>JABSTQ010009823.1:0-321420 GCA_013358835.2 Ixodes persulcatus | reverse complement strand
TCCCCCCGCTGTGCTGTGGAACCGCCTCGACACACCACGTAGCATCGGCCCTGCTGCACGCGGCTTGTGAAATGTACTATCAATCCCTCTTCGACCGCTGACGCCCGGCCTGGTCTCTCGGGTAGCACGGCCATCTCGCTGGCGTCCAACCTTTCTCACGAACAACGTCCGAGCCAGTCAGCCGCGTAAACAGATCGGGAAAACTTAGCAGGTTTATTCCATAGCGAAATATCTGATCGAAGATGACCGTCCGCCGAACGGTCCGGGTTTTTGTTGACACCTGAGGGAAAGGAGGAAGCGACCGATGGCAATTGGAGCTGGAAACCCCTGGTGTCCCCACGATCACCAGCATGAAACATATTCCTAATTTTAACGGGTTAGCGTTAAGGCGCTCGTGATACCCTGTGAAAAAAAAATGTATTACTGAGTACACTTGTAAATTTAACCCCCCAAAAAAAACGAATTTCGGAAAGTTTCCACAAAAACCCCTATTTCTCACCGATTATAAGCTGTAAAAAGGTCGCCCGATTTTTACCCCCGAATTAAAACAAAATATACAAAACTCGAAAACCAATGACACTATGAATAAGCAAAATGACCCTGCCCTAATGCGTGTCTAATGCATCGTACAAAAACTCAGTCTTTATGGTACAAAAAGTCTGCCATTACATCTAGAAGGAGCGCCGTGTCTTTGAATGATATAGGAGCAATGTGACTTTTGCTTGCAAAGTCCTATAATGCCTGACATTCATTGTAGGTAGGCTTGCGAGTTTTCGGTACAATGAGGCCAAAGAAATGTCGTACCTCATCAAGGAGAATCTTCTTTTTGATGCTACGGGAGAGCAGCCTTGCTCTGCAGGTGTTGATAGCAATGAGATGGCTATCCCCAAGGCGGTTATTTTCCGAATCAGTGAAAATTGAAAAGTACCGAATTTGAACTATCCTTGAAGTAAAAAAGAATAAAAAAAAAACAGCTTGGCGCGAAAAAAATTATGTACCCTACTTTTTTGTCTCGTTGACAGAACCTCACTGGACTGTCCTTGCAGGTGTTCCTTTCTATCGAAGCCGCATTCCTTGCCCCGTGTTCCCTTCTTTTATCTTTCCCAGCGTCATTGGAGAAAATACTAAAATTTGTTGCCTATAAAATACCAGATTTTTTCAGGTAATTATTTACGGTCGCTTTACCATGCAAGCCCGAGAAACACCGATTGGTCTCCGCCCTTAAAATTGGACACCGAAAAACACCGATTCAAAAGGGAAAAACAAACAGCAAAAAGTAACCCCCTAATTCGGAGAGAAATAAATACCGAAAACACAAAACCATAATTATAAGCTTCCGTGTTTTCATAATCATAGTTTATGTCGTTCTTAAAGGGTTTCTTGCGCGACATATTTTCCAGCTATATTTAGCGGAGAAACTGAATGGTTGTAAGGTCACGTGACGTCAGGTCACGTCGGGCGACGCAACATTCTCCGCTTAATTTAGCGGAAATTTAACAGACGGATGGACGGACACAATTTTGGGATTGAGCGGCATTGTTACAAGGATTTTATGACGAAAGCCAACAAGACACCATAGCTACGAATTGTTTGATCTACGGAGGGTAATGTGACATGCCTCATGGTTCCCAGTTCTGGACAACACGCACAAAGACGGCCACGTCTGCCCTGGGGATACCACGTGCTGCAAGACGCCCAGCGGCCAGTGTCACTGCTGCCCCCTTGCTTCTGGGGTCTGCTGTTCGGACCTCACGCACTGCTGCCCTCAGGGCTACACGTGCGACTTGAGCACACAGTCCTGCAGGCGAGACCCCCTTTATCCCTTCCTCGGAGATGTCCATGCTGCCAAAGTTTCCAAGCTTGGTGAACCAGCCCTGAGCTACTTGAAAGATCGGACCTGAGGCCGAGCTGGAGCGAGTTTGGGATTCCGCCGAACGCCAGAGCCCGTCCCGGCAGATCATGCAAAAATCGTGTTTGCTTTTATTTTGTATTGCATACTTGCGTTGTACCGGTCTATCTCTACCTTTGGTGTGACTGCCTTGTTCAATGAAGTGCTCGCATATGCGTAGTATGTCTGGTCAATCGAAAAGAATTGCTGAAAATTGATACTGATCAAGAAAAAAAAATAAAGGTACATAAAAAACTTGTTGACTATTTCGCGACCGAAAAAATCCGCATGGTCCTCGCATCAAACCCGGGACCTCTCCATTACAGGTGGAGCACTCTACCAACTGAGCTAACCAGGGGTTAGACGTCAGTAGAGCAAACGGTTTTCATCCGCGGCCACCAGTCTACGATACACGGACCAGGCGGATTTTGTCGGTCGCGCACCATTCACCTAGCTGTGTTTGGAGATTTTTGTTGGTCCTTTGTTCCTCTTGTTCCCCTTCTCCAGGGATTGTTTTCCTCCTTCTTGTTCATGTCGCTTGCACCTTTGCATTTAATTGCATTATAATCATAACCTTAAATTGCAAGCTTCAACCTTGTTGGCGTTAGACTGGTGGCAGCTGATAAAACCCGTTTGCTCTACTGACGTCTAACCCCTGGTTAGCTCAGTTGGTAGAGCGCTCCAGGTGTAATGGAGAAGTCCCGGGTTTTATCCCCGGACCAGGCGGATGTTTTCGGTCGCGCACCAGTCACCTCGCTGTGTTTGAAGATTTGTGTTTGTCCTTTGTCCCTCTTGTTCCCCTTCTCCAGGGATTATTTTCATCATTCTTGTCCAGCTAGCTTGCACCTTTGCATTTAATTGCATTAAAATCATAACTAAAAAGGAAGCGTGTGTAAACGTCTATGTGGACAGTCCGTCATTTATTGTAGGGGATAAAAGCGCCAACAAATAAAAGACGAGTTAACGAATAGTTTCAGCCCGAGTGACGTTGCAAGCCGAAATGCCAGGCAGGATCTCGTCTTTTAAATAGGCTTTAGCGTCCATTGTGCCTGCGACGTCCATGCAGAATGGATCGCCTACATCCTATTCTTTATGCGAAGCTTTGCGCAGCATCAAGTCTTGTTCATGTAGTCAAACATGCCTAGCACGACGTAAGACAAACAATTCCAATTAAAAAAAAAAAAGCACGATGGCTCCCACCGATGCCGACAACATCGCACATCAACAATGTGTGTGTTCTTTTTGTGGAGGACATTGCGCTTCTTGCCCACACCCCACAGCGCATTTGCGGCACCGCAGGGAGTGCTTCGATTTGTTTGGAAAGTAGTGCTAATGTGTATTGCTAAACGCAAAAAAAAACATTTCCAGGTTTCGCAAGCGAACTTAACCTTTTTAATCAGTTTTTATACAATGGTACGCATTCAATTACGTCACAGACGAAAATGACTTTCTGCAACACATGTCTCATTTGTGTCGTGTACATCACTTGTTTTTTGAGGTTTGGTAAAAAAAACCTGAGAGGATTTACGCGACTGACAGTCACATCATCTCCGACTAAAACCTTCAAGTGTCGGCTCAACGCTATCACCGAACAGATTTTGCCCCTTTTTATGAGCCTGCCACCTACACACCCCTGCCTGACCTAGGAGGGCCTCCGAAAGAAAGTATCGTGCGCCGAACCAGTGATCCTTGGGTCGGCCTCCAGGATCAGGATGGGGGCTTATGACATCTAAAACAAAAATCATTATTCCGGTTAGATGGAGGCAACATAGCTACACTCATAGTTACAAGACGCACGCTAAAAATCGCCGGCTCTCATTAACAATGCCATTCAGTACACCCCAGCTTTGGATTTGCAGCAGGCCTCCATAGTGTGGGCCACTCCGCCGTTGTGCTGTGACTCATGATACATATAATTGTAATTATATTATTTTATAAGCTCCAGGTTTTTGTCATATCGTGCAGCTCTTCTCGACAAGCTTATATATTGTCCTATTTTCCATCGCTCTGTCGAGTCATATGCACCCATCAGAGACACAGGACTCTGGGCTTTCGCTAGCTGTGTTGTTTCAGGAGCCGCTGGCAAAAGACTCGTTTTTGGCGACATTGATCCATGTGTACTTACCACCATCACGTCTATCGCGCAATGGAGTTTCCTGCACCAATATGGAACCTTGGTTACCGTCGGGTCGTACCTGGAGGCGCCCCAGGTGGCGACAAGGGTGCCATCGACGCTGCCAATGACGCCGGGTCTTACACGGCGCCGCACTCTTTTCGGTGGTCTGGAGGAAGCTGACACAGCGCCGACAGGGTCAGCGCACGATGGCGTAAGCGATGGCGGCATAGCACTTCTGGCGATTATCTTATGCACAGCAACGTGCTGGTCGCTCGCCAGCATCCCATGGTTGGTTATGGTCGCGTAGAAGCGGAGTGGCGCATAGCACCTGCCGCTTCACCGCCAAGATCGCCCCGTCACAAAAGGAGCTTTCGAAATCTCTGCTCACGCATCTTCATGCCAATCAAAGCTATGCACGCACACGCTATTTTTAAAAATGGGAAAAGAAAGACGTCACGACTGGTGCCAGTGCGGGAGAATAAACCTAGAAAGCTTGCGATTGGACACGCGGCCCTCAAGTGACACATGCTTGGCAGCTGAAAGATCCCCTTACGACGTCACTACTGGTCGGATGTTTTTTTGTGTTTTCTCACGTTTAGTTATATCTTCCGGGGAAAACGAACGTGATATTCAGATTCACGGGATAAAACTACACTAGAATCAGGGTTGGGCAGAAATACTGAAAAATGTATTTGAAAATACAAATACTGGGATACATTAAAAAGTAGGCAAAATACTGATACTAAAATACATCTGTAAAAATGTATCGCGATACGTATCGGAAATACATATTAAATAGAGGCAAAAAGTATTTAGAAATACAAATACAGGAATACATTTTAGGGAGGGCAGAAATACAAATACATAAATACTGATACTGCAATACATTTTTCACATTTGTTAGAGACGCTAATATAGCGCTCAAGCCATTGTTAGCCAGCTGGAATGTGCGTGATGGTAAAACCGCAGCCACCTTCCAAACACGCGCATAAACACCGCCGTCATTGCCGCCATTCCGAACGATCTTGCCGCTTATCTTCCGTGCTTTGATAAGGGGACACTTCTTCCGGTACTCAGAACTCGTGTTAGGTAAAAGTGACGTCAAGTCAATTGTTCCGGACGTTGCGTAACCGAAATCTTGGCCCAGAGCTTCGGCAGCAACGTCACGCGCGCCGCTGATGAATTGCAGCAGGCGTCCATGTCTCGGTCTCTTGATCCCGCTTGATCCCGTCGTGTAGATTAGGGCATACGTAGCGCCGTCGCGGAACATTGTGAGGTATTTGACCTTCGGATCGGCTTCGGGAACGCGCACGTGATAGACACGGAGCCACATATTCGAAAACATCTGCTTTTAGAGTCGTGGCATATCCAGAACACACCGGGGAACATTAACAGGTCCCTCGGGGCCTTACCATTTACTTACGTTCATGGCCTGCGTCACGCTCACAAAACATCACCTCGGTAGAAGAGGAAGGAGAGGTCGAAGCTCGCGCTGTCTTATTCCATTTCTAGACACCCCTGAAGAAGGAGTCAAGTCGACCCCGAAACGTTGAGAACTCTGTGTTTCTAAACTTTTGGTTTGAGTTTTCTTTTTTTCGAAGGGCATACCTATCATTGGATCGAATTGATGCAGACAATGAGCACACCTTGCCATTCAGCCATTCTACCCTCTTCGAAATAGCACTTCAGCTTGATGTGTCATAAAAACCTCCCAGCGCTTCAAACCCCTCCAGCCCAATAAACCCCTCAGCCATACAAACCCATTAGCACAAGTGACCCTTCATCCTTTCAGACCCCCTCAGCCCCTCAACCCTATAGGCGTCCATATGACTGTAAACTACAAACCAAAATGATAATAAAACGTTATTAGAAATATACTTCAAACATTGAGTTCTACATGCATGTTGTGACTTAAAAAAATTATCAAAACTAACGTTTGTTCAAACACGGACGCAAGCAGCTGTGGACAAAAGCGATAAGGCTAAATAGAAACAACCGAGGTTTTTGTCGCAAAACAATTTTTTTAATGTACTCCGAATGTCGCTGTTAAATATCTGAGATTTACGGCGGTTCAACTAATAAAACCGAGCAGGTGTACCAAAGATACACATGCTCACTGCAGTGCAGGTTTGGCGAAACCTCGAGCGCGCAACCAACAACCACCTCTGTAGAGATATTTCTGAGCACAGTCATGGGGTCGTCTCCGGCGTCTTTTTCGCTCAATGGACGGTTCGGTAGCTGGAAAGACTACCCTGTTGGAAAATCTTGATGACGGAAAGATGATGAAAAAAGCCTCATACAAGCGTAACCGTAATACGGTGCATCCTATACCAGCGAAAAGGCGGCTCCAGCATAGTGGATTAAGGCGGAACGGGACGGAACCATAGAAGCGTGTCGTATTATGGGACATTCGATACCAGCGGAGTGGAATATAATGGAACCATTTAGGCGCACGGAACCATTTAGCCGGACGGAACCATACAAGCACAATGTAATATGGGACATCCTATACCAGCAAACATGCGATACCTGCATGGTGGATCCTCATGTCTCCACCATGTTGGTATCGCGGTATCGCCTTCTCACTGTTTTACAAGGTGATTTTTTTTAGCTTTACATATTTGTTTAAAAAATCGTGAAACCTACACTTCTGTGGTTTGTGCAGGATAGTTAAACGGCCAGGGGTACGCAGTTTAGGGGCCTAATCGTAACTATCAGTCGGATAAATAAATACATTCTGTTAATTAACTTTTTAATTACTTAAAATGAACACATGGTTTAAATTAGAAACTTGCTGAGAGTCATCGAAAACCACTAAATCAACTCTTTTTATAAGGATATAACGCAGGGGTAGCATTTTACGCGTACTGTAAAAACGCTTCATTTGGATGCGTTTCTGTTTCGGTTTCTTATCGGAGCGCATCTCTGTGCCACGGTCCTGTTCCCCACGGGCTTAGACGCGCAAGAAATGTGCGCCCCGCTTAACTCCACCCTATGATGGAGGCGAGGGGGTGACTTTGCACTGCGGCCACCGGGCAGCAGGATTCTGGGCGCAAAGATGCACATTGATAAGATAACGAAGTCTGGAAACGCGTCCAAATTGAGCTTTTTTTTTTAGAACGCAGTAAAATGCTGCTTCTGTCTTATATCTTCACAAAAAGTTTTGATTTTGTGTTTTTTCGACAATGCGTAGCAAGTTTCTAATTGAAACAATGGGTCTATTTTCACTGATTAAACATTTCAGGAACATACTATACTTAAAGAAAGGCTGAAGCGGTTTTGTATTTGAGAAAACACTTAAATCTTCTTCATTTGACATCCATAATCTCAAATATCAAAAATATTTGGTAATTTGGTGAATCGAGGCTGCATAGAATCATTTTTAATGTATCGCTGGAAACACTTTTTCCGGAGAGTGACGTCACAAAAGGAGCTTTCGAAATCTCTGCTCACGCATCTTCAGCGCCAATCAAAGCTATGCACGAACACGCTATTTTTAAAAAGGGGAAAAAAAGACGTCACGACTGGTGCCAGTTCGGGAAAATAAACCTAGAAAGCTTGCGATTGGACGCGCGGCCCTCAAGTGACACATGCTTGGCAGCTGAAAGGTCCCCTTACGGCGTCACTACTGGTCGGATGTTTTTTTTGCGTTTTCTCACGTTTAGTTATATTTTTAGGAAAACGAACGTGATATTCAAATTCACTGGATAAAACTACACTAGAATCAACCTCCATCTAGTTTTCTGGACGAAGTCATGCACTTCCCTTTAATAAGCCGACTCCTCATTACAATTAGCCCTTTATACCATGTTCCCCTGGCCATATAACTCACGTGCAGAGACCGCGCAAGTGTAGCTGTTACGGTTTTTTTAACACATCTGTAAAGCATACAAAGAACACCCTATAGCATGTCCGATAATACGATGCGACTGTATGGTTCCTTCCCCGCTTGCATCCTTCAAGAGAGACTCGCAGACATCCAGCGTTCCATTGAAATGCTGGATGTCAGTGAATCTCTACATCAGCGATTGGTTTCTAACAAGCATGATTTTTGCACACAAATGAGCTCTTGTCTGAGGTCCTCGAGGAGCACTAATAGCAGTGGCGAAATGTAGTGACGTGGTAAATTTGGTAGCAAGTATTTGTTCCTAGAAGAATTGCTTGCAGCAAAGCTTAACTTTGCTCAAAAGATGATAATTATAAATTCAATACTCAACAAAGGTGTCCCTTGAGCTGTCACACCAAACTGCCACTCTTGCCGCTCAGGAGTTTCTAACTTGTGCGTAGAGGATCGACACAGCCCAGATTGTGCTGCGAGCGCACCTGCGACATAAAAATTGAATAAACTTGAGATGAAAAATGAAAGACATTTAACATACTCTGTAATGCGGAATTAGAGCGCAGCTCATAAGGAGGAGGATGGGAGGGTATGCCACTCCTCCTCTTCTGCTCCCTCCCATTTAGCGGGAAAGTTCCCTAAATTTAGCAGAAAACGTTTCCTCACAACATTTTGCAGGGAAATTGATGTCACGTGACCTCAACACCAATTTAGCTTTCCCACTAAATGTAGCGGGGAAAATGACGTCACATGACTTTGCGTCACATCAGCCGGAAAAAAGTACAGTTTCTACTCTAGATTTAGCTGGAAAATTAATGTAAAATGACCTCTACATTAACTCAATTTCCTGCCAAGTTTAGCCGGGCAGTTATGCCGATGGCGAGGCCGCGAAACGGGCACCTAAGAGCTGCGCCCTAATAAACTAAATGCCTCACATGAAGTAAAGTGATAATTAGAGATAAGACAAAAAAGAACTTAACATACCGCTTTAATATCATTCCTTTTGTGGGGGATCGGTGGCCGAGTGGGCTAAAGCGCACACCCAGCTCGACGCGCGTGTAGCGAAAGCTCGCGCTGCAGAGCCCAGGGATCTTGGGTTCGAGCCCCACCCCTGCCCGTTTCGATCTGGATGAGCATTGTACGGCGTATCACTACTGCGTGGTGCACGTTAAAGACCCCAGGCTAGCGGTTGTACTGCACTGGCTAAATTGCTCATCTACAGCGAGTGACTCGTCACAACTTTAAATGGCTGACCAACTACACGCTGTATAAATATCCCCACAAACCAACCAATTTTTTCTTTTGTCCCTTCTGAAATATTTTGATTTCAAGAAATGTTTATCTCTTTATTCATACCCAGAGAACCCCTCCCAGTTTCAACATGAATGCAATAAATCAGTGCACACTACACCTTGTAAACCATAATGCACATGAAAATGAATGTTTGCCACTTAGTCTTGCATGAGTCGGTGGCTCAGATCTCTAAATACCTTTATAGTGAGGAACGTTCTTGAATAAAACTTTTAGGCTTTGAAATTGACAGTTTAAATATCCATAAGGAACACTATCTGTCACTGCTTTTTTGACATATCAGAAATGGCGCATCACTGTCATTCTTGCATACCTCCAAAAGTTTGCATTTCTTTAGCATGGCATGTGCTATTCTGATACCCATACAGCCCTCTTTAACAAAATGTCGTCTATAGAGCGTTTTCTTGGTTCTTAACTCACATGACAGATTCGGTAGCTTGAATTCTCACTCGGCGTCAACACTTCAATATATTGATGTAATAGTGAAAAACAAGATTTATGGGCCTGTGTACTGCTCAACAAGCACAGATGTGAAGAAAAGTACTGCAGAAAACTCAAATGTCAAAATAAACATTTTAGGTAGAATGCGGATACAATTGTGGATCTGGTCATGAATACAGTTAGCACATTCAATATGAAGAATATGTGTTAGACGCACACTCAAAGAAACCTGTTGCATTTATATTCGTGCAAAGTACTTCGGAGAACCAAGCGCTGCAGTCTGAGGAGGGAGTTCGGTGAATTAATCTACAGAAAATGAGTGTAAACGAAAAAGCAGTTTGATCTGCTACAATGAGCATTAAATAAGCAAGTGGCGTGTCATTAATACTGTTACAGTGCCGGCTGTTTCTTATAGATATAAGCAAATTTTCAGCCGCGTCATTCGGTGAGTTCCCTCCGTACAATACAGGGTTTGGCTCTCTGGAATGCTCTACGAGAAATTTGATGAACAGGAAATATCAAGACTACTTCTAGAAAAACTATTTCCAGGATCTTATCTCAGCATCGTAAAGAATATGAAAGCTTTCTAGAGACAAGGTTAGGGCAGGAGTTCAATAAAAGAAATACTGAGTTTTGCAAAACTATCTTGCTGTAGTAAATGTATAAAGTTCCCCTTGGTAGAGCTAGTCATCACGGATGAGTGTGCCCATTGCATGGCCTAAAAATTTAATTTGCGAACTAACAATATTTGCAGGCGCAACCAACTCTGAATAAGTGGAACACTTGAGATTAAAGATTGGTCTCACCATGAATGTCTACAAACATCCACATAATGATTTCCACGAACCTATGTATTTCAAGAAAATACTTTGTGCGAGCTGTTTAGAAAACCATAACACTTTTTAACGCTAATAGAAAGCCCGTAGTGTGCCACAAATTAAGCAGTTTTCACTTCATTTTGAAGAGCAATTACACATCTGTGAATATTAAAACTAAGCCTGCACTGAATTGTTTTCTTAAGTTGAACGGGCTATGCTCTGTTCACTATACAAATCTTTGCAGAGCTGGCAATGTGCAACTTCCTGTTTTTTTATACTTCACATCTCCCGACACAATAAAGTTCTTTGTCTGTCTGTCTGTCTGTCACATCTCCCGACTGCTGGGCGCGATAGGTACATAACATTGATGACACCAAAGTAACACAATGATTATGTTAAGAATTTGTTTGGGTATAGCAGGAGCGAGTCCATCTGCGGGAAGTTATTTGTGTGATATCGTCAAACCTACGTCTGCGGGATTCACATGGTTCACATATTAATCATGTCTGCAGACTCTTTTTTGTAATTGGAACTCCATCCAACCCAAGATTTGAATATGCATTTTTCATTTTACGCTTAGTAGTGCTTTGCTGTTTTACTTAAGGAACAGGTAAGAAAAATGCCTATTTCGAGTGGCATACCTAACACCTGGTGGCACGAGGACTCCCCTGTCGCGACGCTAATCAAAAGACACTGGCAGGGAGATGCTGCGATGCTCTTGTTGCTGGGATTACCTCCCCCATGGTCGTGGCGAGACCAAAGAAGAAGATTGAGTCCAAGCTTGTTGCCACTAGGATATCCAGATCTTGAGGCACCCAGGTAGATGAAAATAAAAAAGTACATAAGATTGATGGCACCAACGTAACACAATGATTATTTTAAGAATTTGTTTGGGTATAGCAGGAGCGATGCCATCAGCGGGAAGTTATTTGTGTGACATCGTCAAACCTACATCTGCGGGATTCACATGGTTCACATGGTAATCATGTCTGCAGACTCCTTTTTGTAATTGGAACTCCATCCAACCCAAGATTTTAATATGCCTTTTGCATTATAGGCTTAATAGTGTTTTTGCTGTTTTACTTAAGGAATAGGTAAGAAGAATGCTTATTTCGAGTGGCATACCTAACACCTGGTGGCACAAGGACTCCCCTGTCGCGACGCTAATCAAAAGTCACGGGCAGGGAGATGCTGCGATGCTCTTGTTGCTGGGATTTCCTCCCCCATGGTCCTGGCTAGACCACAGAAGAAGATTGAGTCCAAGCTCGTGGCCACTAGGATCTCCAGATCTTGAGGCTAAAGGTAGCTGAAAATAAAAACAAATCACACTCAAGCACTTGGCAGAGATACATTACAATGAATAGCATATTCTTGAGTGATCATCACATAGATCCTTTTATTTTTATACATTGTACTTGTACTTATAAAAAAACTGCTCCTTCACTGCCACAGCCATAGTTTCCCCTAAGGACAAGGCCATGTAGGCATTGAAAGGATGAGTACCTAATTAAGGCAAATGATTAAACGCGTTCGTTTAATTATTTTCTGGTCCAACTTGAGAGAGATCTGTCGAATATTCACATTCAACTGTAAAGACTATAAAACACTACTACTGAAATGGTAAGATTTTCCTACCCTCGTGCTCAACGAGTGTCGAGTGGGGACACAACTCCAGTTCATACACTCACTGGGAATGAGGGTATAGTGTGCCAGCAGAGGGCAGGTGTCTGCATAGAAAGATTTTAGTTGGCGCACGAAGAGGCTAACCAGTAAAAATTGGTACTACTCCAAGCAAAATGTTAAAAAAGTGCCGATCTCGGCGTGGCACTAGCAGTGGCACACAGTATCTATTTTACTGACTAAAGGGTACTCAATCATTATTCCCATCTACCTAATCAAACTAAATATTTTTCCCGGCTTGCTTTTTAGGAAAATCTCTAAATTTACAAAAACTATAAGACAAGTGTTAAAAAAAATTGCAAAACCAACAATCGAATTTGCCTGCTCTCCGGTACCACGACATATATGGCAGGCAGACCTGAAGAATGAGGAAGCAGTCTAAAAACAGGGTATGTTCTATGTATAATTTTTCGTTTTCGTCCTGCAGAGCAAGTGCTGGAAGGAGGTTTCACGGCATTCATTTTCACATCCAAATTTCTTGCGATCACTTGAGAACAAGTTTTAGCAGTGAACTTGTCTTCGCCACTGGCATAACGTTTTAGTGTCGCCCATGGAGACTCAAATAAATTTGTAAATAAAAAGAAGAGCAACCTTCATAAAAAAATCTGTAACTTTGGCAAAGGAAAGTTATCTTGACAAAAATATGTGGGGTACAGTTGTACAGCGTCTATTCGTGTGCTTCACCAATTTTGAGGCTCATCGGCGACAATGAAAAGAAAACGCCCAAGTACAATAAGGGAAAGACAGAAAGGATGCATACCTACACCACACAACTTTAGGACGACCATGGGCAGGAAACTCTGGTGAGGCTCTCGGAGTGACTCCCTGCAATAGCCCTGCGCAGACCACAGAACAAGGTCCGGTCAGAGCTTGCAGCCATAAGGTGCTTCATACCTCAAAGTTTTAGAAGCCGCTGCAATTGGCAGTAAAGTGCATTTCATTTGTCTGCAGAACGGAGAGTTAATAGCTAGCATTCATTCATAAGGTGATACTGTCATGAATGCGCCGACTTTTCAATGCAGCACTATATCACCGAAATGCTAACCGTGCCAGGCAACACTAAAAAGCGGAAGCATTATTCCAAACTATCTCAGCTTAAAATTAACCACCGCAGAATCTTCAAGCCATCCTTGCGAATTCAGTGCAGAAAGCAACCATGTGACCTTGTAGAGTGACGCGATGGTACGTCGAGCTTATTATCACGTGTCACGCTGTTTTTGCTACAATGACTTGTAGCGTTAAAAGTGGTCCAGCTTAAAGAGATACAAAGTATAGACGTTTGTGAGTGGGGCCCTGGCCAAGTCTTCAGCTACATTGCGAGGTAGGTACTCAGATGTTCAAACTGTGATTTTGGCTGCCTGTAACCACGCGACTATTTTGTGCCCAGCTATTGTTCGAGTTGAGTATATTGCCGCGCGCGCAGCTTGCCAAGTAGGCAGCGCACGCTTGGCCTAACGGTTATATCGCCTGCCTCCCACGCGAAAAGCCAGGGTTCGATTCCTGGCCGCGGGGACTCCTTTTTGTTGACATCTAATGTAATGTTCTGGTAAATTCGAGAACCGTTCTGCTTGTTCGAGTTTAGAAGATCTACACGCCGGACATTCTACGCCGATTATTCCAGAAGCCTACGCGTGTACATAAGGGGCTTCGCGTGGCGAGCCAAGTCAGTTTTCGCCTCAGCGTTCGACTCTGCTGTCACGCCGACCTCGACGCCCGCGGCGCTCTGTTCTGTTCTGTTGTTATCGTTTTCCTCTTTATATTTGGGCACAAGTTCGCCCCATTAAACGTTTCAGTTTCCCCAGTTATTTTTTTGTTTTCTTGGCTATTCCTCTGTGACATTTTGGTGGAGGTGCGGGGTACCTGCATTCTATGCCCATGGACCGTACCCCTCCGAAAACACGCCGGAAGAGTGACGTGCTCAGCCCCGGGAGGCTACAATTCGCAGAAGACCAGACCAAGGCCCGGTCAAGTCGCCGTAACCAAGGCCTTCTCCCGGAACTGGGACCCCTGCTGCAGAAATCAAAGAAGCGGACCGCGACGATGACTACGCCACCCGTCGTCATCCTGCCCGTCACCCCCCGCACTCCGACGCCCTTCCACGGCGAAGCTCACGAAGACGTAGAGGACTGGCTGCATCATTATGAACGTGTCGCCCGCCACAACGGATGGACGGATGAGCACCGCCTCCAGAACCTCTACTTCGCGCTTGAAGGCACCGCGAGGAACTGGTTTGAGAACCACGAGTCCTCCTTTACTTCGTGGGAGCCATGCGCCGCCGAACTGAAGCGGACGTTCATAAACTACCACCGTCGACAGCGAGCGGAGGACCTTCTTCGAACAAGGGTGCAGGGCCCCAACGAGAGTGTGACAAGCTTCGTCGAAGAAGTCTTGCGTCTAAGTGCCCGGGCCGATCCAGATGCCACCGAGGAGAAGAAGCTTCGCGCTCTCATGCGTGGCGTGAAGGGAGAAATTTTCGGAGGATTGGTACGCAATCCCCCAACGACTGTCAGTGGTTTTGTAACCGAAGCCATCAATATCGAGCGCGCCCTGACAGCCCGAGAAAACCACTACTACCGAATCGCCGGCGCGCCTGCTGCTCCAACTATCGCTGCTTCTCTTCTGGACCTGAATACCAGCGGTGTCGACAGCCTTCGGGAGATCATCCGTGAAGTCGTCCGGGAAGAACTCCGCAAGATACTCCCCGCTGCGGATCGCCCGTCCTCGCTGTCGCTCGCCGACGACATGAACCTTCCGCCGCGATCAAGTGTTGTCGTACCCGTCGTGACCGATGCGGCTACCTGCGGCGAAGTTGTTCTGGAAGGCAACCTCCTGTTGCTTCTAGGAAGAGGGATAGGCGTCGCACGAGGAGTAGCTGAACTTCAAGAAGGCAGCACTGTGGTCCTCGTGACGAACTTCCGGAATGAAACGCAACACCTCACAAAAGGCGCAGCCGTTGGCCACGTCGAGGAACTCCGAAACTCCGCCGAAATCGCCGCCATTACTGACGAATCTTCGCCACCTCAGCAAGACAGTACGTCGCCAGCGCAGCTCGACATCGACCCTAAGCTTCCGGACCCGAGACGACGGCAGCTGATTAACCTCCTCGCCGAATACCGTGACTGCTTTGCGACGTCGTCGAAGGTGCGCCAAACAGCCGTTGCGAAGCACCGCATCGTTACCGAGGACGACGCGCGCCCTGTGCATCGATCACCGTACAGAGTCTCCGTTAAAGAAAGGGAGGTGTACCAAGGAGCAAGTACAAGAGATGCTGAACGACGACATAATCCAGCCATCAAGCAGTCCATTGGCTTCTCCAGTCGTACTGGTTAAGAAGAAGGACGGAACGCTTAGGTTCTGCGTGGACTACCGACAGCTGAACGCGGTGACGACGAAAGACGTCTATCCACTCCCCCGTATCGACGACACTTTAGACCGGCTGCGCCACTCCCGATACTTTTCATCGATGGACCTGAAGAGCGGCTACTGGCAGATCGAGGTCGACGAACGGGATCGAGAGAAGACAGCTTTCGTCACGCCGGATGGACTGTACGAGTTCAAGGTGATGCCCTTCGGACTGTGCACGGCGCCAGCAACTTTCCAGCGTGTAATGGACACCGTACTGGCAGGACTGAAGTGGCAGAGCTGTCTCGTCTACCTCGACGACGTCGTAGTGTTTTCCGGCGACTTCGATGAGCACTTGCGACGACTCCGAGCTGTTCTCCAAGCCATACGGACCGCCGGACTCACCCTCAAGCCATCAAAGTGTCGGTTCGCCTATGACGAACTGAAGTTCCTAGGTCACGTGGTTAGTAACGAAGGCGTTCGCCCCGACCCAGAGAAGACTCGCGCCGTCGCAGCATTTCCAGTGCCGAGAGACAAGAAAGCCGTGCGAAGGTTCCTTGGACTATGCGCCTACTATCGGCGCTTCGTTCGGGATTTCGCAAGGATTTCCGCACCACTAACAAACCTCACAAAGGACGCCGAGAAGTTCGAATGGGCCGAAGAGCAGCAGCAGGCATTCGACGAACTGAAGCGACGACTGCAGACTCCTCCTGTTCTTGGACATTTCGATCAGGATGCGGAAACCGAAATTCACACGGACGCAAGTAACGCTGGACTCGGCGCGGTACTGGTTCAAATGCAAGAATGCACCGAGCGAGTTATCGCCTACGCGAGTCGGACACTGTCCAGGGCGGAGAAAAATTACTCCACGACCGAGAAAGAATGCCTTGCGGTCGTCTGGGCAATCACGAAGTTTCGTCCGTACTTGTACGGGAGCCCGTTCCGTGTAGTCACCGACCATCACTCGCTCTACTGGCTTGCGAACCTCAAGGACGCGTCAGGACGCCTCGCTCGATGGAGTCTCCGATTGCAGGAGTTCAACATGACTGTGGTCTACAAGTCAGGCCGCAAGCACAGCGACGCCGACTGCCTGTCCAGAGCCCCCGTCGAAACGCCTTCCGGCAGCAGCGACGACGATGACGACGAGGGCTTCCTAGGCGCAGTGAATACCGACGACATGGCACGACGTCAACGAGACGATCCTGAGTTGCGCGCGATAATCGAGCACCTCGAAGGACGAGGGGGTACTGTCCCCCGTGTCTTCTCGAGAGCCCTGCCAACCTTCGTCCTCCAACAAGGTGTGCTTTACAAAGAGAACTTCGGGGACAACAACACACCGTGGTTGCTGGTAATCCGACTGACCTTCGGGAAGAGATCTTTCAAGCATGCCACGACGACCCGAAGTCCAGACACCTCGGTTACAGCCGAACACTGGCCCGTATTTGTGAAAAGTATTACTGGCCAAAGCTCCCCTAGGCCGTTCACCTCTACACCCGATCGTGCCACGAGTGCCAGCGACGTAAGAAACCGCCAACGAAGCCGGCAGGTCTCCTGCAGCCGATTGCTCCCCCGACCGCACCGTTCCAGCAGATCGGAATGGATCTACTTGGCCGTTTTCCGCCGTCAACGTCGGGAAACCGCTGGATAATCGTCGCCACTGATTATCTCACGCGGTACGCCGAAACGAAAGCCCTTCCTTCAGGGACTGCTGTGAAAGTCGCCAAGTTTTTCATCGAGTCAATCGTCCTCCGGCACGGCGCTCCCGAAGTTATGATTACAGATCGCGGATCATCGTTCATGGCACAGATGACCCAAGAAATCCTCCGGCTCAGTCATACCAGCCATCGTCGCACCACTGCGTACCACCCGCAGACCAACGGGCTGACGGAGCGACTGAACAAGACAATCGCCGACATGATCTCTATGTACGTCGACGTAGAGCACAAGACGTGGGACGAAAAGCCAGAGTTCGATTCCTGGCCGCGGGGACGCCTTTTTTGTTGACATCTAATGTAATGTTCTGGTAAATTCGAGAACCGTGCTGCTTGTTCGAGTTTAGAAAGTTCTACACGCCGAACATTCTACGCCGATTATTCCAGAAGCCTACGCGTGTACATAAGGGGCTTCGCGTGGCGAGCCAAGTCAGTTTTCGCCCCAGCGTTCGACTCTGCTGTCACGCCGACCTCGACGCCCGCGACGCTCTGTTCTGTTCTGTTGCTATCGTTTTCCTCTTTATTTTTGGGCACAAGTTCGCCCCATTAAACGTTTCAGTTTCCCCAGTTATTCTTTGTTTTCTTGGCTATTCCTCTGTGACAATATGACCTCGACAGTGCTGTTATTTGACAGGCGGTTTTACAACAGTTAAAAATGACTGACTCACAGAGAGACTGCGTATCAACGAGTAACGACTTGGTATACCTAACTGAATACTGATATATTAACAAAATGCAAAACAATTATCTGACAGGCATTACATTTTTCAACAGGCTGGGTCGACTCCTCATTTAGTCGAAAGAGTCTATGCGTAATAGGACAATACAAACAAAAATATTCCTTAGAATTCGTCTTGCACCCCCCAAAAGATGTGTTTTTGAAGGCAATATACACAAGACACTTGATTTAGAAAGTGCCTCAACTGTACAAATGCATATGCAGTAAGGGCACTCGCCAAGCCTATTCTCCTCAGCTCTGTCCAGGTTTAGCCGAGTTAGAGTGTGGAAGTACACGCTCACTGACAGAATAAGAAAGGCAAAGAGAAGTCTTCGTTGTTCCGCCACCAACCCGCCTGCTACATTCGATGACGTTTCAGCGTCTCATGAGCCTCGAGTGAGCACATCCGTTCAAAATGAGCTGAAAAGAAGAAGCGCGTGCTGGAGGACGCCCTGCCATTCTCTTTTTGTCATTAGCTATACAACATATTTTAGTATGACATATTATTAAGTAAGTAGAAGTATTGCAAATATGTCGCCCACCTTTGACCACAATGCAGAGTTCTGATAAAGATGACAACAATGTATGCGTATTGCCATCCACCATTTTCCAAATAAGTGCTCCCGCCTATCGGAAAACCTACACATAGGGTGCGCGAGTGGTTTCAGGACTGAGAGGCTAGAAAACAAAGCGCTCACAAGGCTTGTCTGTCCCTTT
This sequence comes from Ixodes persulcatus, assembly GCA_013358835.2. Taxonomy (NCBI): domain Eukaryota; kingdom Metazoa; phylum Arthropoda; class Arachnida; order Ixodida; family Ixodidae; genus Ixodes; species Ixodes persulcatus. Next base: position 302,839 of record JABSTQ010009823.1, on the reverse strand, counting down.
CAACCATGCGGGTACATTCGTCGAAAATTCCCGAATTCTAGACAAACTTTTATAGAATGAGCAAATCTCGTCCACGCCCAAGGTCGACCACTGAATTGTGATTCCCCGAGATTGCGTGCAACCTTCTGAAAACTGCGGTACAACCTGCAAATGATCTCTGTTGTGCTACGGCACTCGTTCATGCTGCCTGCTTCAAAATTACACCATCTTCCCGAGGGGAACCATGGGGTGATGCGGAGCATCGCGGATCGTTATTAACGGTGTTATTAACGGTGTTAGTAACATTGCTAGTAACGTTGTTAACTTGCGTGTTATTACGTTGTTAACTTGCGAATGGACGCCGCTTCTCGTTGCCGTAGTTCAGGGTCTGCCGCTCGCTTCAAGCGTTTGCGCTCAGCGTCGCGTGCCCTTCGCTGCGCAGCTTTGTCTTCAGTGGACGTAGCGTTGCTGTTAGTTTGTGGGGTGGTGCTGACGCTTGCTTGCGCCAACCCACTAACTGACGTTACTGTTGCTTCCATCACACTTCATCGGAAGAACGGAGTGAAGTGGAGTCAACAGCGCTGAACTGAACGCGCGCAGCGCGCTACCGCTGCTTATATTCACACTTGAAGGAGAGGAGACTAGAGGAGGAGAGTTGCGCATGCGCGCGCGGTGTGAGTAGAAGCGAACGCACGCGAAGTGCACGCAGCTGGTAGAGAGAGAGAGAGAGCGGAGAGAGTAACGCGCAGCTGTTGGAGAGAGGGAAGGTGGAGAGTTGCGCATGCGTAGTGTGAGTGCGGACTACGACGCCGACGCCGCGGGACATAGACCCGATCAAGAGATGCTCCGCATCTAAAAAAAAATACTGTTAGTGTTGAATACGGCATCCCGCCAGGTACAGGCGAAAATGCTTAATGAACTGAAGTAAAATTCATATCATTCAATATACACAGATAGGCTCGCCAACTGACGACACCACAAATGTTGTTGTTCGTTTTACTCTTGCATACAGACAAAAGTACCCTCCCATTTTCTCCGATATGCAGTAAAACCCCTTATCTTCGCGGCCCCTATTTCTTCTTGAATTGGTCACAGAGGGCATAATCGCGGCCACTAATTTCGCAAATTTAAAGGCCACAATAAAACTCTTAGGAACCGAAATTTTCCTGCGCCCTTTTATTTCGCGAACTTCACAATTCGCGAAAATAAGGGCTCGCGTACCTTAAGGGGTTTACAGTACTTCCGTCTGTAACATGATGTTAACATTTCAAGGAGGCTAAACGTATTGGTGTAAGAACAAATTGGCCTATGCAAGAAAATTCCTTCTCCAGGTTATGCACGCGAGGATTTTTCGCACTACCTATAAGGTGGCAGATTCGTTTTGGCAGCGCTTTTGTTAAAACGGAGTCTCACTTGGCCTATACTCGGCATCAACTATTTTGTGCTGCATTGTAAAGGCTAAAGTAGCTTCCACAGTGCTTCAGCCCAGCACGGTTACGAGAGCATGTGGTTTAGTTTTGCATCTCATATGCATGGTCTAGGGAAACTAGCGCTGACAGAGTTGGAGCGCTGCGGAATAATAACACACCGACTATAGAAGCATCGAGGTATGCGCACATGCAAACTGAGCATTTCTTAAAAGAAGTGGATTCGAGCAAAGGTAAAAACAATATGTGTACTCACGGCGGCCATACTTGCCTTTCTCAAGCATGATCCCTTATCTGTGGGTACCACCATTCGGTAAGAAGCACTAGCAACACGCCTGTGAGACACCGCCGACTCCTGGACTGAATGACAACCTGTTTCCGGTCTTGGAAAGAGATCCGAAAAACTGCGTTATGCCAACTGTTGCATCTGGCGGGGCGGGGGCTAAAAGTAGAAATTAACAGATTTATCAGAAGCGATAGATTCCGATAGCATAAACTCTAGGATAGCAGGATTTTTAGGTCAGTGATGTGTTTTAATTAACGAAGTGTTTAGCGTTACGTCCAACGTAACTTTACCCCAAGGTTTCCAGTTAATTACGTCCTACGGAACTCGAAATGAAACTGAAAGTTACGTCCGACGGAAATAAAAGTTAAAATTACGTCCCGTGTAATCTACGCAACCTTATTGAATGTCACGCTTTCCGGCCGATGCATGACGTCAACACAAACATATCGTGAATTATTGCTACGTTACGTCCGATGCAGCATTCGTTAATAAGTTAAAGTCGCGAATCCATCTGTACCTCCAGGTACAGATGCCCGTCATATTGGTTTCTCGTGTTTTTTCTTCCTTTAACACAATTGTATTAATGTTTTTTCCTTTGTTGCGACGTTTTCTGAGAATCGCCGACGTTCGAAGCAATTAATAAGAGATATAAAATGGCAATGTGATACGAACGTGCTGTTTACAGCAGCAGGGTTTCCGGCAGACTTGTGGAAAACTGGCACAACATTCACCTACCACTCAAGCCGTCACGCGCACTAGCCTTTGCAGTGTTTTCTTCCAGAGTGTCCTAAATAAAGAGCTGTTTCGAGAAGGTCGCCCGGGTGTGAGAATGAATATAGAACCTCGCCCTTTAGCCATATCAACTTTGCTCTCAGCCCGAGCCAGCAAGGGCTACAAGCAGGTGTAAAAACGCGGCAAGGAGGGCGAAGAAAATGTTTTCATATTAAAAAAAACAAAAAAATCAATTAATTGTTTTAAAGCCTCGATGTGCGAGGAATACAGTCCAGCACTCTCAACAAAGCTGAAGGTACGGATAGAGTTGAGATTTTAACCGATTCGCGAATGCTGCATCGGACGTGACGCAGTAATAATTCACAATATTTTTTTGTATCTACACCATATATCGGCCGTAAAGCAAAACATAAGCCTAGGTTGTGTAAGTCACAAAGGAAGTAACTTTAACTTTTATTTCGGGTTCCGTCGGACGTAACCCTACTCTTTATTTGGAGTTCGGTCGGAGGAAACTTTAATTTTTACTTCGAGTTCCGTCAAACGTAACTTTGATTTTCATATTGGGTTACGTCGGACGTAACTTTAATTTTATTATCGGGTTACGTCGGATGTAACTTCAATTTTCATATTGGGTTACGTCGGACGTAACTCAAAACCTTGGGGTAAAGTTACGTCGGACGTAACTTTAATTTTTATTTCGGGTTCCGTCGGACGTAACGCTAGACACTGCTTTTAATTAAACACATAAATTGTTGGTTTATATGATAAACCAGCAGCCCCCGTTTTGCATAAATATAATCGACAGGGTGAAAACAATCGCTAGTATGAGTTGGCCAAGAGTTGGTCAAGAGAACGCTCGCGGTGAATAAAAGCTTTGTTCTATATACATGCATGCACAGGTGCAGAAAAGAGTAGGGCGGTGTACTTCATGTAAGCGATTTGGCGAGCGACGAGACAAGCGACGAGGACCCGCTGTCGCTCAGTCAGCCGCGCGACGAGACACGCATTATGAAAGCGAAGGGAGCAAGCGACCAAGGCGAGGAGCGACGCCTTTTGAAATCCAAAAACCGAGCGACCCAACCAACGACAGTGAGAAATCTCCGCCGCTCGTCGCCAGTACTCGTATTGTCGCCGTCGCTCGTCTCATTGGTCGCTAAATTGCTTACTGCAGTTCAGAAGGCGCTCTAAAGGTCTGTTCACACGATGCATCTTTTAGGCCGCAACCGTTTCGCGACACTCAAGTTTCGCGAAATGTGCTCGTTCACACGTACCGCTTCACGTGCAACAACGATGACATTTAGACTCGTGAAAATAGTTTCGGTGTTGACCATAATGTGGCGCCTGCTTTGCGCATTTTATGCAGTCAATTCACTTTAATTTTTTTCTCAGATACTGCACTACTTGGAGCGATCTCGCATGTGCGCAAAGCGGATTGAGGCCGCCAAAGCGTTGTTATGTTATTTCACTGATGTGCACCACTGTTAAGGTGTAGTTTTGGAATTTGTATTATATAAACGGGGAAACACTATTGTTCTTCTTTTTAAGGCGCTACCGACTTTTGATCACCAAAGATGTTTGTCTTTCGTCTTTACACTTTATTTATTTGGCTCTGGAGAGCCGCGGCACCGCGGAAAGGCACCAGCTCGTACCATGGAGGCCTGTGGTGCCGCGTCTAGTGAACATGATAATGTCATCAATATATACATGCATAATGACGACGACATGGATTGTTGGTATTGGGGAGGATGGCAGTCCGATTCGCAGAAGTCCAGATTGGGAGCTGGGGGATCTGGCACGCCGTTCCATTGGTGCACGAAGGAGCCTCCGGAACATTATGGCGCTGTTGCTCACTGTGGTCCACTGCAGTCGAAGCATCAGGCTCCAAGGAGGTAGCCCAGTCAAAGTAGAAGCTGCCGCCTCCGAGGCACCAGGGCTCAGATTGAGGCACCGCCGTCGCCCGGTGTGTCATCCTCTCAACGTCGTCGTCGTTGTGTTCTTTATTTATACGCGTATATATGTATAAATAAAATAAGATGTATGAAAAGACACACAATCGAACGGCCAGCGTATCTCGAGATCTGCTATTTCGTAAGGCGCCTCCGCAACCACGTCCGCAACTCCGCAAGGTCTGCGCTAGATTGGCGCATGCGCAGTAGTTGCGGAGGCGTAGGGGATAACGTAGCGGAGGCGTAGCGGAGACGCCAGAACGATCTACGAAAACTCCCTAGTATCCATCGTTCGTGGTTTCGTTTTTTTTCGGATTTGGCTCGGCTACAACACCGGCAGTGAAGTGGTCTTCTCAAACAGCTCGCTCCCCCCTCAAAGGCCACGTGAGAGCGTTTCTGAGCGGCCATTGGCGGGCGCCCTCAGAGTGATTGACAGGACTCTGCAAAGTTTCAGCAAAGCGCGCTCCAGATGCGAGGTGTGCGCGCAACTTTTTTTAGATGCGCGCGTCCTTTTCGGACTCGTTCAGACGGCGCAACCATTTCGCGAAACTACATTTCGCGGCACTAGATGCGCGAGAAAAATACATCGTGTGAACGGGCCATAAGGCTGCGGTCCCACGGCAGCCATCTTGAACAAGGCGTTAGTTCAACCAATAGATGGTGACACGCACCCGTGGGGTGGCCGAAATATTGGTTCACGGTGGGATGGCTCGAGCACCATCACGTTCCCCTCGTGGTCTTGCTCGCGCCGCTGCCAGCTGTGCTCAGCTGGCTCAATTGGGCAGGAGATCAAACTATAGGGGGCGCTTTATCGAGCTTGTTGTCCCCACAGCCTGGTGTTTACCAACACAGCATAACAAAGAAATTGAACCTGGCCGAGCACGGTCTGTGCACGAGCGCTTCGCTCTGACCAGTGCTTTGGTCGCGCGAGGAGTGGCCTTCGAATCGTCATCTTCGATTTCTCGGATCAAAAACAAACAACAAAATACGGTTTGTTGTCCCCACAGCTGAAGCGCACCGCTAGAGGCGTGACTGTTCGATCTCACCCCCAATGAGCGGGCCCAGCAAACATCAGTTCTATGCGAGAATGTCAGGCTGATATAGGGACATGCGGTCCGGCGGGTTTGCGACGGGCTTTCGCATAAATCTTACCAAGAAGGAACATTGTTGAGTGACGTGTCAATAATCTGTCAATGAAAAATTCTTCTGCAGGAATGCACGCTCAGTAGACTCAATCTTCCAAGACACCAGTGGAAGCGGACGTTCTAGTAAACTGCTTCGCGATTTACGGTATTTACCTCGCCATTATAATGACGACTGAAACAGTGACGTAAAGAAATATTGTGTTTACGGGATCCGGAAGATGTTGTAATGGTTGGTACATTATAGTTCCCAGAAAACAAGCGCCGTTGCAATATTTCGGAAGTACCGACCACACATTATGTTGTAAGTACAGCTTAGGAGGAATATGATGAAAAGCATCAGTAGAAATAGGAAGACTTTTACTAGCCATGAAGACACTATGATTGAGTGGCGTTTAGTGACGGCAAGTGATGAGCGTTCGGGAATTTATAAGTTCACATGATTGCTAACTATAGACATGCGGACAATAAAGACCCTGTTTGTCGAGAGATGGAGTTGCGGTGATGACCTGATATCGGACGACTCGTGGCAGACGTACAAGCAAGTTTCGTCTCAGCGAATGGTAAGCGTCAAGTGTCAAGCACAGCACGTCGCTACCGACTTTGTTGACGTTTCGAGCACTTACCGCTTTCGACAAAAGTGTTGGCACCTGGGCTAACTTTGCGGAAAGACTCGAAGTTTCCTCGAGTCCAGCGCCATTATGAACAGTAACTGAAAACGATCCACTATTCAGTCGGTGGGTGCATGGCGAAACGAATCCGCATCTGCGGAGTCGTGGTCGATGCGTACTCTAAGTGGTTGGAAGTTTACACGATGCATGCCACGACGTACAAACGCGTCATTGACGTCCTACTCACTCGTTTCGCTACTTTTGCCCTACCGAAAATACTTTCTCTGATAACGCGCCGAATCTCGTTTAGAAAAATAATAAACAAGTTTCTAAAAAACAAAACAAAAAAACAAAACAAAAAAACGGCATCAGGCATTACATTAGTTAACCATACCATCCTGCAACTAACGGGCAAGCAGAACAGATGGTGTGCGAAACGAAGAAAGCCCTCTTGAAGCTTACGGAGGAAGCAGTTCATTGAAGAATCGCCAAGTTCTTGTTCCGGCACCAAATTACGGTCTCATCTTCCACGGGAAAAACACCAACCGAAGCAATGTTCGGCGGACGAAGAGCCACACCCCTCGATCTCACGACACTATGGCCTACGAACGAAGATCGAGAGATTCCCAGATCGGGAGTCATGGCAGTTTATTCGATCGGACAACTCGTCTACGTGAGGAATTTCAGCGAAAAGTCTGGCCTTTCATGTAAAACTTGAGTATAAAAGGCTCTATGTTGTATGGCCAGATGGTGTCATCCCTCTGAAGACGTTGGATATCAATGCCCTTTAGTGTAAATATAACGAAATCACAAAAATCTCTTTGTGTATTGTGTAACTGCCCTTGTATTTGGTAGTAGAATCTATGGTGGTGATTTGGACCTTTCACACCAGGCTCTTTTTTTATTTTTCGCCTCATACTTTTTTGCGGTTTCAGTAGGCTTCAAGAATCTTTTGGAACGGGGACGCTTCACCTCAACAAGGCCATTTGTTCCAAGCCGTCCATCAGGGGATGCTGCTAGAAATCCGTACTTTATATTAATGAATAAGCCGCACTTTTGCACAGTGCAGTTTTTCTGTTCCACGTACAGTTGTAAAGCATCATCCTCATTGATTCTACCATATTCTGTTGCGGGTGAAGAAAAGTCTTTGGGTACACGATACTTGAAACAAGTCTGACACTGTACGTTGTGGTTCGACACCCACTAATGTCGTCATCCTTATAGAGCCTCATCAATTAATCATTACCTCGTCACCTCATATTGCTCTTCGTCAACAGTAAGTACAATAGGCTCCCGCCATATTACAATCCAAGAATTGAAAAAATTAAGTCGTGCAGTCCTTCATTTAGTTTATTTTTTTATATAATGTTACTACGTTACATTACCTTGAGACGATCGACGTCCATCGTCGATCTTCAAATATACCTGTATATAAATTAGACGCAAAATCACAAAAAACACAGCGTGCCGCCTCTTTTCTTTGGATCGTCTTTGTGAAATCAGCGCAAGCTCGCGTGTTCTCTCTTCTCAGACGGTTAGAACGGTCGCACATAAAACCCGCGTTTCTCCTACCCGACCGCTTCCTTCTCTCATTATGTGTTGTTGGTTATAACTAAATAAGCTATAATAATGGTGTATTATTCATATTTAGTTTCAGTTTCAGTCACGGGAAAGGAGGTTCGCGGGCACTAGTGCCACTAGCGGGAACAATGAGGAAGAGGCAGGTGTCAAAAGGTAGTGGCTTGTGGAACCCACGGGGCTTGCGTCATGGCCCCTTCAGGTATTTCAAGCTCCTTGAACAAGGGCATGAACAGTGTCATTAAATAAGCTGCGCTTCAGAGTAACGACACTTGGCCATATCGTGGCGTAAAATCATGGTTGCCAGTGACCTGAAGCTTTATCTAAAATCACGGGAAACTCTTCTCTGTCCTCCACAAATGTTTAAACAGTCCACGACAGAGCAAAGCAATATTGCATCAGCTTCCTAACACCGGATAAAATGCTGAGGAAGTCGCACTTTTGAATCACGACGATCGGCAGTTGCGTTTGCTCTGCCCTAGACCCGAAATGGCGGCTCCCACAACAATGTTGGGGAACGGAGTGCCGATACTCCAAGCGCAGCTCACTTAGTGGCTCTAGGCATGAAGTGAACTCGGGTGTATTCTTTTCCTTTTCGAAAATACACGGACACTGATGATGATACAAACGCCAACACCGCCCTCGAAAATTTCTTGAACTTTAGAAATCATTAGTTTGTTTGCCATCCGGCAGGTAGCGCAATAAAACACCCAAACAGTTTTTAATTGTTTTTAAAACTAACTAAGCTCTACACCTATCAAGAAACCAAAGCAGGATCATTGTGAAAGTCTAATACATCGCAATGTTTATCTATTCCATACAATAAATATTTTTAGATGCCAATAAATCTGTTTCATGTCCATAAAAGCACATCTAAAGAACCGGCAATCATGTTTGTGTCCATCCTCAAACAAAAATTAGAGATGTTTACTGAAAACAAAAGCTGCTATTTTGTATATCAGATATTAACCCTTCTTTATGACAACATGATTACCCATCGAATAGTATAAATATAGACAAATGTTATTTTTTGTGTCTAAGAAGGATGCAATTTTGCCTGAACTTTATGAATTTTTTTTAGAGAAACCTAATGCGAAATTGTGAAAAAGGGCTGCGCTATGCAAAATAGCACATATTTAATTGTCTCTGCATAAGAGGTTGATTAATGGTGTTGACAACCCATACCGGTGCATTCATACTACCAAACGATGTTAGTCTGATTTTACCATTTTCATTTGCATTTACGCGAGTCTTACAGCAAACGTTATACGTCAATCATAATTAAATTAACACACGTTTGTAGGTTTTATATATCAATAGCTATAAGAAAATTCAGAAACAAATATGCCACAGTTGTCCAGAAAATAGCTCGTGAATATGCTTCCGTAAAGCCAATTTTCAAGAGGTCAATTTCCGAAACTAAAAAGAAAATGAAAAAAAGGGCCACGCTGTGCAAAGAAAACACTCTTTATCTACAAACCATGAACTTTGGAGCAGATTTCTTAACGGTAAACTCCCCATTTGTACTACCAAACCATGTATGACCAAAAACACCAATATTCGCAGATCCTCCCCGATCTCGCTTTTTTCTTCAGAAATATATATCATATTGCCACCCGCAGAGCCGAGAAAGCAACGCTCGGTCACCTTCTTCTAGAAGATTCCGTCCATTCTCGCACCAGACGTAACTTTCCCTCTGCTTTGTTGTTCTCAAACTGTCAGTTCATCCTCGCCCCGAGCGCGCGACGCTCGAACTTCTTTGCCGAACTTTCGAGATAACGACGCACTCTAGATAAGCAGCTGCCCGCGACCTTGTCGAGTCAGTCTTGCTCGCGCTCTCTGTTTCGCCGCCGAATCGCCGCCTGCTTTTCTGCTGCCTCGACGCTCTTTCGTTCTTTACTTATTTTTGGTTGGCACAAGTTCGCCCATTACACTTTTATTTTTAGTTCACTCTTCGCCTTCTCGTCGCCTTAATTCGTGACATTTCTGGTGGAGGTGGGGGTATGAAACCCGCGCAACGTACCCCTACAAGAACTCGTTCAGCAAGCCCCATTCCCCGAAGACCCTCCGTTGAAGACTCGGAGCATCGTGCCAGTCGCCGTCTTCAAGGGCAAGCTCCAGAACTCGGACCACTTTCGGCGAGGACAAGGCAAGCGGAGACGACGATGGCCAACCAGTCGCCGAACCCCGCCGCTCCTGCCGTCGTCTACCTGACCGTCGCTCCTCGTACGCCCACTTCCTTCCACGGCGAGATCCACGAGGATGTTGAAGACTGGATCAAGAACAACGAGCGTGTGGCGCGCCACAACGGATGGACTGCGGAGCAGTGCCTCCAGAACCTTTACTTTTCGCTGGAGGGTACTGCGAGGCATTGGTTCGAAAACCACGAGGCTGCGCTCACTTCGTGGGACATCTGCACCACCGAGCTGAAACGGACCTTCTCGAGCCAACACCGGCGGCAGAGGGCGGAGGACCAGCTCCAAACCCGGATTCAGGCGACCAACGAAAGCGTAACCAGCTTCGTCGAAGATGTGCTACGTCTAAGTGCACGGGCTGACCCTCACGCGACGGAGGAGAAGCTGAAAGTTCTCATGCGTGGAGTTAAGGAGAACATATTTGGAGGCTTTGTACGCCACCCACCGACGACCGTCGAACAATTCGTGACGGAGGCCACGAATATTGACCGTGCTCTACAGGCACGAGCCTCCCACTACCAGCGACTACCTGGCGTCGTTGCATCCGCGTCGTCAAGCTGCTACTTGGGCTCCACTACATCGGACTTACGCGAGATCATCCGAGACGTCGTCCGAGAGGAGCTCCGAAAGCTGCTTCCCGCTGCTGAGCGCCCGGCGTCGCTGTCAGTCGCCGAGATCGTGCGCGACGAGGTACAGCGGGCCTTGCAGCCTGAAACTCCCGTCGACGTGCCAGCCCCCGAGGAACCGACGCTGACCTACGCCGCCATGGCCAGACGAGCGCCGCAAGCTCATCGCCAAGCTACGGCGCCGCCACGACGTGAACCTCCAACGCCGCAGCACTCCCAACGACGCGAAGAACGGCAGCACGTCCGACCAGAGCGACTCTCGCCGCGAAAAACCGACGTGTGGCGAACGGCCGACCGACGCCCGCTTTGTTACCATTGCGGAGAAGCCGACCATGTCTACCGCCGTTGCCCGTACCGGCAGCTGGGGCTACGCGGTTTCTACCCCGACGACCCGCAAACACGCAACGGCGAGCGGCCTCGGGACATCGACGAATACCTCCGCCGTTCGCCATCGTCGGGGCCGTCTCCCCGCCGCAGTTTCCGATCGCCGTCACCACAACACCCTGCATCGCCTCATCGTAGGTTCCGCCGAGAAAGCCTGTCCCCCCTGCCTCGCCGGGAAAACTGAGTTAGGCAATACCGCGAGGTGGTATTGCCGATGACGAACGACGCCAATATCCTCCACAAACGCCGGAGGGCTCCCGCACTAGCGACGAGACGCATAGGAACGACGGTTCTGCGACGGTGTCGAATAACCTCGACGTTACCATTGACGGCCACGACGCGAAGGCACTCGTCGACACCGGAGCAGACTATTCCATTTTAAGTGGGAAGCTCTCTCGCCGCCTTCGGAAAGTGATGACGCCGTGGGATGGCCCGAAATACGAACCGCCGGCGGACATCTCATCACACCAGTGGGAAGGTGTACTGCGCTCTTTTACATCCACGGAGAGACCTGCCCCGTGAAGTTCGTCGTCCTCAGGGACTGTTCGAGGGACGTCGTCCTTGGCATGGACTTCCTCTGTGAGTACGGTGCCGTGATCGACCTTGGAGCAAACAGGTTGACGCTGCGAAAGCCCGTTCTACCTCCGGAGGGATACAAAACGACGCCAGCCGCCGTCCGAGTCATTGCGGACCACGTGAACCTGCCGCCACGGTCGAGTGTTCTTGTGCCCGTCGTGACCGATGCAGTTGCCCGCGGGAAAGTCCTTCTGGATGGCAACGTCCAACTGCTTCTTGGAAGAGGAATAGGCGTCGCAAGGGGCGTAACGGAGCTGCGGGATGGACGTACAGCGGTCCTCGTGACGAACTTTCGACCGGAGGCGCAGCACCTCACGAAAGGTGCCGCTGTAGAACACGTTGAGGAACTCCGGGCCGACGCCGAAATCGCCGCGATCTCCGACGAGCCCTCGCCGTGTCAGCCGTACAGTACACCACCGCCGCAGCTCGACGTTAACCCCAAGCTCAGTGCCACGGAACGACGACAGCTCCGAGACCTCCTCGCCAAGTTCGGCGACTGCTTTGCGACGACGTCGAGGGAGCGCCAGACAACAGTGGCGAAACACCGCATCGTTACCAACGAGGAAGCGCTCCCTGTGCATCGGCCGCCGTACCGGGTCTCCCCAAAAGAACGAGAGGCCATTCAAGAACAGGTGACACGAGATGCTCAACGACGACATAATTCAGCCTTCGAGCAGCCCGTGGGCCTCTCCAGTCGTACTGGTGAAGAAGAAGGACGGAACGCTTCGATTCAGCGTTGACTACCGGCGGCTCAACGCGGTGACGAAGAAAGACGTGTATCCGCTTCCCCGCATCGACGACACGCTGGACCGGCTGCGCCACTCACGGTACTTTTCGTCGATGGACCTTAAGAGTGGCTACTGGCAGATCGAAGTCGACGAACGGGACCGAGAAAAGACTGCCTTCGTCACGCCCGACGGACTGTATGAGTTCAAGGTGATGCCCTTTGGACTCTGTACAGCGCCGGCGACGTTCCAAAGTGTCATAGACACCGTCCTGGCAGGCTCAAGTGGCGGACATGTCTCGTTTACCTCGACGACGTCGTGGTATTCTCGGCCAACTTCGACGAGCATTTGCGACGCCTTCGAGCCGTTCTTGAGGCAATCAGGACCGCAGGACTCACCCTCAAGCCGACGAAGTGCCGGTTCGCCTACGGTGAACTGAACTTCCTGGGCCACGTTGTGAGCAACGAAGGTGTAAGTCCTGACCCTGAGAAAACTCGCGCCGTAGCGGCCTTTCCACCACCCACCGACAAAAAAGGCCGTCCGAAGATTCCTTGGACTTTGCGCATACTACCGGCGATTCGTTCAGGATTGCGCCAAGGTTTCTGTGCCGCTAACGCACCTTACGAAAGACGCCGTGAACTTCGAATGGGGTGGAGAGCAACAACAGGCATTCGACGAACTAAAGCGACGGCTCGAGTCACCACCGATTCTCGGCCACTTCGACCAATCAGCCGAAATGGAGTTCACACGGACGCCAGTAATACAGGACTCGGAGCGGTACAGGTCCAACGACAAGACGGTGCGGAGCGCGTGATCGCATACACTAGCCGGACGCTGTCGAACGCGGAACGCAATTACTCGACCGACCGAGAAGGAATGTATGGCCGTCGTCTGGGCCATCACGAAATTCCGCCCATACTTGTACGGGACTCCTTTTCGGGTTGTCACCGACCACCATTCGCTGTGTTGGCTAGCGAGCCTGAAGGACCATCGGGACGCCTCGCTCGGTGTAGCCTGCAACTGGAAGAGTACGACGTGACCGTGGTCTACAAGTCAGGCCAAAAACACCAGCGACGCCGATTGCCTGTCCAGAGCCCCCGTCGAGTTAGCTACCGGCTGTGCCAAAGACGACGACGATGACGATCACTTTCTAGGCGCAGTGAGCGTTCACGGTATGGCAGCGCTCCAGCGGGACGATCCTGAGCTGCGCGCCACTGATCGACCACTTGGAGGGCCGAGGGGGTACGATTCCCCGAGACCGTACACCTCTACGTCCGTTCGTGCCGCGAATGCCAACGACGCAAGAAACCACCGACGAAGCCGGCAGGTCTTCTGCAACCGATCGCTCCCCCGACCTGCACCGTTCCAGCAGATTGGAATGGATCTTCTTTACCTTTCCCGCTGTCAACGCAGGGAAACCGGTGGATAATCGTGGCAACTGATTATCTCACCAGGTACGCCGAAGCAAAAGCACTCCCGTCGGGGACCGCACGTGGAAGTAGCCAAGTTCTTCGTTGAGTCTATCGTCCTCCGACACGGCGCTCCCCAAGTACTGATTACAGACCGAGGTTCCTCGTTCATGGCGCACCTGACACAAGAGATACTCCGCTTGAGCCACACCGACACCGCCGGACCACGGCGTACCACCCACAGACCAACGGGCTGACGGAGCGACTAACAAGACCATCGCCGACATGATCTCGATGTACGTGGACGTGGAACACAAGACCTGGGATGAGGTGTTGCCCTACGTCACGTTTGCGTACAACACGGCGGTTCAAGAAACCACTGGGATTACGCCTTTTCAGCTGATGCACAGCAGGAATGTGACGACGATGCTCGACGCCATGCTGCCCCCACGACCCCGACAGACGACGGCACCGACGACGCCCAGCTGGTCACCCAACGAGCAGAAGAGGTACGCCAGCTAGCCCGCCTTCGCATAAAGGACCAGCACGTGTCGACGCTGGTCGGTACAACCTTCGTCGCCGCGACGTGGAGTTTCAGCCCGGAGACAGGGTATGGGTGTGGACACCCATTCGCCGCCGCGGCCTCAGCGAGAAACTGCTAAACGCTACTTTGGACCCTACAAGGTCATTCGCCGCCTTGGGTACTTGAACTACGAGGTGCTCCCCGACGGACCCGACCATCAGGACGTCGCCAGTCACGACCCGAAGTCGTCCACGTAGTTCGACTCAAGGCGTTCTACGCGCGTTAGCATTGTGACACCGCATGTTTATTTCGTTGCACCGTAATTGTTTTAGCCAATTCTGTTTCCTTCGGTTTGCATCGGGGCGATGCACTTTTAAAAGGGGGGATAATGCCGCCCGCAGAGAAGAGAAAGTAACGCTCGGTCACGGTCTTCTAGAAGATTCCGTCCATTCTCGCATCAGACGTAACTTTCCCCTCTGCTTTGGTTGTTTCTCGAAGTGCCAGTTCATCCTCGCCCGAGCGCGCGACGCTAGAACTTTCTTTGCCGAACTTCGAGATAACGACGCACTCTATTACTTCGTTCAGCTTCGGTCCGAGCGCGGCTGATGTTATGAGCCGAAGGGCAATCAAAACAGCGCCAAAAAGCGCAGCGTCACGGCGTTCTCTCTGTGCTTGATAGGACTAGCCGGCGGATGAGCGCGCACAGAGAGACGGCGAATCAACGTTGCGGCGAATACCGGCTGGTCCTATCAACTGCAGAGAGCACGCCATGACGATGTGCCTTTTTCGCTGTTTGATTGGCCCTTCGGCTCATAACATCGGCCGCGCTCGGACCGAAGCTGGAACGAAGTATAGATAAGCAGCTGCCCGCGACCTTGTCGAGTCAGTCTTGCTCGCGCTCTCTGTTTCGCCGCCGAATCGCCGCCGAATCGCCACCTGCTTTTCTGCTGCCTCGACGCTCTTTCGTTCTTTACTTATTTTTGGTTGGCACAAGTTCGCCCATTAAACTTTTATTTTTAGTTCACTCTTCGCCTTCTCGTCGCCTTAATTCGTGACAATATATCCAAATGAGCCCATTGCCTATTCTATAAGGTGACATGAGTTAAATATTTTTAGGGAGTGACTAAGCGTCACAAGCGCGCTGCAAACAAGGGCACATATTGTCATTTTTCATGACCGCCGTGGGACCGCAGCCTTCAGTGCTTACCACTGCATTGGGACCAGCCTCGCATCAAACCATAACCTCAGTTTTTTTTTGTTCGTATTAAGCCGCCCGAGTACGAGTTAACATCGCACATCGTTTTCAAGGATGGCACCTCGTTCATCGGCTCGATTTACATTTTCGGCAAATGAAAAACCGTGATTAAGCACAATTACTCTAGCTCTAAATTGGCACGAACACCTGGCACACAAGTTTACATTGAAGCGCACCTAACGTAATTTAAAAGTAGAACGAAAAGGGGACGAGATTCGCTTACCGCTTCACGGAAAGACAAACGCCTTCGGATCCTAGGCCTACTTCGAAGCCGTCGGCGGCCCGGCGATCGGACGAGGCGAGCCGGCCGCGCTGCGGTGACCCAGGCTGACCACGCCTGGTTGAACTATGAGAGGCGCCGTCGAGTTGAGAGCCAGAATCGTAGAAAGAACCGGACCGCAAAACATCTGTCCCGTAAAACGTAGAACGAGCCAACGACCCCACTGCCGCTACGTCTCCGCCATCTTCGCGACGACAGGAAGCGGGGAAGCCGAAACCGGAAAGCTAGTGGACCCGGGGAGCCGCGGCAGCCACAGGGTGTAAGCTTTACGTTTCGGTTTCGCTTTTCGCCGACGCCGGCTATGGGTTGCGGGGTGGTGAGTTTGAGACAGTCGCCCCAAGACGTTGCCGTGAAGAGTTGAGCGAGGAATTTATGTGAGCTCAACGTCAGTCTATGTTCCGTTTCGACATGTATTGTATATGTTACGAAACCGGTGGTAAATTATGGACGTTTTCTTTGACGAATGCGGTCGCCTTTCTGCATGTATGATTTGGTGATACCGGTATTCCTGCGATATAAGCGTTTTGTTGGATAGATGGCGGTCGCCTACGTCATCGGACGCAAAATTATACTAGCCACACCGAATCATATCGGCAAGCAAACTGACTGCCAGTATAGAGAGACGGGGAGCCATAGCGGTGCCGTTATCTCCAGTTATGCCGAACGCCAAACCAGAATAGTTTTATTCATAATAACAAAAAATTAAACTGGTGTCATACCAGAACTATACAAGCAGGAGGTATGTTTCTTGAACTTTTTTTCCAATAGGGTTAGAGACGCAAAAATCAGGGCTCCGGGAGGTATTCGTGGTCTAAAAACCCAGCTTGTATATGAGATAGAGCAGCTGGGATGGCATGGTATGGCAAGCCGATATTGAGCGTCCGTTCGCTGTTGTGCATTCATTTTGGGCCCGTTGACCCAAAAAAAAAAAGAGGGCTACAAAATTCAAAGGAGGGTGTGTTTGGACCGACTAAAAACAGGTTATTTGTAAACAAGCAGCAAAAAGTCACCCTCCCATTTTTCTCACGCACTCTCTTTCCTTCGTGAGGAACGACGTGGCGAAGAAAAGCAGTGCAATTTATAAAGGGCGGAAACTAGGAAAGTTGAAGTGGACACCTCATATCGAGAACGATTTTTCTCGTGCGAGTCACTTTCCTCTCTGGTGGGGCCGCATCACGGCCCCGACGGGAAGGGACGAGGGAACGTCTTTATAAATTTAAAAATTCGCCACGGCCATCCGGAACGAAATAGCCAAATGGCTCCCCTGACTAAGACATTGATTTTTACATGCATGTTGTAACTCTAAAGCACGGTAAGAACTAACATTTGCTCAAACGCGGGTACAAGCAGCTGTAGACAAAAGCGATCAGACCGAATAGGGGCAACCGAGTCTTGATTTGCACTCGGTTGCGGGCATCGGTTAAAAGCGATCAGATCGGATCTGTGGGAGGGAACACGATTCTGTGGGAGGAATTCAATCAAATCCGTAGAAGGAATCGTGTGAAACTTCAGGGTCACGTGATCCCTTTCACAGATTTGTGACCCTGAAGGCTCACGTGATTTCTCCCAAATACCTGTGTAGACGATTTTGTTGGTTGATGTGGCTTCACGAAAAAGATTGGGACTGACCGCACAAGCCTCTCAAAAAGCTATGGCGGGTCTCTTTCACACTTAATATATTAATAAAGAGTACGTCAGGCCCATTTCAAAACTTTGACGGATATCTAAAATACGCCAAACAATTTTGATGGGTGTGTCAAAACATTTAAAGGGGCGGTGCAACGATATTCAATTGGAATGTTTTTCACTTTACACGAGCTTACTGGCACTAGTGGGACTCAAGGATACTGGCACGCAACGCCATTAGCCAAGAAACTCCTTTGTTACGATGTAATTTCAAGGACAAAAGCGAGCGTTTTCATTCAATCTCTCCTTCGCGAAACTTGATGACGTAACTGGGTGATCGCAGTACCACCCAGTGACGATATTTGAATGCGGCTTATAGATTGGTCCCGAGCATAGCTTGGACACTCGATTTGGGCTCGCGATAATCGATAGCAGGACAAGCATTCGGGTCGTGGCCCGTGTCCAATCGCTGCAATGACGACAATAGCCGAACCATAACAATATCTGGAACTCAGCGCGTGTCCTGTGCCTTGCCAACCCCAGCGCGTGGCTATGATCAACATTGGCGGCATATAATCGGCTCCAGATCACGTGGCCGCTTGTCCTGGCTGCGAGTTGAGGGAGTGAACGCTGCCCGTTTTTCTTTAATTTTTTTGTGCGACTTCGATTGCGTGTGGTGAAACACGAACGGGTGTTTCACAGGTCATTAACGTCAAGGATCCGTTCTATGCGGTATTTGCGCAAAGAACAAAGATCGTTGCATCGCCCCTTTAAGAAATCCTGGTAGGCCCCATTGTTGAATTCTTAGTAGGCTAAACATGGTTGTGCACGCGATTTCTAAAGAAGACCACTGTTACCGTGCTCCACGATCTCGCTGGAATTGGAGCACCGATAGGTGGGGTGTTGACACCTTGTTCCCAAAGCCCCTTCACGTTTCAAAAGTAGCGCAAGGTCCATCGATGCACGAGGCACGTGCAACGTGCATCCTTTGGGAGGATCATGGCGGCACAGCGCAGCACTGAGTTCGATTTCAGACGCCATGTTTTCCCTAGAAGTGGCGCGCGGCAAGTGTCTCGAGCATTTCCACAACAATGAATGGCGCCACTTTTCCCAGGATAGAGGGGTTTACTTGTTCCGCGTGACGCCGTCGTCGTAATAGATTATTAGCCCAAACGAGGGTAATAAACGCCTGTCCTGTCGTCCGTGTTACTTTATTGTCCTCGTTCGTTCACGCTTTTTAACCTTTTATTCAGTAATGGACCAACTAGCCCAAACCCAAGTTTTAATGCAATATATTATTAGCGCGCTCCGCGAACTTCGCGGAGCGTGCTGTTTTTTTTTTCAGCTCTTTGATTCAAATTTATGAGGGTCGATGAAAACGAAGATTTCCAGTGAATTGTTGATTCTCCAGCAATATGACTTTTTTCCTACCCTCCCTCGTTTTTTCCTCTACGTTCAGCTGCAAACATTCAGAGAGATTTGAAACTAAACAGCTCAACTCCTGTTAATCACAAATTACCTTTCTAGTTCTCTCGGGTTATGTCTTTGTTTTCACCCCCTTGACTGGAATTAATTTTTCAACGAAAAATAAGATTTCCCGTAAATGGTTGATAGTTCGCTCTCAGCTTTGTGTTTGCCCAGCGTAGCGGCTCGGCAGATCGGAGCGCGTGGAGCGAAAGCTCCCGCCGCAGAAACCGAAGATTCCGTAACTGAGTGACAACTTTTTCTGGCATTTCCGAGGAAGTGAAGACCGCGAGAGCACAGTTGTCATTGGTGTTCTATGTGTGCGAGCGCACGGGTATACAGAGCTTTTGCTTAATTGCCAAGAAAAAAAATACAAGTTTAGGTTTCATCCCTACCCTGCCGGTATCGATCAGGAGAAGCATCGTACTGGCGTGCTTTCGTCTATCACTACTATATAGTGCCTGTTAAAAACCCTAGGCTAGCGGTTGTACCACATTTGCTAAATTTCTCATCCGACAGCTGAGGGACGGGTCGCCCATTGACACTAAGTGCCGGCTGTCTAAACATGCATACAGCATATTTATTAGCCTAGCTGTTCTTGATACGTCATTTCATTAAAAATTGCAACTAATCTTAAGAGAAAGACAACGTGGTACCTAAATTCAGCACGAGACAACGTCTGCACACGCCGCATATTCATTACCAGCCATCGGCTTTGTAAGTATGCACGTCATCGTGCTCGGGAATTCGAATAGGCTAGTTCTAGTAGAAGGAGGCGTTAAATATCCAATATAACTTAGCTGGCTTAGAAATACAGCGGATGACTAAATCTGCGGACGTTTCACTCTTTGCGATTCGTTTCTGATAGCTAGATTCTATTGGGCGGGCCGACAATCTCATAGGCGTCCCAATTAATCCATCCTAGAGGGCAGTCGTTTTCTTGAACCCCTATTCCAACTCAGTACTTAGGATTGCTTGTGAGAGCTATGGTCCTATTTTGTGATTTCTTCGTGAGTTTCAAAATATTATTTCACATTCCGCTTTTAAATTTGGCAGTTGCAACTGGTTTTGACAGCGTGAGAAAAGATGGAATTCATTCTAGTAGACCGAAAGCGTTAGTTTGTCAATCTGATGGTGTTTACTTTTGGACAAAAATACTGAAAAAAATATACAAATGTACAAAATAGGCCAGAGCGTTACCTCATGTTGAAGAAAAAAGCTATGCCCACCAAGGAAAAAGAGACTTAAACAATAAATTGAACATTGAATCAACATACATGCCCAGTATATCCTGTGGTGTAAAATAGGAGCGTTCTATCGAGCAGGGATTTTTTCGGGAAACTGTTACGCTGTTGTAGGGCAAACAAAGTTTTTTCATGTGATGGATTTATATGTAGGGTTTAGTAATGAATTCTTTGACCACTCGATGTAAAGAATCAAAGGAAAAACGCAACATTTTTTGTTTTTTTTTTACTTTCAGTAAGTACCGCTTAAAGTCATTCACATTCAGGCGCTGATTCGATTACAGCAAGGTACAGCAAACACCTCTTCAACTCTCAATCAAAACACCTGTTACATGATATACCGCTTTCTAGTGCCACTAAATAAGCTACGCTTTAGAGGAACGATACTTGGCCATATTGTGGCTTGAAATTATGGTTGCCAGTTACCTGGAGTTTTGTCTGAAATCGCAGTAAAAAATTTTCTATCGTCCACAAATGTTTAAATAGTTCGCGACAAAAGAAAACAATATTACATGAGCGTCTAACGTCATATCTAATGCTGAGGAAGTCATACTTTTGAATTACAACGATCGGCAGTTGCGTCTGTTCTGCACAAGCACCAAAATGGCGGCGCCCACGATTATGACGGGAACGGAGTGACGATACTCTAAAGGCCGGTTCAGACACCTGCGTTTGAGTGCGTTTGACTGCGTTGCGTCGAGAACCGCAAGCGAGTCACCGGCACATCTGTGCTTCGTATGAAGCGTGGACTCCAATTCAAGGACTCTTCTTGGCACGCGATATAAGCAGCAGGGATGTCCTGGTTTCTCGCTGCCGCAACGCAGTCAAACGCAGTCAAACGCAACTGTCTGAACCAGGCTTAAGAGCAGCTCGTTTAGTGGCTGTACCCCTTTGCATAAAAGCGTATGTGGGCGCCTTCATTGTTGTGCATGTCCGTAATGCTCGCGCACTTCCTGGCTGGCCGCAATTGCGAGCAAGCACTGACTGGACTGTGATATAGCACGTGTGGACAGTGAATTTTTAAACAGTGAAAACTTGTATAGAGCCAATTATATCCTGCCAATGTTTTTCCTAGCCACGAGCTGGGGTTGGAAAAGCACAGGGTACACTTCTAGTTCCACACATTAAGGTTCGGCTATTCTCGCCTTCTAAGCAATAGATCTATTGCTAAATTACTCAAGCATCAAGGGGAATTTTGTAAATGCTGGTCTACCTGCCGAACGCGTTCTTCTTTCCTATATAAAATATTAGAAATAAATAACCAAAATACGGCGTTCACGAACACCCGTGATATACTCTGTTTCACCTTATGATGTACCGCAGGAAAGGCTACAAGCGCGAGCTCCTTGCTCTAGGGCACATCTCGGCGGCACAAGCTCTCGTGCGTTAAGAGCAGCTCCCAACGCTACGAGCTCACGCTTCTAGCCTTCTCTGCGGTACAACATAAGGTGAAACGGAGTATAGATTTCATTTGTAATATACTTATGTTTTAAAACAGCTACTGCTGCGGACACCAGCACGTGAGGCGCACAGGCCTAAATTTTCTGCATTATCTTTGATGCTTGGCTAATTTAGAAAAAATGTCTATTGGGAATAGGAATGCACGTCCAAGCATTGATTGCAACGAGCCCATACCGAGTGATCACGGAGTGCTCGTCTCCACAGTACGAGTGGCATTTAAATATCGTTAGATCGGATGTCACCAACTGGATAACAAACCAACGGATCGCACTGCTGACAATAGCAACAATGCTGTTCACACAACTTTGTTATCAAGTTTTACGCAAGGGAGACTGAACGAAAGCTTTGGCTTGTATCCTTACACGTACGCGGCGAAAAATAAGGTTCTTGGCCAGAGGGGCTGCGTGCTTGTCAACGTACTAGAACAACTTAGTTGGAAAACTGCCTTAGGATGCTGCTTTAAAATAGTCTCCGATACGTACACACAAACTGAACTTGACGAGATCGCGACGCCGCCATTTCTCCCGCAACGGCCACTCCGTGAACTGCACGGCTGCACGTATCGGTTCGGTCAAGTCACACAAAGGCCGGTGGTACCTGAGTTCCTGTATAGTCTCCCTATGGAAGACAGAGTTGTACGGTCAGCCATTTTAAAATCCTAAGTCAAATGAGAAAGCCCCTCCTCGCGCGTGTAGGAGCCGTGCTTCGTAGATTGCGGCCGCTCACGAGACTGAATTTGGCAAATAGCAGCGCCACGTACGCCGCCGCGCTTGGAAAACACCAAAGCAGGAGAAGGAGGTAAAAACAGGGGAACATACGCCGGGGCGTGCGGAACGTCTACATTCCTGCACGGCGCAGGATTCTTTGCTCCTCACGTGATCGATCTCTGCAAATAGCGGCGCGGCGACACGTGGATAAAAAACGCGCAACTCTGGCTCCCGGTGGGAGCCTATACAGGATCTTTAGGTGCCGCCATCTCTCAGTGCTATCTCGCAGTAGCTTTATAAAAATAAACTTTCATGGTTTGACTCGCCGCGAAAGGGCGGCGCTTTAATTGCGTTCAGTTTTATCTGAGGGGACACGCGCGGTCCAAGTTTCAAGAGTAATTTTACACCCTTTCACAATGTTTGCTGTAAAGACGAAGGCGCAGGCGCGTGAGCCTAACTTAGTAGAATGCGTTTGTTGGTACAAGAGCTCGTGCGTAAAACGCATCTCTTAGAACTACGCGCTAGTGCCCATGTTTTTGTCTGCGCTGCAGAGGTTCGTAAAATGGAGTGTAGTGCCGGTAACGTTGAGTTAAGTTAGAAATATCCCTGGGAATTCGGGACTTTATCCCCATGTTGCCGGGAAAAATGTAAGCCAACGTGTGCCCAAAAGAGCATGCTTATTCGTGAAAGGCGCTTGTGGGATATTTTGAATTAAGAAGTAAGAAATTCACTGTACATGAAACGAGCGTTAATTAGAAACTAAAATAAAATTATAAACTTAGTTTTGCGATTTATAATAAATCACATCAACTAATAAATTACAGCTAATTAAATTAGGAAAATCATTTTGATATTAAATTTTCCGCAAGATGCATATCTATAGATTACACCTGAAGTATTCAACCTCAAACTTTTTCCATTCACTTTCGGCACATTGCAGTTCTTATGGCTAATTCGAGTGGTCATTTCCCGGCAAAATATTTCGCCACATCTTCGGCAACGCCGTTCGCGTTGTCAAAGGCTAGCGTGTGCAACCTGTTCGGGTGGCGCTTCTCAGGCGTGTGCCGGCAATTTACCGGAAAAATTTTTCACCCGAGCTCCAAGAGGTCGGGCAGCTTGTCTGTCAGACTGTATCCGGTATCGTCACATCCGATTGGGGAAAGGAAACCAAACGAAACAGTGCTTGCCGAAAGCGGCAAATAGCTGGTTCCAGTGGCAAACGAAGCCATCAAGATAGACACCCATTTGTGCTCCGAGAAAAGACAGCGAAAACAACTAAGATAAAGATAATTTATGTCCACAGAAATCAAACATTTTTGGAAGACTTTTTC
The DNA here is from genome assembly GCA_013358835.2 of Ixodes persulcatus. Lineage (NCBI taxonomy): Eukaryota > Metazoa > Arthropoda > Arachnida > Ixodida > Ixodidae > Ixodes > Ixodes persulcatus. The sequence goes on along the minus strand of JABSTQ010009823.1, from coordinate 279,332 downwards.
CAGCCTGCGCAAGGTCAGTTTGCTCTGAGACACGTGCTGTATCATACACTAGTTTATTTTACAACTGTGTAATAACAGGTATTACCCGCTTAAAAAAATGTGTGTACTGCGATGCAGTTCGATACTAGAATACGTATTACAACTTCAAAAGGGGGTGGGCGCAACGAGAAAACTGAGGACTATAAATAAGGTAATAACAATAAACAGAAAATGAAAAACTACGCTGGCAAGCCTGCTGAGGACCCCTGTAAAATGGCGACAGTTCATCAGAGAATCCAAACACTTATTAATAAACTTTGTCGCGAGTGCGGACGCCCCAGACCAATTTATTAATCTGCCTTTCCTTTAACTTTATAATTTAAGATCCTCTCAGCCTTGCGGATCGTGGTAATGCTAATATTCGAATATTATTGTGAGTCGCCTGTGTTACAAATATCTCAAATAGGCAGAATTTATATGGTTGGTACATACAGCTTCTTATTGTACCATAGAATAATCGAAGAAGTTAACAAAGCTCAAGCGTGACCTGGGCAAAATAAAAACGCCATTTGCCGTGCTTGTGTTGAAAGTTAGCGCTTGTCCCGTCCTCTCCTCGTCCGTGTTTTTTATTGTGCGCTTGTTGTCGAAGTGAAAAAGAAACTCCGCCAGATGTTTGGGTCTCACATGCCTGGTTCCCAACAATGAAGCGAACCCGAGATGTCAGAACGCGCGCAGGGCGGCGGGTGCACCGCAGCTGCTTTTGCGCGCGTTCCACTGTGCGTCAGTACGCATGCCTTGATGACCATACTCCGTTTTATACTTAAAGTACGTCTGACACGCCAAAAAAAAATTTTTTTTTCATGCTAGGCGGTGAAATGGCATATCAGGACATTACAAAAAAACTGTTTCACTATAGAGTTGCTTAGTTTTTTTTTTATAAAAAATTGAAATACGAGGCCCAATTCAAAGTTCCCGCCGTGCGCTGTGACGTAACAGTGTACCGCAAGGTGTAGGGTCGGTCAGAAGAGAGGCACCGTCGGACGTCACGGGACTCGTACCCCTCCTCGTGTTTACCGCGAGCGCGTGTAATATTTTTTTTTATATTCTTGTTATTCTCCCCACCCCCACGAGCGATCCAAGCAGACAAGGTTTCTTTTATTTGCTTTTCATCAGCTTAATGTTGCTGTAAAGGTAGAGAAGCGGAGTCAGGTGAATTGACGTGATCAACTACAATGCCTAGAAGGTGCTGTGTGAGGGACTGTCCCGGTATTTCAGCAACTGAAGAGATATCACCTGCATGCATTTCCGAGAGACATACATCGGCCGCATATGCACCTAGTAACAAGTTCTACTCATGTTCTAGACAAAATACGTACTTTGTGCTCGACGTTTACTTGTACTTGGTACACTCACCATTCGTATTCTTTAGACGGCAGGCATCTTCAGCCTGGAGAGTATCCGATGATTAAACGACCTCGGTGTCTGAACCTTCAGCAATGCGATCGGGCGTGTCGTATGCTAGCAATCCTAATTTCTGCGAGCGTCCTAACTTTTTTTTTTTCAAAACTTGATAGCTTGTTTTGCGCCCAGTATAGCCCCGTATCATCGGACTGACGGCATGCACTCGTACACTGGCTTGTGCTCGCAACGCTTTCATCATTGACCTCAATCACGTCGACCCACTGACTCTTCGTCCTCAAATTTTACAGCACGCAAACTAACCAACGGTTCAGCGATAAAGAGCTAGTGGAACTGAAACTTCCTTTTCTACGATCGCTCGTACGAAGATCAGAATAAAAAACAAAAAGTCTTAGGCACGGTCGCGGAGAGCACGAGGAGTGAAACTCACGTGACTTCCGGTGAACCCACTTTTAGTGACGTAGGTGTATGCCTCCGTTCTGACCACCCCGACACCTTGCGGTACACTGTTACGTCACAGTGCACTGGCGTGAACTTTGAATCGGGCCTCGTATTTTTATTTTTTATAAACCAACTACGCAACTCTATAGTGAAACAATTTTTTTTGTAATGTCCTGGTATGCCATTTCAACGCCTAGCATAAAAAACAATTTTTTTTTTTACGTGTCAGAGGCCCTTTAAGCAGCAACCCCACCGTGCATGAGATTTGGTGCTTCTTTGACGGTTTATAGCTTTCTTTGTATGTATCCTACAATTATCAAGTTAATGTAAATTAAAGAACAGTTTTTCAACAATACTTTAATGTCTCGATATCACAATTATTTTTAGTTGTGAAATAAGTATTGAGATTTTTATAGACCATAGTCTCTAAAATTGAAAAAAAAAATATTTTTCGAGTTATAAGGTCCCACCGTCCATAATATCTTGCGTGACCGTTCGATTGGATGGAATGAATTAGAAAAGTAAAAACGAACATTACAAATTCTCTATTTTTTTAAATAAAAATAAAGTTTAAGATGGTATTAATTTATGGTGCTATAAAAACGAAACCACGTCAACTAATCAAATTTACGAGACATTAAATTACAAGGCATCATTCGATATTACGTTTCTCAGAACTTTCATATTTATATTGTCACGTTTTTAATTTACAAGAGGACGTCCATAACCAAATTAGACCAGATTAGAAGTGTGTCACGTGCCGTATGCACGCGCTTCGTCTTTGTCCTCGGTGGGTTCTAGCAAACGCCTCGGCAGCACCGCTACAATATATTACACGTTAAGAATGTTATTAGACCTAAAACTTTTCCCATTCAGTTACGGCAAATTGCAGTTTTTTTATATAAGATACAGATGGCGACACGTGATTCAAGGATATCTTGATGTGCATTTGCCGTCGTGTGCCGCTTGGAACGCCAGGTGAAAGACAGAGAAAGCGCCAGATGTCAGGGTGTCAGTTGCCTGGATGCCTGCAGTGAGCGAGCCAGAGATGTGAGAACAACGAGCGCGAGGCTGCGGGTGCACCACAGCTGTTTTCGTGCGCGTTCTAATGTGCGTTGGTACTGGTCGGTACACATGCCTGACACGATCTCAATGAAATGGGTATTATAGACCTTTCCAAAAACGAGCTTGTGGCCGGTGCCATTTTGAGCGTTCGTGCGTATGGCGCGTGCTTTGCTCGCTTTCCGAAGCGACGAACACGCACGTGCTGGGCTGTGAAGATCGCACGCTGGACTGTGATTTTGTAAAAATTGGAAAGGTCTATAAAAGGGATTCCTTCATTTGGGAATCCGCCACTTATGCGAAAACATTTCAATTTTTTTATCACTTGGAAAAATCATTTTTGCGATCAAACTATGCGTGTCGGAATGGTTCGACTATATTTTGTTTAGAAAACCACCTAGGCGGCTCTTAAGGGGCAAATGATATTAAAACACAAAACATTAAAACGTCTCAGAGTCTCTGAGTCGACGCGCTGGCCCACGAATTCATATTTGTCGTGTTTAAATACCGACCGCGAGCTGCCCGCAATCTGACGCAGGCCACTGAAGCAGCGGCGAGAGCGCAAGGTCAAGCTGTTCGTTCTCTTTCTGTGCCTATGCGGTCGGGCTAAACTAGAGCCGCTAAGTAAACTACGCTTCATACACATCTTGGTGCTTAAAATGATGGTTGTCAGTTATCTGAAGCTTTATCTGAAATCACAAGGAACGTTTTGTTGTCCTCCACAGATGTTCAAGCAATTCGCGACAAAGCAAATCAATCTTACCTGAGCTTCCTTACAGCGAAACTAATTCTGAGGAAGTCCCACTTTTGAATCATGACAATCGGCAGTTGCCTTTGCTTTGTACTAACCACCAAGATGGCGTCGCGCACAACAATATAGGGAAAACGAGTGCCGATACTCTACGCGTAGCATATTTGGTTTAGCTCAGAGTCTAAACCAAGTACCGTGGGGGGATCGTTGGCCGAGTGTGTTGTGGCACCGCAGATCAGAGCACGTGGAGAAATGCTCTAGCTCGAGCTTCGTCCACAGCACGGAGCTCATGCTACAGAATCTGTAGGTATAAAGCCCCTCGATATGTTTCCGTTGGTCTTTCAAGTAACGTCAAATGTTCCAATGCACGAGGCCCGTGTCTCGAGCGGCCCTTGGAGGCAAATGGCGGCGCAGCAATAAACTGATTGGCCCTTGCATGGAAAAAAATTGGGTTGTGTGTATGTTTATACAGCCTAGAACTTAGTCTGCCTCAACGGGCTTATCTTCTGCATATGTTGAATGCCCTCAGTGTTCACGTAATTACACACTTGTTTACCATGATTGTTTTCGTTTCCCACTGCGATTCAGCTCGTGCTCTTTTGTGCGCTACATGTAGTGGAGAACAAGGTAACCAGGAGCATTCTATTTCGAGGATTGCGAAAAAAAACTATCCTACTTGCCACGTGTGCCACAGTCAATACAAAATATTCTAAACTTCACATGTGGCTACTTGCGTGAGCTAACAATGTTGTTTGTCAAGAACAACGGTGATTGTATGAAATCACGCTGGAAAAACTCGTTCTAAGCGCAAGACCGTTGGCATGCAGTGAATGCTCATAATCGGCACCGAGATGATTGGCAGCTGTCAGCAGGTGGCGTTTTTGTAACAACCCAAAGTTAGAATGTTTCCTTCTTTTGTAATCAATCAAGAGACAACTTACACCAAATTTGAGGGTAATAGAGTACAATGAACATTCAAACATTACGGCCTGAGCAGTATATGTGTGCAAGCTTTGGCTTTCCATGCACCCTTAACCTTCGATACGCTCAATGCTAGTGTAAAATGTAGCACTGTTTCAGTCTTAGTCAGCGTACCAAGTGTGTGCTTACACTATATTATATGCAACATCAAACTGTACCGTTTGCATATTTTTCGTTATTGTACATCACTACTTTCGCGCATAAATCCCCAAATTGAGGCTGGTACATTGCTTCAACTCTGTGCGAAAGCTATCCACAGACCCCGAACCTTGGCCTGGCCAGTCATTGCATTTATCACTGAACTCGTATTAAAATTGATGCTTATCATGTATTGCTGCGAGTTGATTTTTAACCTTGGCATTTTTTTTATTATGACTCCAGCACCAGTCCTACTTTGGGTTTACCAAACTCAATATCTAAACCTGAGTGTCTTATTTGTTTTTTCCAGTCTCGTGTTTTTGTCAAAATAAACGCCCAGCTACCTAAATGAGATACCCGGCTCCCCCGAAAGAAAAATTAATTTGTTTTGATTTTTTAGGTCGTTAATTACTCACGCTAGAATTTTGTAAACCCGTCTATCACGTCATCACGTTTTCTCTGAAAATCCACAAAGAGCCATACACATGCACGACAAAAGGTCCGGCCCGTCATATAAATCTGATCACATTGAATTATGTGTATTTGGCCTTCGAACTCCCCGCGGAGTGCTAACGGCGCACACGCAATTTCAAATTTTTCAACGCGTCGGTATTTTTGTTTTGCATGTTCCTCGCCATTTGGCTCGAGAAGATTTTCGCGTTTTGTTCTGACCACATTTGCTGTAAACGTGAGCTCGGAGCGTAGGCAACTGGCCCCCTTGCAAGGTATATGTACATGGGAAGCGAAGCTTCCATAGAAGCCCACATGTCAAAAAAATGGCGGCCCATGGGGCTGCTTTAGCGCCATCTATGAGTCGTGGGGACACTTCCGGCGGAACAAAAAATAAACAGGAAATGACGACACTTCCGAAAAAAAGTGACGTCATGCGTGCGTGCGGTTTGGAGCGAAAATTAAACAAAAAGAATTCCAGAGACTACAGGTAAAATGAACGACATATACACTAAAAAGTCTCAAACATAGCTCTGTGTTTGAGCTTTGTTTGATACTTTTTAGTGTGTGTGTCGTTCTTTTTACCTGCAGTCTCGGGTTTTTCTTGGGATGTTTACTCTATACTGGATCGTTTACGTCCTTATTTGCCCTTGCTCTTATCATTTTGTTCGAAATGTTTTTTTCTGCAGCCGATCTGCTATGAGAGTAGTTCATTTCGCCACACCATCGTGTCTTTGCACTGTGGTTAAACTCGAGCCACAGTGTTTTGCTCTTTGTTCCTTCAGGATCCCTCATAAATATTTGGGAAACCTTAAAGCGAATGATGTAATTTCACAAAAAACGAGTGAATCAAATTGCTGGAGTGTGTTGCGTATGAAATACACTACAGTAACTCTAATGCAAGTCCAACTTCATATTAACAGTCGCGTTTTATTTGTTTTATTCACTTACAATCATTCAATCAGATTACTCACTAGAATCATACAGACATTACCGATTGTCAGGTTTTTGATAGTATAACTTGTAAAAAATTTAGAGACGTTCTAGCAAAATTAATGAGGTTACATTTTCCAATATTTAGGCTCATGTTTCCATTGATTACACCAGTATGCTACCTTATCTAGATCGCTCTGTAGGATCTCGATGTCTCTCGTCGAATTTATTTCCTGTAAATAACGCAATCGTCAGCAAAAGTTTTATTGTCGACTGAATATTTTGTACAATGTCGTTAACGTAAATTAAAAATAGTAACGGTCCAAGAACACTACCCTGGGGGACCCCTGAAGTCACGGAAACGACTGAGGATTTAATTCCATTTAAGACAACACATTGCTCACGGTCACTTAAGTAATTTCGTATACAATTTAGTACCTTACTATTAATATTTATAGAGGCTAGTTTTATCAGTAGAAGGTTGTGTGGTACCGTGTCGAAAGCTTTGCTGAAATCTAGAAAGACTGCGTCTACTTGCGTATTTTTGTCATTTGCTTTTAATAGGTAATGCTGGAACTCTGCTAACTGCGTGTTGCATGAAAATCCACTCCGAAAGCCATGCTGGGATGGATTAAAAAAGTTAGAGCTATCAAGATATTTGAACATTGCGCTATATAAAATATGTTTAAAAAGCTTAGAGCAAACTGACGTTAGTGATATAGGCCTATAATTTTCTACAAGTTTCTTATCTCCGGATTTAAAAACAGGAATCACATTCGCCGCCAATGTTGATCATAGCCTCGCGCTGGGGTGGCAAGGCACAGGGCACGCACTAAGTTCCAGACTTTGTCATGGTTCGGCTACAGTCGACATTGCAGTTATTGGACACGGGACACTACCCGAATGCTTGTCCAGCTATTAGTTATCACGAGCCCGAATCGAGTGCTTAAGCAAGGCTCGGGTCCAGTCTATGAGCCACACTCAAATATTGTCACTGGGGGGATACGGAGATCCCACAATTACGTCATTGAGTTTAGCGAAAAAGAAAATAGAAAACAAAACGCTCGCTTTTCTCCTACACATTACACCGCAGCAAGGAAGTTTGTTGGTCAGTGGCGTTGCATGCTAGTATGCTTGGGCTCCACTAGTGCCACCAAGCTCGTGTAAATTGAAAAACATTCAAATTGACTATCGTTTCACGGCCCCTTTAAAGGGATACTGAACAAAACATTTTAGAGTCGATAATAAGTTTCGCGCTATCTTTCCTTCGAGCCAGCAGCCGCCGGTGTTCGCGAGCACATGCAACGCAATTGACGTCATATTCCTCCATTCACGCTTAAGGTGAAACCCAACCGTGCATGATGTTTTGGTGCTTTTTTGACGGCTTATAACTTTCTTTTTATGTATCTTACAATTATAAAATTAATGTCAAGTTAAAGAACTGTGTTTTAACAGTACTTTAATGTCTCGATATTACAATTGTCTTTAGTTGTTAGTTAATTATTTAGATTTTAATAGACCATAGTCTCTAATATTGAAAAAAATATTTCTCGAGTTATAACGTCCCATCGTCCACGATATTTTTCGTGAGCGTTCGGTTGGATGTAATAAATTAAAAAATGAAGCAACGAACTGTACAGATAATGTATATTTTAAAATAAAAAATAAAGTTTAAAATATAATTATTTTATGGCACAATACAAACGGAATCACGTCAACTAATCAAAATAACGAGACATTAAATTATGAAGCATCCTTCGATATTACATTTTCCAGAACTTTAATATTGATATATTACCCGTTAGAAATGTTATAAGGCCTCAAACTTTTCTCATTCAGTTACGGAAAATTGTAGTTTCTTAATATAAAATACAGATGGCGACATGTTTTGAAGAACAGCTTGATGTGCATTTTCCGTCGTGTGCCTCTTGGAACGCCACGTGAAAGACAGAAAAAGCGCCAGATGTCAGGGTGTCAGATACCTGGATGCCCACAGTGAACGAGCCAGATATGTCAGAGCAACAAGCGCGAGGCTGCGGGTGCACCACAGTTACTTTTGCGCGCGCCCTACTGTGCCCAACGCGTTCCAAATGAAATGGTCGCCATGAAACGCATTCTGCCATTTCAGATTCCGTCTCGCATGCGAAAACATTTTAATGTTTTTATCACTTGCAAAAATAATTTTCGCAATCAAACTATGCTTGTCGGAATAGTTTGACTATATTTTGTTTCAAAATCCACCTCAGTGGCTCTTAAGTGGCAATGATAATAAAACAAAACACAAAACATTAAATCGTCTCAGTGTCTCTGAGCCAACGCGCTGGCCCATGAATTATATTGTCGGGATTAAATATCGGCCGAGGTGCCCGCAATAGACCCTTTCACAAATTCAGTGCCATCTAGTGTCTGAAATAGCAGTTCAAATTGCTGTATGCTAATGGCGGATAAAATCTGGTGCCTTTTCATCAACGGTAGGCGTACAAAGTTAGGTGTTTTCCGCTGAACGGTTATTGTCTATCTGCTTCAGTTTCGATGGTGTCAGAAACTACCGCTCTGCACAAGGCGCTTATAGTTGAGTAAACCTCTCACTAAAACGAACATTTTATTGTCATGAGCTGTCATGGGGCGTGCTGAAGCCGAGCATTCTAAGGACTTGCATGACAGCCTCAAATGCGTAATGCATATAAGCTTATAAGTCTATAGATGCTCAGGCTCTGCATCGGTTTCTGTCTTCAAATTCTTCCTTCACCAGCCATAGAAAGGCCGCCATTCGCATGTACAGATGATACACACTTAGGTGATGATAGCTATCGAGGTGGCCAGACTGAATTTCTGGAAGGGTCTATTAGACGGAGGCCAATCTGAGATTCGGTTGCACGTCAAAGATCTCCAGTTAGTCAAATTAAACCCGCATTTTTTATTGCGGCGTCTTAAGTGATTTTGTTGGTTTGGCTTGTGAAACGTAAAGATCTGAATATTTGCTTTGCTTTACCTTAGTTCGGAGCGCAGCCAACGCTACCGGCTGATGAAGCCACTGAAGCAGCGCCATGACCGCGAGGTTAAGCTGTTCGTTTTCTTTCTGTGCCTATGCGGTCGGGCTAAACTAGAGACACTAAATAAGTACGCTTCATGCACATCTTGGTGCTTAAAATGATGGTTTTCAGTTATCTGAAGCTCTATCTGAAATCACAGGAAACGCTTTTCCGTCCTCCACAAATGTATAAACAGTTCGCGACAATGCAAAGCAATATCACGTCAGCTTCTTGACACCAATACGAATGCTGAGAAAGTCGTACTTTTGAATCATGGCGATCGGCAGTTGCGTTTAGATTTGTTACTAACCACCAAGATGGTGGCGCCCACAACAATATCGGGGGAAAAAGTGCCGATACTCTAAGCGTAGCTAAGTGAGCTAAACCAAGTGCGGTGGGGGATCGTTGGCCGAGTGTGTTGTGGCACCGCTGATCAGAGCACGTGGAGAAATGCTCGAAGCACGGAGCTCACGGTGCAGAACCTGTAGGGACTAAATCCCCTCGGTTTGTTTGCGTTGGTCTTTCAAGTAACCTCAAATGTGCCAGAGCACGAGGCCCGTCTCTCGAGCGGCCCTTGGAGGTAAGTGGCGGCGCAGCACTAAAATGACTGGCCCTTGAATACGGTGTAAGATACACTCTTTAGGTGAGGACACGGCGGGGCTGAACGCGCGGCGCGAGGAATCATATAGTGTTCATTCGACGGGCATCCGAAAGCTGCATTATTCCGCGGCCACCGTGCCTGCGGCTGACAGTGTCGCCGGCGGCCAAACGGCAAAACTGTGTGAGAGCGAAAACCATAATCTCGTTGCCATGACACCCCGGTACCCCGTGGTCTTTCTGCACGAGCGTACAACCTCGCTGGAACTCTGCGCGTGTGGAGCATGAGGCGGCACGAGCCGCCTTTGTCATGCCCACGGGTCGACGAGTCATCTGCCGGCGCCGCTTGAAACCATAGTGAGAGACAGAAAGAGAGAAAGAGTGAAAAGCGAACCTGCACTGCGCGAGGAGAGCGCTGTCCTCACCTGAAGAGTATTATCTTACACCATGCCCTTGAAAGCGAATGGCGGCGGAGCACCCACCCGCTCGTGGCACGTGTTTTGCGCGTTTCCACAACAATGGTTGGCGGTATTTGTAAAAAACACCTTTATCAAGGGGCTTTAGCAGGGACCCTGGGTTCAGTCACCCATCTGCATCCTACCGTCGTGCGATCGTATACCACATATACTGCGTAATGTACGTTAAAGGCCCCGAGCTAGCAGTTGTACTGCACTTATTATAATGTTCAACGGGTAGCAGTGTCGCCCTACGAGACTGCTGCTCTCTAAAAAAACTAACGACTAATTTTGAATGCGCCGTTACATTGCATTTTTAATGTGTGTTCGGGTGTTCGCGTTTTTGTTTATCTATACATCTTTGATTATGCGGTTCTTACTTATGATGAAACAAACTATAGTTGTCGGACATCTGGAAAAATATATATAACTACGAAAATGGCACGTGAACGCAAAAGACAAAAAAGAAAACACACATAGGTGCACTTAATAAATATAATTTAAATAATAGAATTGATTATGATTGTGTTTTCAAAGGTTTGAGCGCACCAAAAGTTATAAAAGCGAGCTCGATGCTTTGGATGGTGCGCTTGTTCACTGGAAGTGTAGTGCAGGGCAACGTTACTGGAGCAAGCATGCTCCAGTAACGTTATTGGCAACAAGGCGGAGGCAGTACAGAATGGATGAAGCGCACTGCGCAGCAGGTACACCAGATTGTACACATGATAAACAGAATTACTAAGCGCAAGTCGGGCCTTAAAGAACACGAAATCGGCAAAATCATGGAGGCAACCATTTACTCGAGAATCATGTACGCATTCCCCTACATTCGCCTCAACAAAGCGCAGCAGAAGAAACTCGAAGCCATGCTGCGTAGATGCAAGCGAGTAGAGCTCGGAGTCCCGCCGTATGCCAAAAACACAGATATACAAGCAGCTGCGATGCACAACACGCTGGACGAAAAGACTAACACTTATAACGAAGCTCAACACCATCGATTAACAACGTCTACTCAATGCCGGGCCATTCTACGAGATCTGGGATATGACATTAAACATCTACCAGACATCCCGCCAGCACCCCCGCCCTGGGATTCTATCCCTAACTTAAAAGGTTTTACCTGTTCCCAAGAATATGAATGCGGACAATCACCCAGGCAGACGACAAGCACGTGCTAACCATCTAGCCACGCCTGACAACGACACCTAGTATGTGGACGCCGCACATACTCCAGAGAAGACCACCACAGCTGTTGTGGGACCGAGGAAAGAGACTATCCGCAGTCACGCAGCAGTACCTTCTCCTATCGCAGCAGAGATTCAGGCCATTACAGAAGCCGTTTTTCTACATACACACACCACTGACACCATCACAATACGCACAGATTGTCAGGGAGCGCTACGAGCTTTCACACAAAATATACTCCCAGATCACACTCGCACAATACTCACTTAATACATGCCCAAACATGCTACGCTTCAGGTCCTCCTCGAGTGGATCCCGGGTCACCAGGGGATAGAGGGCAATGACCGAGCTCATGCCCTAGCTCACGACCATTTAACACTGAGCAACCCCACTAGGTGGCCAGAGACCTACTGTCTCAGAGAAGCCAGAGCCGAGCACCGGAAACAACGCCGCGCCTGGCTCAACGAAGCCAAAGTTAACAGGCTTCTTCTTCCATCGCCGTCCCACACCCACACTAGAGAGGACGCAGCCCTAATTCGACAGGCACAGACACTTACGCTACCCAACGACGCCATACAGCACCACATTGAAAACAGGTCGGGCAAACCGGTGTGTCAGGTATGCGGCGGTTACCCCAACGCCTTTCACACTTACTGGAAATGTCCTAGGGCCCTCTCTTCCCCACACATTCTTACACGATTTCACATCCCACAATTCATCCCCTATTCCTGGGAGAGCTGGACCGTTCCACCCCAGGAACTTCGCCCGACCCTGTGGCCCATTGCTGGCGGCCCACATCAAGCACATAAAGGGATCCCGTCAACCGGACCCAGCACCACAGCGAGGGGTCCAGCCGGGCTCCTTAGGTAGCGACGACTCGGACTAAGAGTTGTTTTAAAATAAAGTATTTATCTCTCTCCTCCCTCCAGTAACGTTGGTTCAGAGCAGTATGCTCGCACGTGTATGTTCCGCTTCGCTCGCACGATGGAAACCAAATAATTTACTGGTAATGTATTTAGTGAAACAAAGCTTACCTCCTGTTATGTGCAATATGCTCTCAGTTTTGCGTGATTACAAGCTTGTTTATCATTATTGTTTCGTTTTCCACTGCGATTCATTTCGTGCTCTTTTGTGTGCTACATGCATTCGAGACCAAGGTAACCCAGGAGCATTCTATTTCGCGGTTTGTAAAAAAACCTATGCAACTTGCCACGTGTGACACAATCAATACAAAATATTCTGAGCGTCACATGTGACCGTTTGCCTTAGTAAACATTGTTGTTTGTCAAGAACAATTGCGATTGTATGAAATCACGTGGGAAAAACTCGTTCTAAGCACGCGACCCTTGGCATGAGTGAATACTCAAAATCGGCGCCGAGATGATTGGTAGCTGCCAGCAGGTGGAGTTTTTCTATCAACGCAGAGTTAGAATGTTTTCTTCCTTCTGTTGTAAGCAATCATGAGGCAACTTACACCAAATCTCAGGGTAATAAAGTACTATGAGCATTCAAACATAACGGCCTGAGCAGTATATATATACAAGCTTCGGCTTTTGGTTCACCCTTAACTTTAGATACGCTCAACGCTAGTGTAAAATGTAGGGCTGTTTTATTCTTAATCAGCGTACCATGTGCGTGCTTACGCTATATTTTATACAACGCCAAACGCTACCCATTTGCATCTTTTTCATTTATGCACACCCCTACTTGTGCGTATAAATCACCAAAGTAAGACTAGTACAGGATGTCGCAAAACGTTTTACAATTTACCTCAAAAATAAACTATGCATCGCCCTAAAGCTCATTCTCCTCCCAAAGGTAACGCTAGGTTACAACCAGATGCCAAAGTTTCATCCCAAACGGACACCTTATTCAAAAGCTATAGGAGATTTTCTGAAAATTTGAATGGAAAAATGGAGCTCATTTTTGCCCATTTTCGGTTTCTGGTGCCAAAGAGCCCCATGTATTCAAAAACTCCGTCGGCCGCCATTTTCCCATTGAACTTTTCAGAAAATAACTTATAACATTTGAATAAGGTATCGGATCGGGCTGAAACTTTGACATCTGGTTGTGACCTCTAACGCTACCTTTGGGCGGAGAATGAGCGTTCGGCGATGCCTAGTTTATTCTTGCAGTACAAAAAAACAACTACAACATTGCTTAAACTATGTGCCAACGCTATCCACAGACCCGGAATCTTTGCATGGCCAGCCATTGCATTTATCACTGGATTCGTATTAAAGTTAATTCTTATCATTTATTGCTGTGAGTAACTTTGTAACCTCGGCATTTTTTAATTATGACTCCCTCACCAGTCCTACTTTGGGTTTACCAAACTCAACATCTAAACCTGAGTGTCATTTTTTGTGTTTTCCAGTCTCGTGGTGTTGGTCAAAATTAACACCTAGCCACATAAATGAGACACCTGACCACCCAAAAATAGTTCATTTGTTTTGATTTCTTAGGTAGTTAATTCCTCAAGCTAGAATTTTGGAAACCCAAGTCTATCACGTCATTACGTTTTCCTGGAAATCCACAAAGAGCCAAACACATGCAGGACAAAAGGGCCGGCCCTTCATACTGCCGACCGCAGAGCCAAGAAGGCAACGCTCGGTCACGGACTTTATAAGATTCGCGTTCATTCTATCACCAGACGTAACTTTCGCCCTGCTTTCTTGTTCTCGAAAGTGCCTGTTCATCCTCGCCCCGAGCGCGCAATGCTCGAACCTTCTTTGCCGAACATTCGAGATAGTGACGCACTGTAAATAAGCAGCTGCCCGCGACCTAGTGGAGTCAGTCTCGCTCCACTCGCTTTCTGTTACGCTGCCGAATCGCCGCCTGCTTTTCTACTACCTCGACGCTCTTCTTTACATATTTTGTTTGGCACAACTTCGCCGATTAAACCCTTATTTTTCCGTTCACTGCTCGTCCTCTCGTAACCTTCATTCGTGACAATATAAATCTGATCACATTGAAATATGTATAATTGGCCTCTCAAATCTTCGATAACGGCGCACAGGCAATTTTATATTTTTCAAAACGTCGGTGGTTTTGTTGTGCATGTGTCTCGCCATTTGGCTCATGACGATTTTCGCGTTTTGTTCTGCCCACATTTGGTGGAGACGTGAGCTCGGAGCGTGGGCAACTGGCCCCCTTGCACGCGAACTAGCGCAGCCGTGCGCGTTCCAAAGAAAGCTCGTGCAGAGGAAAACAAGCAAGGGACCAGGGATGTCAAATTCAGGATATAGAAAATTACCCCACTGTATTGAAGCGCCACCACACACGATTTCTCGCATTGATGTACAGGCCTGGAAGGCGATCCCACCGCCATCTGTTGGTTCTGAATCACACTAATCAAGTGTGGGGTTGTACCTTAAAGGGATACTGAACCGAAATCTGGATTTCACAAAGCACGTCGGCAGAAGCGTGTAATGGGACGCTACAAACACCAAAACATGACTCATACAGTGATATCTCGAACGAATGACTGTATTTTTCTTAACAAAAGGAGGCGCATTTGAGATATGTTGACTTCTTGTTTCTCCGAGAAAAGTCGAGAAAGAGGAGAAACTGCCTCGCGTCTTCTCCGCCTCGCCGCCTTGGGGTGGCGAAGCGAAGAGAGGGGGGAACGAGTTATGTTGACGCCACGCGCCTCGTCGGCCTCGTTCAATCGCGACCTCTTTTTCCCAAAAATACGGCCGTCCATTCAACATATCGCATTATGGGTGGTGCTGTACGGATTCTAGCGTCCCGCCTACCCCTCCTGCATAGTTTTCTGAAATCCAAATTTCGGGTTTCCATCCCCTTAATGGGGCACCGCAAAGGGACGAAGAAACCCGAATGCTGCTTTGAAGGTCGTGTCTACCAGTGCCAAACACGAGCGTTCAGTGACGACATTGGTCTAGAACGTCCGATAATGATGACATAGAATTCTAGAGGTAGGACTGGTTAAATAGATACACGTGATCCCTTCAGATCCTTTCAAGCGCATGATTCTTTGCTTGGAACACCTGTATATTCGTGGGGCGTTCGCACCTTCATAACTGCATGTTATATCCACCAATTAGGTAGATCGCGCATGGTTGTTGCACGGTCTTGTTATTTTGGTTCTCTATTGGTTCTGACAAAGGTCGTCATCAATAATAGAAAACTTGCAAAAAATATAAACTTATTTTACTATTATGTTGAAAATATATCAGCTTTATTCTATATTTTATTTTTAATTTGTTGCTTGAGTTCCACTTACTAGATTGAGCGAACGCTATGCAATTTAAAAAAAAAAAAATGGTCAGAAGCACCTTGCAGGGCCACTTTAAAGGGGCCCTGCAAATCATTTCTAGACGCCGCACCAAATTACGAGTGTTCTAAGCAATGTATCACGTGCTTGAAATGATCAGAAGAAGTCACGTACACCTATGCAGTCAGTACTAAATCGAGAACTTCTTGTCGTCATTATCCGACGCGCTCGACCAATGTCGTCCCTGAAGGCTTGGGTTTGACACCGATAGGCGCGACCTTCAAAGCAGCATTTGGTTTTTTTCGTCTCTTTGCAGTGCCACTTTAGGATGAGAGTGAAATGTATGGACTCCGGGCAAAAGGAGACTGGAGGCAGGCCTTTCATTTCCACCAGTGAAAACGACGTGCTTTTTAGACCAATCAATGGTCTACCCTTTACACCAGACCCCACTGTGGAGGTGAAAGCCTGTCTTCATTCTCCTTTTCCCCGGAGCCCACATATTTTTCTGCCATACTAAACTTGACTACGACGTCAATTTCCGTGCGTGTGCTTGCACACACCAGCGTCTGCTGGCTCGAGGAAAGATCGTGCGCCACGTAATATGGACACCCAAATGTTTGGTGCAGCGTCCGTTTTATTATGAAACAAATTATACATCATTCTTATATTTACAAGACTTAAGCTCAGCGTGCGATCTCTTCGGCCCAGCACTCTCATGATTCTCTCGAAACGCGAAAAAATCACGCTCCATACGCACGAACGCTAAAATTGGAACCGGCCAAGATTGAGGAGCCCTTTTTAGTTAAAGAGGCGTTATGAAAAGGATCCGGCCATTTGCGATTCCGGCAAGTATGACAGAACAAATTTTTCAATCAATTGCTGAATTCCTATTTTTTTAATTCAGTGAAATGTAGTTGCCAAGGAGTCATTAAAAACTTCTTTATCATCAACAGTTATCACGGGGATGTAAACCAAACAATCGTCAGCAAACAAACGTCCTTCCACAACTGGGTCAATATTTTGAGCGATATCGTTAGCATAGACTAAAAACAAAACTGGCCAAAAACAGATCCCTGGGGTACGCTAGACGTGACCGGTAAAGCAGATGACGCAAGACCGTCCATTTCAACGTACTGTGTCCTATCAGATAAGTATGATTTGATCCAAAGCCCCAAGTTCTTATCAACACCAAGAAACAATAATTTTTCAAGTAACCTTTTATGCGTGACTCTGTCAAATGCTTTAGATAAGTCGATGGATACAACATCGACTTGGCCACTAACATTCCGCACTTTTCCAAACTGATAAGTTGATTCAAACAACTTGGTAATAGTCGATAGCTTTCTGCGAAAACCGTGTTGTTTATCGTAAAAAAGGTTGCTGTCTTCTAGAAAATCACTGAGAAGTTTAGAGATTATGTGTTCGAGAATTTTACATATTGATGATGCCAACGATACTGGCCGGTACGTTTTTACTTCAAGATGGTTGCCCGATTTTCGAATTGGTAAAACATTGCCAATTAACCAATCATTTGGTAGGTGAAATTTATCTAAGAATTTTTGAAACATAACGGTCGAAAAGCGTAAAACCGGTTCGCAGTAATGCCTCAGAAATTCATTTGGGATTTTATCCCATCGAGGGGATTTCTTTCATGTCAAAATTTAGCACTAAGGCTTTCACTCCCTCAAATTAATTTGAATAGGCTGTGTTTGCAGGTGGGGTTCATCGTCAGACAGATTATTTACAGAGGTACCCACTGAAAAAACCGAGTGAAAGTAGTTGTTGAATTCATTCGCTGCGGTAAGCGGATTATCGCATATAGCACCGTTCATATGATCTTCTTTTTTAACTTTCTGCTAGGGGACAGATGTTGCCAGAACTTATGTGGCGACGTTTTTAAAGTCGTATTAAACGTATTTGCAAAGAAGTCGGTTTTAGAATATTTGAGTGTCTTTGTTACATCACGGCTTAAAAAACGAATTGCTGATAAGTTCTGGTGCTTACAGAGTCTCGTGTGTTTTAATCTGTGCTTTAAGTGGAGGATCTAAAGTGTGACCCAAGGATTTGTCTTATTAATTTTTTTATTCTACCTGAAGGAACATACGCTGGTTAGGCAGCAGTAGTTTACTGGCTGTCCATAAAGGTGCTTCCAGAGGCTTTCAACCTTAGAGTACCTGGCGAAAATAATCGAAAGAGTATTTAAAATAATCTAAGACAGTTGTGTCATTAGCTTTTTCAAATTGTAAACGAATGACGTATTTCATTTGTTTTTGAGAATGGCTAATGTATGTTACCGTCACACGCAAACTGAATTTCAGATAATACATCTGAAATTCAGTCTACAACAGACACCTCGTACTCACGAAAGCACGTCGAAAGAAGGGAGAGAACTAAAATGGAATTTCGTGGCCCACACGTTTTTGTGGGTTCTCGGACTATTTGATCGAGGCCATGTTTTAAATATAGTTCTAACATGTAATCATTTTGTTTTCACCCTGAGTCTTGATTATTATTTTTTCGTTCTAGTTAATACGTGGAAAATTAAAATCTCCAAGATCAATTCATTTTGTGCGTTCATTAGCATGGAGTTTAAACAAATCACCAATTCTTTCAATAAAACTGATGACTGAATAATGTTTGCAATCACATTAAAAATAGTCGGAATGGTGACACTATATTTTTTTCATGACAAATTTAGCGGCCATTAACCGGTGAAAAAAAAATGTCTAAAACAGATTGCTAGGCATTTATGCTGCCTACGTGATACTAAACGTAAGTATCAAGCTGCGCAGGTTAGACTAGCTGCTGAGCGACTTCTAGATGGGCATATAGATCACGTGATATCAAGTCAAGTGGCGTTCATTTTCCCACTAAATTTAGCGGAGAAACTAAATTTAATTTTTCCCTCACGTGACTTCATTTATTCTGACATCATATGCCGTAATGTAATGTCATGTAATGTTACGTGACCTGATGTTACGTGTGTAGGTCACGTGATGCTGGTTTCCCGCTAACTTTCGAGAAGCTAAATTGGTGTATAGGTCACTCGACGTCAATTCACGTGACGATAATTATCCCGCTAAATTTAGCGGGAAAAACTGAATGGGTGTAGCGGTGATGTGACGTTAATTTTCCCGCTTAATTTAGCGGGGAAACTGCATTGATGTATAAGACCCGTCACATCATGTCAAGCGTCGTCATTGCGACGTCATGCTGCGTCCCAGACCACGGCTTTAACGTCTGACGGGACGTCAAGTCATTTGACGTCAATTTTCCCGCTCAGTTCACCCACAAAACTGAATTGGTGTGCAGGTCACGGAATGTTAATTTTTCCCCTAAATTTAGCGAAAAAATTAGATTGCCATATATGTCACGTAAGATTTGTTCACGTGACGTCAATTTGCATTCCTAATTTAGCTGGCTAAAAGGAATGGTGTGTAAGTCATGTGACGTCATGTAACGTCACAGGTCGCGGCTGAAGAAAATGCTGCTTTCGAAAATCCGGCTCCACGAAATCCGGAGCAACTGGACTGTGGTATCTCCGTGATGAGAGTGGGCTGCCCACACCACGACAATGCTCCACGCGGCAGATAGTTTTTTCGTGACGCGTGTCGATGCTGGGTATAAAACCAGCTAGAGAAATAAAACGAACTGTTTCTCACGCGACATACTAAAGAAAAACGTTTCAGGTAAAAAAAAAAAAAAAAAAGTCTTGGGGGTTTTGTGTCAAGGCGCTGTCCTGCGGACTCATGTTTGGGAGATTCGAATACCGCCCGAGGTGTCAGCTATCTGACGCAGAACAAATACTAAGAAAGCACCGTGTAACCCAGATTTCGGTTGCACGACAAAAGATATTTAGCTAGTCGAAATAACCCCACGAATTTTTTTGCTGAGGCGTGTCAGACCTCCGTTCGTTTGGCTCGTAAATCCCTAAAATCTAAATAGTATCTTAGCCTTACTTTAGTTTTAAGCGCAGCCAATGCCGAGGGTTAGATTAACCTAATCAAGCAGCCCCAAGAGTCCAAGATCATGATTCGTTCTTATTTTGGGCTTGTGCGATCATCCGCTACACCCTGTACAATGAATTCGCCGTGACAGTGCGTTTTTAGTTCGCGATTTCTTTTTTTTTTATTTTGTTTTTCTTCAGATATTTCTTGGCGCTCTAAGTTTGGATTAAACAATATAGTAGCACTATTGGGGAAATTACATAAAACTAAAGAAATGTAACGTTGGCGTAAATGTGAAAAAAAAATGAATTCCTACTTTGTTTAGGAGAGCAAGATATTAGGGCTATTATAACAATTGATATTTATATGCGATGGCATTTCTCGAGTAAATCAATTTCTTTTTACTACATCTTTGTATGAAGTAGTACCACGGTATTAAAAAAAAGGAAACAGATGCACCATAAAATTATTTGCTCATTACACTCACTACTTCACCAAATATTATTGTTTTTCGGCAGATAACAAAACGGACAGGGCACTGACACACTAGTCATGACGCGCGATCTTCTCCTACTCAGTAATTTTTCTAATCAGAGGATCGTCATTCCGCGCCAACACAGCGCATCTTGGAAACTAGGTTTGTGTAGTGAGTGAGCCCCCAGATGGTCGGAGATAGTCTTTCTGGTGTAGTTTTATTATACTCAAAGCCGACCGTTAAGACATCAGCCGGTTTGTCTGAGGTAGATTGCCACATGAGCGTGGTATAGAATATACCGCTCCTTCTGTACACTCAACAAAAGAAAGCTTGTGTTTTTTTGTGCAGATTTATCTTAATTGACAGCGTTGTTACTTCTTTACATATAGCACTCAGTTTGTTTGGTGCCGAAAAAATAAAAGATGTTTACAGCTCCCTGTAATGCCGAATTAGAGCCCAGCTCTTGAGGAGGAGGAGGGGAGAGTACGGAGAGGAGGGTATGGCCCTCCCCTCAGTACCCTCTCTTCCTCTTCCCCTCCCCTCCTCTTCCCCCTCCCCCTCCCTCCTTGCCCTCCTCCTCCCTCTTCACCTCTTCCTTCCTACACCTCCCTCCTCCTCGCCCTCCTCCTCCCCGTACCTCAGTGCCCCCTCATGACGTCACTTGTGAAGGCCTCGTGAAGGCAGTGACCTTCACGAGTGAAGGTCACCTGAAGGTTGTGACCTTCTCGTGAACTTTACTTTGAAGATCGTATCCTTCGTTGTGACCTTCACGAGTGGCCTTGGTGACGTCACTAGGTGAAATCACTCGCGACGTTACTCGTAACCCTAGTGACCGTCGTGACTTCACTCGTGACCCTCGTGATATCACTCGTGACCCTCGTGACGTCACGTGTGACGTCATTATGGGAAACGTCTCAAGATGCAACGCGCGGGTCACGAGTGAGACCCGCGCGTTGCATTATGGGACGTTTTCCATAATGCAACGCGCGGATACACCGACGGCGACGGCGACGACAACGCCGCTCAAGCCGGACATGGGCGCTTAAGAGCTGCGCTCTAAAAGAACATTTACCTCAGCCCGTTGCGCTAACTTTTTTTGGTTATGCGATGTCTTTTGTATATAGGGAATCACTACCAGTCCTTTATTTTTGTCATTAAGCGGGTTTTCGTTATTCATACAGTTTGTCTTTCTTAAAAGTCTTTCGACGAAAGAGAATGAAATACGGGCAGGGTGTCCTTGCAGACTGGAGCTTTGAGAGCTGCGCGCCTCGCAACGATTCACCCATTCAACCATCGGGTGCAGTTATTGTGTGGGTGAGTCCCCAGTGCGCCTCGCTCAGTATCGTCTCACGGGTGGCCTTGGACCCGGGCAGAGCCACATCACATTACGATAGTCCGCGGAGCCATAAGGGCCGTAAGCTTAAGACTGGTTCCCGGGTCAACAGGTGTCTGTCCACACGACCTGGTGACGGAAGGTGTTAGGACCGCAGCCAGCCCGAAGTTTCTGGAGAAGGACACAGGAAAGGTTGCGGAGAAGGAAGCAGAAACACAGGGAGATTAAAGTACCTGTCTCCCGTCGGATAAGGGAGCAGAAGAGAGGGAAGCGGGTGAGGCCTGTGTTTTATGAAACTGGTTCTGAATCTAGAGAGAACTTTGGAACTTCTGGGGAAAATAATTATCATCATAGTTTAAGATAAAAAAAAACTAGTGATCTACAAATAAAAAATGACTTCTGAGCTAATTAGATGACCGACCTAAATACTGTTGAGGTGCGCAAGGTATGATTCATGAGAATTGGGTCAATGCATGAACCAATGCAAACCCCCTTCTTTTGCAGGAAGGTATTATAATCCTATGTAGCAAAGGTGGATCGAAGATTAGCCCCGAGTAACTAAACAAAACTGCCCTAAGACCCGCCTAAGGCATTCTAAAACACGACAGCTACAAAAGTGTCAATGCAGTTTTCTACGCATTTAAGGTTGTTCTTGAGGAATGGATTGATGAGTCTTTGACATTAACGAAGCACGCCTTGTAGCCTTCGTCACTGTGTTGTGTGAAAAAAGCTATGACATCGTTTGAGTTCTTGGGCATTAACGCATCACCCACTGTAAAAAGATGTTCCTACTCAAGGACTCAAATGACGTCATCAGTTTGTTTTACCCAACACGGTGGCAAAGGCTACAAGACGTCATCCGTTGATGTCATATACCTTTATTATTTCATTCCTCAAAAAGAACTTTCAAAGTGTCTGAAAAACTTTCATTGACACGTTTCGAGCTCATATGTGTTTCAGAATGCCTCAGGCGTGTCTCAGGGTAGTTTTTATTTGTTGCTCGATGTTTTCTTCGATGTGCTTTTACCACATTGGAATAGCAATCCCTCTCTGCAAAAGGAGGGTGTTTGAATTGGGCTCAGACATTGCCCCAATTTTCAGTGACGTATAAATTGAGCGCCTTGAAAGGATTATTATAGGCCGTAAAATGATTATCGTGAGTAAAGTTTTTTTTTCTTTTTCACTCTGTAGACGATATTTCGAACATCTTAAGCTGCGATGATAATATTTTTTTCCTTGCAGTTTCCCAGAAAGGAATGATCCATCCAATTTTTAGGCCTTACAAACCTCTTGCAAGAAAATTATGCAAGAAAAAGACACTCTTTTATCACCAGTCAGCGCATTCTATGTTAGTCAAAAGAAGCACAAGTAATCTATGCCTTACCAGTGCTTTACGAAAATCCTGAAAGAATCGTTGAAAGTAAGCTTGGCTGCGCACTTCTCAGGGGTTTAGTGTGAAGGACATCCGGCCCGCATCTTATTATCTGTAGTCAAACAGCTTTTAAAGGAGTAAAAATTCTGGAATAAAAAAAAAAAAACACTAAGAGAGAAAACGAAAAGACCGGTAGTTATGCCCCAAACACCGTTTTCGCAAAGGCGCAGCAATCTTGAATGTCTTCACTTCCTGTATGCGTTAAAACATTGATTTGATCTCTGCACAACACTGGAAGGTGTTCACGAAACATACGTGATCGTCACACATTCTTCTTTTGGCTTACCAATATTTTCTCGCATATATCAAGTAAAATATTTTATTATTTTTTTTTGTCTGGCATACCAGATACAAAACACAAGTGACTGGCAACGAAAGGAAGCAAAAACGTATCTATTTTAAGATTCTGGATGGATGGATGTGTTTAATACAATAAAGGAAGTTCGACTACGATTGTGCGTCTACGGTGACCGTTCAATGCAAAACAGAGCAAGTACTGCCGTCCGAGCCCCACGTCTACTTTCTTTGTAACAATATATATCCCTAAAAAAAGGCCGTTCCACCGGCCACATGCACTATGACACTTGACGGTGGTAGGGCTTGTGCCTCGCGATATCAAAAATATTGCTTGATCTTGAGCGATGGGGGTGCATCGGATGTGCATTTGTGACATCGTAGTTTGTAGAGGACAGCTCACGAGAGATTCAAAATGGGCCCTTGAAGCGTTTATCACGTTTACAGCGCCTTCCAGCCTGGCGAGAAAGTGTCCCGAACAAAAACCTTGTCGCCAACCTTGTAAAAGACGGGAGGGTTGTGCTCGCGGTGACGAATGATATGTTTCTGTTGGGATTGCAGGGTACATATAGGTGGGAACTCTCGTACGTTTTTTAGGTCTGTGTTTAGGCAGCAGTCATCTGCGTATTGTAATAGCGTGCCAATAAAGAATTTTAACTAACCGTTACCGCAATTCGCACACCGCACTACCGGAGCCTTTGAAGCTTATCTTATAGCGGGTGCCCGGGTAATACCATGACTGTGGACGCGCGCTTCAAAGCATACTTCAAAATCTTCTGTAGCCCGGTACGCGGAACACGGTAACGGTTAGCTAAATGTCCTTAACGGTGGATATCGGCTGTTGTGCATATAGAAGATAACAGGGTGAAACTCCTGTACTAACGTGCCGGCTGGTATTTTAGGCAAATTTTACGTATGGCAAAATAGAGTCCCAATTTTCCTGATTATTTTAAGATACGTTAAAATCATGTAGATTAATGTGTGATTGAACCGTTCTGTCAATTTTCTTGTTTATAGATGGTGGGCAGTAGTTATATCATGAATTGTGCTTCCGAGGTGGAAGACTTCTTGAAGGGTCGCCGTGGATGGTGTTCTGTCCGTGATGAGGGGCTATGGGGCGCCGTGTCTGAGAAGAAGTTTTTAGAATGGAATCGGAGGCATGAGGGGTTGTGGCTGCCGTAGGGCCTTCGTTTCGGTATAATGTGTTAGGTAGTGAATTCCTACGTTTATCCATCGATTTCTTGTTTTCGTTTGAGGAAAAGGGCCAGGGAAGTCAACTCTAATGCTTTCAAACTGTTGCATGCTGTTTGCATGGAAACAAAATTGGCCGGAGAGCTCTTGAACGCGGTTGCATGGGTGGCTTCTTAGCTTGACATGAGTTACATGTTCTCACATATTTGAGAATCATTCGCTGCATGGCAGTCCGGAAGAATTTGTCCCGATTTAAAAAAAACATTTCAGAAAATCCGAAGTGCCGGTCTGTAAAATCGTAGTACTTAACTTGTATTGTGTACTTTTGTGGGTGTCGAAGTATTACATTAAGCCATTGCCTTACTTGGGGTTCGTAGTTGAATTTGTAAAGGCCATGATTTCGAATAGAGAAGAGGCGGCCACGTCGCTGTACATTATGACTGCAAGAGTATGTGACACCTTGCAAGTAGTAGATCAATGGCCTGAAAAAAATTGTGAGTGAGTCGTGCTGATGCCGTGACGAGATTATTAGGGATTGGCGCACTGTCTGGCGTGTGAGGCTTGTATTAAATGGGCGCGTCGTTGGGGATAGGACACCGAGATAGACTGTTGACGCGAAAATGTTACTTGCCTGATTTATACAAAACTGTGGAGCGGTATTCTTAGATCTTTAAAGACCAGAGGCGAGGCAGCCCTAAAGGTTCTTTAGACTGGCAAGCAAGCATAAAGCGAGATGGTCGTTCGCAATACAAAAAGAGGAGCCTTACAAGAAAGAAAAAAACATAGAAACTTCCCAAATGACTGCTTGGCATCTCTTTCTTGTATTTAAAGGGTACGTTCGGCTTTTGTGAGCGCTGGACTGTTATGAGGGCTGCGCTGCTGGTTGTGATGATGAGCGAGTACAGCGCATATTTCTTTCCAACTGGCGTCGGATCAAATGTTGGTGTCGTCACCTTCGACGAAGTGACCAAGAACATGGGCTCTGATCAACGTATTTGAAGAGTTCAAATGACGTATGACAGGCTAAAAGAGTGGGCTCCATTGAAAAGAGATGACATTGCGTAGCAGTTGATTTAAAGGCCCTAGAAATCTGAAAACAAAAGCATGATTAAACATTTGAAATTACGCGCAAAGCATGTATGTGTGCGAAAATGTTTGACGTTTTGTGGGACAGCTAACTCTGATAAACCCTGTGCCATATCAGGATCTGGCACACTTTATAAGCTCTGACTAGAGGGCCGAGCCCTTTGATTTTCTGAGCACCGAAAATACACTTCTTCCAGTAAATTAGAGTCCAGCAATACGAATGCATTAAATAACTGTGAGGAGTCGAGAGATCTATTCTTCAATTGCAGGAAAAAAACACAATATTGTTGATGTAACACAGCCAAATGTTTCAAGATAAGCCAGGAAGCAAAGCATTCCTAATGCGCTCGAATGATGCAGGCGCATTACAAAGACCAAAATGCACAACGTGAAAGTGGTAAAGGCTACCATACCAAGCCGGTCTTAGGTCTATCAGTAGCGGAACCAGAAACTTGCCTGTAGTCGCTTTGAAGGTCCATTGATGAAAAGTATGACGAGCCTTGTACCGCGTCGAGAGTATCGTCGGTTCTGGGCAAAGGATACACGTCTATTTTTGTGGCTTCGTTGAGACGACGATAGTCAACACAGAAGCCCCACGTGCCATCTTTCGAACATGGACGACGGGGGACGATTAAGCACTCGACGAGTTCTCGATCACTCTTTTTTGCATTTTTTATCAATGTGTTGTTTAAGTATTCGATGCTCCAAGGCAAAGGTTCGTTACGGTCTTCTTCGAATTGGTTGTGAGTCACCGGTGTGTAGTTATGTTCGACAAGCATAGTTCGGGGTAGCCTTTTGTCACCAAAGACAAGAATATTGTCACAAATGACAAGGTGAAACAAAAAAAAAATAACTGAAGAAACTGAAATGTTGAATGGGGCGATCCTGTTCCCAAAAATTAAAAGGGAATAGAAGAAAGCAGAGCGTCGCTGGTGTCGAAGTCGGCGTAACAGCGGAGTCGAACGCTGGGGCGAAACTGACTGCGGCTCGCCACCCGGAGCACATTTTGTAGCTGCGTGGGTTTCTGGAACATTCGGCCTAGAACGTTCGGCACGTAGAACATTCGGAAATTGATCAAACGAGAATGTTCTCGAACTTACGAGAACGCCAAGTTGAAAGAATAAAAAGAAGGGCATTCCGCTGGCCGGAATCGAACCCAAACCCTCCGCGTGACGGTCAAGCGCTAATCGTTCGGCCACGCACGCGCTTGCTCAGCGACGCACGTGGCATTACTCTCCCTATTCAAAAGCGCATCGTCTCGATGCGACGTGCCGGGATACAAAATATCAAAACAAACAAAAATAATGCAAACTACGGGTACTTGAACAACGCAATCCTATCGAGCGCAATTCGTAGTGCTATCGATCGTAGTACGGCAAGAGGAGCACGACGTGGACGACTTCCGGTCGTGGAGTGCGGCGTGATGAAGTCCGTGTTCCGTCGGGCATCACCTCGTAGTTCAAAAACCCGAGTCGACTAAGCACTTTGCAGGGTCAGAAGTAGCGCTTCAGGAGTTTCTCACTGAGACGACGGCGGCGGATCGGTGTCCACACCCACACCCTGTCTCCGGGCTGGAAGTATACGTCCCGACGACGAAGGTTGTAGCGGCCAGTGTCGACACGTTGTTGGGCTTGAATCCGGAGTCTGGCGAGCTGACGGACTTATTCTGCCCGTTGGGCAACCACCTGGGCGTCTTTGCATGCGTCGATAGCCGGTTCGTGAGGTAACATCACGTCCATCATTGCCGTTACTTCGCGACCATGAATTAGCTGAAAGGGTGTCAACCCGGTGGTCACTTGCGTTGCCGTGTTGAAGGCAAATGTGACGAACGGGAACACCTCGTCCCATGTCTTGTGCTCCACGTCGACGTACATAGAGATCATGTCGGCGATGGTTTTGTTGAGCCGCTCCGTGAGCCCGTTGGTCTGTAGGTGGTACGCCGTTGTGCGCCAATGGCTGGCGTGGCTGAGACGAAGGATTTCTTGCATCAGCTGGGCCATGAACGACGATCCACGGTCTCAGATCAGAACTTTGAGAGGCCGTGCCGGAGGACGATGGACTCGGTGAAAAACTTGGCGACTTCCACAGCAGTCCCTGAAGAAAGGGCTTTCGTTTCGGCGTACCGCGTGAGATAACCTGTGGCAACGATTATCCAACTGTTTCCTTGCGTCGATGGTGGAAATGGACCAAGTAGATCCATTCCGATCTGCTGGAACGGTGCGGTCGGGGAGCGATCGGATGCAGGAGACCTGCCGTCCTCGTCGGCAGTTTGTTGCATCGCTGGCACTCGTGGCACGATCGTGTGAAGAGGTGAACGGTCTTCGGCAGCTTGGGCCAGTAATACCTCTCATGGATTCGGCCCAGCGTACGGCTGTAACCAAGGTATCCGGACGGCGGGTCGTCGTGGCAGGCTTGAAAGGTCTCCGCTCTAAGTTCGGTAGAGATTACCAGCAGCCATGGCGAGCTGTTGTCTCCGAAATTGTTCTTGTAAATCACATCTTGTCGGAAAACGAAGGTCGGCAGGGCTCTCGAGAAGACACGGGGGATAGTACACCTTCGTCCTTGGAGGTGCTCTATTAGCGCGCGCAACTCAGGATCGTCTCTTTGGCATCGCGCCATGTCGTCGGCGTTCACTGCGCCTAGAAAGCACTCGTCGTCATCGTCGTCGCTGTTACCGGGAGATGTCTCGACAGGGGCTCTGGACAGGCAATCAGCGTCGCTGTGCTTGCGGCCTAACTTGTAGACCACAGTAATGTTGAACTCCTGCGGTCGAAGACTCTATCGAGTTAGACGTCCTGAAGAGTCCTTTAGGTTCGCAAGCCATCAGAGCGACTGGTGGTCCGTGATAAAGCGGAAAGGGCTGCCGTATAAGTAAGGGCCAAACTTCGTGATTGCCCAGACGACCACAAGACATTGCTATTCAGTAGTGGAGTAATTTTTCTCTGTTTTAGACAGCGTCCGACTTGCGTGGGCGATGACTCGCTCGGTGCCTTCATGCTCTTGAACCAGTACCGTGCCAAGTCCTTCGTTACTTGCGTCCGTATGAATCTCAGTTGCCGCATCTTGATCGAAGTGTCCAAGATCACGAGAATTCTGGAGTCGTTGCTTCAGCTACTCGAATGCGTGCTGCTGCTCCTCGGCCCATTCGAACTTCTCGGCATCCTTCGTAAGTTTTGTGAGCTGTGCGGAAATCCTTGCGAAACCCCGAACGAAGCGTCGATAGTAGGCACAAATCCAAGGGATCTTCGCACGGCCTTCTTGTCTGTGGGCGCCGGAAATGCCGCGACGGCGCGAGTCTTCTCGGGGTCTGGGCGGACGCCCTCATCGTTAACCAGGTGGCCTAGAAACATAAGTTCGTCATAGGCGAACCGGCACTTGGACGGCGTGAGGGTGAGTCCGGCGGTCTGTATGGCTTGGAGAACAGCTCGGAGTCAGAGCAAGTGCTCGTCGAAGTCACTTGAAAACACTACGACGTCGTCAAGGTAGACGAGGCAGCTTTGCCACTTCAGTCCTGCCAGTACTGTGTCCATGACACGGTGGTAAGTTGCTGGCGCCGTGCACAGTCCGAAGGACATCACTTTGAACTCGTACAGTCCATCCGCTCTGACGAAAGTTGTCTTTTCCCGTTCCCATTTGTGGACTTCGATCTGCCAGTAGCCAATCTTCAGGTCCATCGATGAAAAGTATCGATAGTGGCGTAGCCGGTCTAGTGTGTCATCGATGCCGGGGAGTGTACATGCGTCTTTCTTCGTTACCGCGTTCAGCTGCCCGTAGTCCACGCAGAACCTTAGCGTTCCCTTCTCAATCTTAACCAGCAGGACTGGAGAGGCCCACGGACTTCTTGAAGGCTGGAGTATGTTGCCGTTCAGCATTTTTTGCACTTGCGTTTGGATGACCTCCCCTTCTTTTATGGAGACTCGGTACGGCGATCGGTGCACAGGGTGTGCGTCGGCTTCAGTAACGATGCGATGCTTCGCAATGGCGGTTTGGCGCACCTTCGCGACGTCGCGAAGCAGTCGCTGTATTCGGCAAGGAGGTCACTCAGCCGTCGTCGTTTTTGGGCCTGGAAGCTTCGGGTCGATGTCGAGCTGCGCTGGCGGCGCAATGTCTTGCTGAGGTGGCGATGATTCTTCAGCAATAGCGGTGATTTCAGTGGAGTTCCGAAGTTCCGCGGCGTGGCCCACAGTGGAATCTTTAGTAAGGTGTTGCGTTTCTTGTCGGAAGTTCATCACGAGGACCACGGTGCGCCCATCCTGAAGTTGAGCCACTACTCCTCTTGCGACGCCAATTCCTCTCCCCAGGAGCAATTCAAGGTTGTCTTCCAGTACAACTTCGCCGCAGGTAGCTGTATCGGTCACGACGAGTACGACTACACTTGATCGCGGCGGCAGGTTCACGTGGTCGGCGGCGACTCGGACGGCGGCTGACGCTGTTTGGGGTTTCTCTGAAGGCGGAGCAGGCGTCCGCAGCGTCAATCTGTTCTCACCCAGGTTGATGACGGCGCCGTATTCACACAGAAAGTACAATCCGAGAATGACATCTCTGGCACAGTCTTGTAGAACTACGAATTTCACAAGGCACGTTTCGCCGTGAATTTCGACGCGAGCAGTGACACTTTCGACAGGCGTGATCAGGTGTCCTCCGGCGGTTCGAATTTGTGGTCCTCCCCAGGGCGTCGTAACTTTTCGCAGCGGCGAGCGAGCCTCCCACTTATGACTGAGTCGAATGCTCCGATGTCCACGAGTGCCGATGCGTCTTAGCCATCGATAAGAACGTTTAGGTTGTTGGACACCGTTGCAGGCGTGTTGTTGTGATGCGTGGCGTCGGGAAAGTGGGAGTGCTCCGGCGTTCTTGGAGGCTCTTTATTTCGGTCGTCTTCGGCAACGCCACCTCCAGGCGTTGCCGCGAATAGTTTCCCCGGCGAGGAGCGAGGGGCGACAGGCTTTCAAGTCGGGGCCGGTGCGCCGGCGAAGCTGGACGCCGTGGTGACGGCGACCGGAACTTTTGGCGGGACGCAGGCTCGGGGGACTGAGGTTGTCGTAGGTACTCGTCGATCTCCCGAGGGAGTTCACCATAATGGGGGCGCGGGTCTTTCGGGTGAAACGCGTGCAGTCCCAGTCGTCGGTATGGGCATGGGCGGTAGTTGTGGTCTGCTTCCCCGCAGTTAAAGCACAAAGGGCGTCGGTCGTGCGTTCGGCCCACGTCGGTCCTCCGCTGTGCGGGGGCTCCTAGCAGGCGTACTGGACCTGGTCGTCGTGGCGTCGGTCGTGCTGCGGCGAAGGAGACTGACGTCGCGGCTGCGCGACATAGGCGCCACGAGGAGGCGGTGGCCGTCGGGCCGCTGCGGAGTAAGTTAGCGTGGGTTCTTCGGGGACTGGTAGGCTGATGGGAGCCTCTGGTTGGATGGATCTCTGCAATTATTCTCGCACGGCCTTGGCGATGGAGAGCGAAGCTGGTCGGTCAGCGGCGGTAGCAGCTTTCAGAGCTCCTCCCGGACGACGTCGCGAATGATCTACCGAATGCCTGGGATGCTGAAGCCATGGTCGCCGCTAGACGGCCGGAGGGCAGCAAGGTCGGGTAGTCTTTGGTAGCGACTGGGTCGGGCTTGCAGGGCACGCTCGATGTTCGTTGCCTCGATGACAAACTCTTGGACTGTTGTCGAAGGGCTGCGGACCAGTCGGCCGAAGATGTCTCTCACGCACCCGTATGAGGATTCGGCTGCTTTCTTTTCTTCCGAGGCCCGAGGGTCGGAGCGGAAGCTCAGGCGCAGAACGTCCTCCAAGAAGCCTGTGACGGTCTTGTTGGGGCCCTGGGTTCTGGTTCGCAGCAGATCCTCAGCTCTCGGTCGGCGGTGGTGGTTGATAAATGTGCCCTTCAGCTCGCTCTTGAAAATGGCCCACAATCTCAAAGAGAATTCATGATTCTCGTAGCAGTGCTTGGCACTCCCCTCAAGCGAAAATAGACGTTGTGCAGGTGCTGCTCATCTGTCCAGCCATTGTGACGGGCAACGCGTTCGCACTGATCGATCCAGTCTTCGACATCTTCGTACTGCTCGCCGTGGAACGGAGCAGCAGTCCGCGGTGCAACGGGCAGGTAAAAGATGGTAGAAGCGGCCGGGTTTGCGACTGCTGGTTGTCAATCGTCGGCCTCGTTGGCTG
This sequence comes from Ixodes persulcatus, assembly GCA_013358835.2. NCBI lineage: Eukaryota > Metazoa > Arthropoda > Arachnida > Ixodida > Ixodidae > Ixodes > Ixodes persulcatus. Next base: position 247,756 of record JABSTQ010009823.1, on the reverse strand, counting down.
CTTGGTCCTAGGGTGGCAGACGTCCATGTTCCGGGTGTAGACCTTGGGTGCGGCGTCTTGATTGTGTCTCGATCTGGTCTTCGTTGGGTCCCCGGGAGCTTGGGTTCGGACTTGTACTGTGGGAACTTGGAGGGCTGCGCTGCACGGACATGCGGTACCCCGCACCTCCACCAAAATGTCATAAATGTCAAGGTGAAACAAAGAATAACTGAGGAAACTGAAACGCTAAATGGGGCGAACATGTACCCCAAAATAAAAAGGGAACAGAAGAAAGCAGAGCGTCGCGGACGTCGAAGTCGGCGTGACAGCAGAGTCCAACGCTGGGGCGAAATTGACTGCGGCTCGCCACGCGGAGCCCGTTTTGTAGCCGCGTGGGCTTCTGGAACTTTCGGCCTAGAACGTTCAGCGCGTAGAACATTCGGAAATCGATCAGACGAGAATGTTCTCGAACAACGAGAACGCCAAGCTGAAAGAATAAATAAAAGGACATTCCGCTGGCTGGAATTGAGCCCAGACCCTCCTCGTGACGGTCAAGCGCGCTAACCATTCGGCCACACAAAGCGATCCCTCGGCGACCCGCGTGGCAATATCCATATAAGAGGAGAGTAGATAGCTTAAATTGTGAAGTTGGTATGGTAGAAGAGCAGTGCCAATCATCTTCTGTATCTGTTTGGTGAAGTCATTTCCGGCAATATGTTTGGTGTTTGAAGCAGCGGGGACAGTAGAACGAAATTTCCTTCAATGTGTATCTCGAGTGTGGCGATACGACTGCCTCATGGAAGTACCTGCGACTGGACTGAAGTATTGGTGACCGAAATGTTACATTTATCACCTGTGATAGAGTAGAGAAATTAAGGAATGAATTTTTTTGTGACTGTAACGTGAATAGGTTTGATTAGGCCGAAGACTCTATTGACTGAGTTTGGAACGATGAGAGTGCCAGCAACGGTCGAGTGAGGTTGCAACAAGTCATGGTATTTTCAAAACATGGTAATTGGCGTGTCAATGCGTTGCCCGATGCCGTATGAAAATGTAGATGAATTTTACGTTTTGCACAGTCGATGAAGGTGGTGGTGAACGAATGAACGTCCCAGCCAAGAATGACGTCAGCGATGCAAGTAGTAAGTACTGTGACCACGATAATGTATTGGCTGCTATTTAGCCCTGAGTGAGCGTACAGTACCCATGGCCCATACTGAGCAGGTGACCATCAAATGGGGGCGTGATAACCTTTCGCAAACGTCGACGTACGTTATTTTGAATGCACGACTTTGCTGCGCCAGTGTCGACGAAATCAAGAAAGTTTTGATGCGTTATTTCACCGTCAAATTCGTCGGTCAAACAAAAGTAGTTATTTTTTGCACATTGTTCAGATACATCCTCACCCCATTGTCGGTGCAGACGGCGTTTTTAGTTCAACGGGTTAAACGCCGAAGTGACGGGATAATTGAAGGGGGAAATAAAGCGCCGACGAGGAGTGTGGGGCGAAGGGTAGTGTCCAAGGAGGAGTGAAGGTTGTAGGGTCTTGTCAGCCCCCATATGGTCGACAACCGGACGCCGGCGCCTGGGGACTTGTTTTCGGTCACCTTCGTGGCGAAGACGGCGCCTTTGAAGTTGGAGCCCGAGTGCCACCTCCCTTGGAACCCATCTTGAAGTTATTGGCGGTGTTCGCGGTGGACATCCTAGGACGCCCCTCCCGGACAGCGTCGACGCCCGAGGACCTGCACGTGATGCGGCAGAGCCGGATGGGACGCTCTAGCGGAAGGCCGCCCACGATGGGAGACAAGAGGCTCCCGCCTGTCTGGCGCGTGGTGAGCGCAGGAACGAGGGAAGCTGGGACGACGAACGACGGGAGATTGCAGGGGGGACTCTGGCGTGGCAAACGGGCCACGGCGGACGTTCGCGGTGGAGGCGACCGCGACGTCGACTCGGGCGACGGCCCGGTGACATGGTCAGGGCTTAGATCCATCCCAGGTTTGACCCTCGACGGTGACGTTCCTAGGATGCGGTGTGGACTAGCACGGCAAAGACCATCGACATGTGGCAAACAGTGGCGGCGCACCCCTTCCAGACTTCCACGATCATCTCTCCCGATCCTGAAATTCCCCAGCAGAATGTGAGGGGAATCGACCGTTTCTGCCGAGAGCTCTGCGTTGCTGTGTCACGTTAATCCGGAGACAGGGGCCCGGGAAATAGGACGAGAACCCTACAAGCTTACGCGACGGGACTGGTTGAGCAGCCATAAGCAACGACTCCGGTGTTAGTGTTGTCGGCATAGGATAAGGAAAAGCGGCGAAAGGATACGTTATTGACGAGCCGGTAATAATAAGAAGGGCGGCGGTCTTCGAAGGTTTCATACTTCCGGTCTCGAGGAGGGACAATGCGTGTGAATGTGTCTGTGTGTGTGTGTGTGGGGGGGGGGGGGGCTTTATCATTTAACTGTCCTCGGCAATAGCGGAGGACGTGACCGGGAGCGTGGCCATAAAGCCGCCATTCTATTCGGTTGTCATGGGATCTCCAGACATCTGCTTGGCGGCGTGTTTGAGGACATTATAGTGATCGGGCTGCATATGAAGCTGAAAGTTGCTGGCTTCCGCAGAAGTGTCTTGGCCGAAGGCACGGCAGGGGCATAGCAGGGGATCCTCGTGCGTCAGGGGCTCTAAAGCAGAACGATGATCATCTCGTATAGCTGGCTTGATCTCATAGCGCTAAGTTTGGAAAGCAGGCAAGGGTTTACGCTGCTGCCCAAGAAAATGGCTCAGTTCTTCGAGGATGAGGCTCCGTTTCAGGTTCGAGGGGTTCGTATTGGTGTGGGAAGCACTTGAGCCATTTCAGGAAGCTGTTTTAGGGGTCTCTTGAATATTTTCTCGCTGTTAAGCTCTTTCTACTTCCGACACTCAGAGACTCGCTGATCCACGGTCGGTGGATACGTGGGGGCTACGATGGGAAATAGTGCTTGTAAGAATCCTTTGAGTAGGTGGTGGTTGTTGTCGTCTTGGCTCATCTGGGGGTCGACTCGGCGGCACAGTCGGAGGACACCTTCATTGTGGGCGGTTGAAAATTCTGCCGTGGTCTCGTAACGGTGTTGTATTTGGTCCCGATGCTTCTCTCTGTGGTTTTCGGGTAGACCAAAAGCGTTCGCAAACGCTTTTGGTCTACCTTCAAGAATTGCTGATGTTTTCGTGGTTGTTAAACCGTCTGAGTGATGTGCCCTTAAGAAAAAATACCATTTTGAGCCTGAAGAAGATTCTCATCTACTGTGCTGACTGACACGGTTGTAGCTTTTCAGTCAGTCATCCACGTCTGAGTAAGGAGAGCACATAAATATTTAAGGATCTTGCTGTCTGTGTTTGATAGTTGCAGCGATAGCATACCGCGTTCCGGTTGCGTTACCATCTTGGTCAGCCAAGGCGGGCGTTGGGTGGTCTTTCTACTGCGTAGCTCCAGGTTTGGAAGGTGGCGAGGAGTAGCGAGTGGCAGAAAACCGCTGACCTCCACCAACCTCAACGGCTCTAGAGAGATGGATGTGTTTAATACAATGAATGATGCTCCACTATGATTTTGCGTCCACGGTGAACGTTCGATGCAAAACTGTGTGAGCTCTGCCTGGGCACTACCGTTCAAGGCCCACTTCTTCTTTCTAACAATATACACGAGATATCGCATAACCCTAAAATACGTAGCAAAACGGGTTAACGTAAATGTGTTTTTTTTTTGCACCAAAAAGCTGAGTAGTTTATGTTAGAAAGTAATAAATGCAGAAAATCTAAGACAGAACAGCACAGCAAGACACAAAAACACAATTTTGTTTTTCAGTGTACAGGAGTGGTATATTCTTTACCACCCTCATGCGGCTAGCAGTACGCTAGACAAGCAGGGATATGTAATAGCCATCGGCTGGGCGGGCATCAAACGACACAACAACTATTTCTGGAAATCTGGAATTTAACTGAAGAAACTGTGAATGTAATACGCAGTTCACAGGATGCACTGCGTTGGCGCGGAATGATGATTTTCTGTTTTGAAAAATTATTGGTGCCGAGAAGATCCACAAGTGTGTCAGCGCCCCTGCTGTCTTGTTCTCGGCCAATGAGTTATATAGTTAGCCACATATTCAGTGTAATGAACAAAGATTTTCAAGTTCTCTTTTTTTATCTAGTTCTTCTGCTTTATAAAGGTGTGTGCGAATATTCAAATTTTCGAATACGAATCGAATACGAATAAGACAAAAAATGGTCTTCGAATATCGATTCGAATATCGAATATGTGTCTAGTAATAAAAAAATGCAAAACACGAGGTTTTATTGCCTTTTTAAAATAAATCAATGCAACTGCATTTTACTGGGCTGCAGCAGGCTAAAGACACTTGTAGTAATGTACTCATTATAAATTATCGTGTAGGCAAATTAACTGCTCAACGTATTCAGAAATTAAGCGCTCCCTACGTGCCGTGACAACATTTCCGCCAGTAGAAAGACCCATTCACTGGGGAAACCTACGAAATTCCACTAACGTTCGAAGACGTTCGACCCATGGACAGTGTTGCCCGGCTTTTACATAAATATTCCTAATTTTAGGAAACAAATAATTTCGAAAGTAGTATATTTTACAAAAAGGTTACCAATGTGAACACCATATAAAAGCGAAAATATGCGCTTTTAACGCTTTCATTAGTTATTAATGTGAACCAGTGATGCAAATAAACCCAACAAATATTGCACTTTTCCTCCGCAGATGAAATCAACTAGTTTTATTTTATTTTTTTTAGATTTTCGCGCATGCGCACAAATTCGAACTTAGTCAAACCTTTGGCGAACATCACATTGAAAGTTCGAAAATGTCGAACTTCGCCAAACTCAAACCTGGGCAGGTTCGCGACATCTCAAGTTTTGACTGCGCGGGAGTGATAGGAGTTGTTGTCGATGGCGATGCAATGTTCTGCTCGCACCTAGCTTTTTCTTTTTTTTTTAATTTTCAAACATTTATATTACATAACACTCTCGAGATTTATTTTGTATTTATATTTCACTCTCGAGGTTTAAGTTATTGTATCAGTTATAGAATGCGCAATTACATCACTTATTTCTATATAAGTGCCACACAACATTGGGCTTGGTGAAAAGGAACCGAAACAGATCCTGTCTTGCTGCCATAGGACAGAGAGAAACGGAGCACACCGATAACGCACGCATCATACGCCTTTCTCAGTGAATAAACCTATTGATAGGGAATGCATGGAAGGAAGATTATTTGTTGCTTGCTCAAATATTCGCAGTTTGGGCGAATGTTCGCCGTTTTTCCCGAATATTCGGCTTTGGCCGAATATTCGGGAACTTCCGAATATCCAATTTTCGAATCGAATATGTTTCAAATAGGGAAAATAGTTCATTCGTATTTGAAATTTCGAATATTCCCACACCCCTAGCTTTATACAAAGAAGCAGAAGGAGAAACGCGACTTCTTAGTCAGCGCCGTGCTTGCCTTTGTATGTGATCTCACATTTTGTCCTTGTTGCTTATGCGCTGTTGCTACAAATATTAACTCGCGTCAACCCGACCACGCAACTAGTAGACCGGTGGCAAAAACACTTGAATCAATGCCCTACTGCTCGTAGCCAGGAGCTATTCATTCAACAGGACGCTTGATTCTATTTTAAGGCAGATGCTCCTTTCGTAGCACTTGAAGTCGACTAGACAGCAGTCAAGGAGCTCTTAGGAATCTAATTACTAAAAAAACGACTTCTAGAGCCGAAAATAGAGCTTGTTGATATTTAATTTATTTTTATTTTAGTATCCTTAAAATACGTACTTGCAGCCATACATCACAAAGGACAACAGGAAGCAAGCTGGACGCACGCCTGCCTGCACTCACGGCGAAGTGACCGTGGTAGAAACATCGTTTCGACGTCTGTCAGCTTCACGCGTTGTTTAGGCAAGCAATTAGCCAGATTTGTATACTCCCAAACATGTCCTTCCAAGCGGTTGAGCACCCGGATTTTTCTAAGCTCACAGACTTAGAAGAAAGATCGAAACCCCGTCTGCAGCTCGCAAAAGAAGCCTGTGACCGTTAACATGGACGGGTGGTCTAACGTTAGCAATTTATAAAAAAATATCCGTCACTGTCACAGGTAAAGCTGGACAGGCGTTTCTTCTTGACAGTGTTGACACCTCCGGGTACTAGCATACTTCAGATTACCTCGATGAGCTCGCAGCAAACGCCATTACGAAATGTGAAAAATGAGATCAAATGCATCGAGAGAGGTTTTGCGACGGACAACCCGGGAAACAATGATAAATTAGGATGAACTTATGGGGACAATCTTTTACAGGAGCCCTCGCGTAAGGCTGCTCCGCGCACATTCTCAGCTTGCTGTTAACATGGCTATCAGCTTAAAACTGGAAAAACAGGTTGTGCATTTACAAAAAACTTGAGGAACAACCACTTTGCCGGAAGTATGTACAAGGAGGTGGGAGAAAAGCGCTCGATTTTGCCATGCGACATCTGCTAGAACACTTTGGTGGATTGTTTGGAATTTTATTAGCCAAACTGAGTAATGTTAAAGAAGGTTTGTGAAGGAGATAAACATATTAATGACTCAGATGTTCGGCAAAAAGTAGCGAGCATCGGAACAAGGTCGGATGTAGGAGAGCGGCTGAGTACAATGAAAGCCCATCGCAGTTGCCTCAGGCATAGAGCAGCATTATTTTTGTACCATCTCAGAGGTTATGAAATCTTGGAATGAGCTCGGAGGTACATTTCGATCTATATCAGTCAATGAAAAAAACGTAGCATTTTTCGGGCAACGAAAGAGCAGTGGTGACTAACGTGCACGTTTTGTGTTGCTTGGTGGATTCAGTTCATGCAGAGCGCGTTCAGCTCACTGAAAAAGAGAGAAACCAGGTCCTGACTTTCGTAAAGGAGGCCTACTGCGAAGGGTTTTTTTCGCTCGCACTCAGTAACTTTCAAGCCAAGTGCTCGCCATTTATCGCTGTAAAGATGAAAATGTGCTTAATAGAGAAAGGTCGATCGACTAGTGGAGGTTGTCCAAGTTGTTAGTCAAGTTCTTACAAGCGTTGCATCGACATGTGGTATTGAGGGAATGTTCTCGTCGTTTGTTTAGCACATTCCACATTCAAAAAACAAAACGCTGGGTATTGAGAAGGCGTAAGAACTAGTGTCCCTTTACAAGTTGTTGAATGAAAACCGTTCCGTGCCATAATGTACGTACGTTTCAGCTGCACGGTGGGTTCAGAATGTCATCCCCTTTCATTTCTTATGTTCGTTTTGTTCGATTTATCCCCAAAACCTGAGACTTACTAACACTTATTTTTATTTGGTTTACAATAGTATAAACACAAAAACGGCACATGTATTGATTTATTGATGTGTTAGAGAAAAATTATGTTTGCTCCTCGCCAAAACAAATCAAGCTGCCTTCCCTAGAAAAATCTATTCCGTAGTTTACATTAGGACTAACATGTTCTCAGTTATGTTGTGCTAGAAAACATGATTAAATTTATAGCCGAAATTTTACACAGTGTTTCCAGTGTCAGGGCGCGCTTCAAACCAATATTCCTTCTGCGAAAAATATTTAAGACAAAAAACATTAATATAATACTAATTGTTGTGAACCACGTCTGATTTGAATTAAATAATACGATTTATGGCACATAAATCTGGTTTAAACAAATTAAATATAATTCATTTAAGATAAAACAAAATCATGATTTTTTTTTTTTTTTCACCTTTTGGTAGGGTGGCGATTTCAGTTGTGTACTTGGGATCTCTCGCTGCGTTATTAAGTGGGTGGAGCGTAAACAAATGGCTCGAAATGCGAACACAACGCAAACGAAGGATTTTCTTCAGTACGTAATATTTCGACGGGCCTTACACAAAAACAAGCTTTTAGCTCGCAATTTAACGAAGTCTCATGTACTGAAACGTGGAGGCTAAAGTACCGATGAGCCACATTCCTTCTCACTATCGTTGAAGGGTCCCTGAGCTTGCAAAATGTCTCGTCTGTAGCTGAGACAGCAGACGCTGATTGGGGCGCGCTGAGCTGCGGCTCTTTGGATAAACGCACAACACAATTATTTCCAAAAAACCCGCAGTTTGAGGGGCCTAGGCAGAAAAAACGCGTGCACGTTGCAGGCGATTGCACGAGCCTCTCGCTTGGACGCCTATCATGGGCACTCGTGAGCTCGGAAAATGCGAACATATTTTGTTTTCTCCACAAGCTATGTAAGTATGATTTCAAAAAAAAAAAACAGGTGGATTGCTTTCCATGCCTGTTAATCTTTTAAGCACTTCAGAGCGTCGTTGCTGTAGTTAATTTCCGAGGCTAGGATGGTCGACGCATCGTGGTGAATGCTTGCCTACTTATTGAGGCCTCTGGAATCTTTTGTACGTTAAAGTGTGCGTGAGGACAGCATTTATTTTACACGTCGCATATTGTTATTGTTTCGTACACAATAACTAATAGTACGCCTGAAAACCCTCGTTCAATGAACTGCATTTTAATGCTCTCAGCTGTGGCCTGAAAAGTGGGGTCATAATGTATATTTAATGCTTCGCGTATAACGTAATGAATGCAATACTGTACCAACACTATCTTAATCATATCACCCTCATCGCAATAGTTTCCCGGATTTAAAATTCAAAAAGCGACATCAGGAACAGCTATAGAACTTAAATTCCGTAGAACGCGCTTTCATGCGCTTTCAGTGACAGGTAAAATTTTCTTTCAGTGGATTTAAAATAACCGCAAGAGATCGTTAGGGCATCTCTCTACACTTCCCTCCACCTTACTCTGAACCGCCATGGACGCTGCGAGACACCGAAGTCAATTCAAGGCCCTGTGAGTGTCACGTGGCCTTGAGGAGGGGCGTCGCCACGCTCGAGGGGCGTGGCCACGTGATACGATCGCCGCGCCGAATTTGAATATTTAAATATTCATCGACGGATTGTTTGTTTACGATCGCGTACGTCCGAGTGACGCAGAGCTCGTGTTCAGTGAGTTAGGTTGGCTCGGCTGACGTGCTCGGTCACAGCAGATGCATCACTGTGAAAAGGGTGAGCGTCTAAGAAAAGTAGGTAAAAAATAGGCCGCTGTATTTTCAAACGTTTGAGCCCAAAAGCAGGCGTTGCCTTTCTATCCTTGTGTACTATAGATTTATTTTGACGCACCAACTGCTACGCGAATATTAATATCCCAATTTATCCAAGCCCAAAATGTATTTCATGGCCCCTCTAAAGTTAATGTAAAAGTTTCTATAATTTTCTGTATGTTTAGAAATAAAAACTCCGCGAACCTTCCAAAGTTCGACGATGAAGATTTCGAAAATTTCAAATCTCCTTAAGGTTCGAATTCGAAAATTTTACACCTTTGGAACCCCGCTGAGGTTTGAATTAGAAAAGTGAGAAAACTGCAAGGTTTCTGAAAGTTAGTGGATTTCTAAGATTTCGAAGAGTTAAAATTCCTCGACAAACCAAGTTCGAAAGATTCCAATGTTTATATTTCCCTGAAGCACGTGTTCAACAAATTAAAGATTTCGAATTTCTTTGAGGTACAAGTTGGAAAAGTTGATAAGGTTCCTAATTTAGGTTTGAAGTCTGAATATCAGTGGCGAAGATTGCACTCCGTAGTTTAAAATAGCGTTTTCTACGATGCAACTAAAAAAGTAGCGCGAAATGGGCTACTCGCTTTACTGAAAACGCTGCGCATTTCTTTTTGCGTAATTAATTCTTCCTTCTAAGTACTATGGATCTTATTATGCTAGCTATGTGCACGCTATTTATCCTAAATTCAGAAACAAGAGTTGAACGTGGTTGAACAGTTCATCAAATAGCCCTGAACGTACTTTCTATCTCTGCAAATTAGTAACAGTCCGATCAAACGTTGCTTAAACGCGATGCTGGCAGGAGATAACAAAATATACGAGACATGGTATGCACATAAAAGCATCCACGCTCCAGAAAGTTGTTAGTTTAGCTGTGCGCTCATTTTCGGTGAGATGACTCATTCTATCGTAAGGGGAAACAAGGTATACAGTCATTATTCAGTCTCTCTGCCTCACTAACGAAGCCTGAATGTTTAGATATTCCCAGTCGTATCAATATAAAAAGATACACTTCTTACAGTGATTCATGCGGCAGTCAGTAAGAGATTTACTTAAAGGAACCATGCAGTTGTTTTTCAACGTTTTCCTCATTTGCCTTAATCCTCGCCTGAAGAGGGAAATGACAAATCACGTGGCCGTGACATGCTTAGGCACCGGATGGGATGATAACAAGCTTAAACAGTGTTCTTAGGTGCAGCGTATAACTTCTCATTCGAAAGTTATGATAAGTGTTGTTCCGCGGCACTCATTGGCCATGAACGCGAATTCAAATACTTGTCGACGGATTGATTTTTGACGATCGCGTACTTCCGAGTGATGCAGTGTTCGTGTCCAGTGAGTGATCTGGGAATAGAATGAAATAGTAAACGTAAAGAGGACACAAAAGCCAATTCGCGGCCCAGATAGTGCGTTTAATGCCCTCCGCTACGTGGCGGATTTCTGTAATTTGGTTAGAATCAGTTAGATATCTTTCTATGGGAAGTATTCATTTTTGAGATCGTTATGCTTTAAAATTATTCAAAGTACTTAAAACGACTAGATCGTTTTAATCTAATACGTCACAAAAACCACGTGATGAATGGCGCCTGTCACGGCCTGTCATGGGCCTGCTTGCCTGCACGACGTCGCCTCAGCATCATTCTGCATGGCCTCTGCTCGTCCGTGCGTCGTTCGTGCGTGCTGTGCGTGCCGTCCGTTTGTGCTTTCTGCTGCAGCCGCAGCGTGTTCTGTCGGCTTTGCATCAAACAAGGTGACGCATGACTGCCCGCGTGCTCGCATGCTCGGAGTGAGTCTGTGCAGCCGAACGGCTTGAGCTTCTCGCGCTGTTGTTTCCGTCGTGCTGTCGGGCTGCAATCGTCTGTGCACCTTGATTTTCGATGAGATTTCTTTGAAAAGTGACTTGACTTATGGCTCTGCCAATGACATTGTCTATGGATTTACAGATGACGGTGTTGAACGGTGTTGCAGATAGATCTTGGATGTTGTGCTCTCTGGAATTTCCAGGAGGTGGGTTCAGCGGGTTTACTACGGTTGATCGAATGCCATTTCATCGAAGCACGTTTTAGAGAATGGGCACGTTTTATCGAAGCACGGTTTAGAGAAAGCAGAGCCTCAGTTTAGAGAAACGCCGTTTATCGAAAAGGGGACGCTTAAAAAAAAAAAGGCTTTCCTACTTCTCACGTGTATCACCGGTGCGCGTGTTAAGCCATGCCCCCCGCTGCGCTACCGCCGCTTCGCGGCGGCAGTCTGCGGCGGCTCATTACAAAAATGTTAACTCACCTGATTTACCCGTACACGCAGCTTCGCGGCGGCCGAATTCGCTAAAAGGAGGCTCATCACCATTTTCTCTAAACTGGGTTCTCTATAAAGGCATTCGATAAACGGGGGTCGGTAAAACGGCGTTCGCTAAAACGATCTTCTCTAAACCGCATGCCTCTGGGTTCAGCCACTTGCATACACTGTTGTGCACACTTCAACACCGTTTTCTGTTATCCGCAGTCTCTTCACATTTTTCAAAACCGTTTCAGTAACACAAAAGTAAAACGTGCCGCACAGGTAATGAGTCTCTCAGTCTGTCTTGCAATCCTATTCCTTGTTTATGCCAATGAGCTTCCTGATGCAGCCATGGCTACAGCCTATTTCTGTGATAGAATGTATAGCTTTCTAAATAGCTCACAATTCAAGAAGACAGGGCAGAAGTTGCGTCATGCCATTCTGAAAGGAGAATCTGAGGTACTCGATTTCCTTCACATGCAACTCGGAAGGGATTTCAGCATGGAAGTTCTAAAGTAGGATGCAGCCACAAACCATCATAGGGTGGCAAGTTACTATAATGTCCTCATGCTCTGGGAGGAGCTTTCAAACAGCCATGACTTTAAGTTCTTACTTATATGACGCCTGCAGCAAGACCCACTTGTGAACATTTTTGGAGCTATATGACAAATGCTGGGCTGCAATACAAACCGAAAAGTGTGTCAGTTCACCTTAGGACTAAGACACATAGGGATAAAGAAACTGTTCAAACTGTCGAACAATGGAAACGTAGAGGATGACAAGGCTGGCCTCCTCAAGGAGTTGCCATTATTTTTGAATCATGAAAGTTCAATTGCAGACAATGTGGAATGTCTTCCTATTGATAACTTCCCGCCACTAGAGGATATTTCTGAGCTGACAACAGACATCAGGTTTAACATATTTGATTACTTGAGTACTCGTCCACTTGTTACGTTGAGGACTATTTGGCCAAGCATTTCCTTGAACTGACAACCCACAGCTGTGGCTGTTCTCAGCCCTTGAGGGACGAGTCTGACAGCTTGACCAGGCTTCACCTGTACTTTCTTGTGCTTAAAGCATATCACGTGCCTGGAAAACTCTTTGGGAATCTAATATACCATCCCAGGCTGCCTTTAATTTCATTCAGAAACTAGAAAATCGCTTTTTTGCCGTAATAGAGAGTGTGGCGCATGTTTGAGGAGTGTGTGCTGTCTTGTATTACACACTTTCAGGTCTGGGTAGTTTTAGCATTGCTCAGAGTGCCACAAATTGTTTTTAAAAATGTTTTGCAGAACACGCTTGTGTTGGCATGTTCGATTTCTTAACCGGAACTTGGACAAAGTTTGGTTGCACTCTTCAGTTGCTGTAAAGCAACTAGAAAAGTTTAACTGTTAATTGTGTATTAACGGAGGTGGTTGCCAAGTCAGAAACAGAAAGTGCTTATTAACTGAGTGGTGCAGCTTGCACTCGAAACATTTGTTTCCATTATTTCTAGCAAATATGTATCACGGCCCTTTTGCAAATCTAGTTTTCCACTTTCTACAAAATTTCTATAGAAAAAGGTTTATAGATGATATAGATATTAAAAAGAAAATGTATCCACTTTTGTATCCACTGTGTATAATGTTAAGCCGATTTTTTAAAGCCATACTTTCTTTCTGATCAAATGTATTTCGAGGAATGTTTAGGGACATTGAATCTTGTCAGATTCCGAGTAGAGTTCTCATTGTCTAGTATTGGCTTGCCCGCAGTGTGTTTCAGGCTATGCCAATTCGTATGTTTTATAATAGCCGGAAATCAGAAATTCGTACTCTTCGCTGTGTGCTTTGCACTCTTATTATACTCTTATGACTGGCAATGACAGCGATGTCTTATTTATTTCTGGACTTACTTCCCGTGCCCGAGTTGGAGTGAAAGCAAGTGAACCATTCAGCATGTTCCCTGTGGAACTTTTTTGTTAACTTGTCTCCACTAAAAATCTATTACGAAATGTACGATATGCCGAACTCCTTCATGTTCATTTATTTTTGTGAGTATTAGTATTTGTTTCTTATAAAACATACAAAGCGTCTGAAGAAAATGTATATACGAATGTGGTCCAATAAAATGTTTTCGAACCATTTACTGTTGTTGACCCCAAAATGCTCAACCAGTCAGGAGTCAATGTGGAGATTGTGGAACTTCAATGTTTTACAGTACAAAAAAACAAACAAAAAAAACAAGATATACGCATCTGTTTTGTGACATAGAAATTTGGTTTTACACATTTTGCACGGATTCTATCATAAAAGTTAAAATAAAACTGCGTCAACATAAAAAAAAAGATAAATAAACAGCGGCTCCGGGAGCCGAAGAGCTCCCGAGAGCCTAGCGAGGAGCGACGCTAGAAGGAAAGATGGGGAGAAAAAAGAAGGAAAAGGGTACCTGAAAACCGGAGCAGAAACACCCAAACCGAAACCGAAACTAACTTGACCGGAGCCGGAGCTAGATTATGGTTAATGCCGCCCGCTAGGAGCGCTAGCTGTCACTCGTCTATCTGGGCCGCTGGGGCCTATGGTAGTGTCCGCTCTTTGCCTTGTGTATATTACTCTATGATCTGGGTTCAGCTGACGATCTCCGGCACAGCAAATGCATCACAGTGTAAAGGCGGAGAGCGTTCGAAGAAGTGGAAGTAAGGAATAGGCCGTTGTAATTCTACAATTTTCGTGTCAAAAAGCAGGCGTTTTGCTTTCTACCCTCGTGTACTATCGATTTTTTCTGGCGCACTAAATGCATTGACTCAGTAAGTGTGACGTCATGGGTCCAAACAAACCGTTGTAATGATCGTTGTTATGGACAAATACATGTGACTAGGTTTCGCTACGAAAACCCGACCGTTCAAAAATCAGGAGTGTGATTTAAACTTTTCAAAATCACAGATATAGAAAGCTTGAATGTCATATATGTTTCGACAGAAGTGTGCCGGTAATCGCTTGTTTCTGAAATGTTTACGACTGCAACTTCCGGTCCTCAAGATGCCTGCAGCAGTCGACGAATGCAAGTGGTATGCCGTCTGCCACACGCCGGCCGGCCAAGCCGGCGCCGGCGTGTGAATCGTGTGAATAAAGACGATATTCTGATATTGCATTTGTTTTAAATATAATGAGTTTCACACACTTATAAGAATTCATAGTGGAACGCGATGCGATGCGACGGTGGGATGCGAGTTTATCGTTGCTTAAAGATCGCATTGCACCCTTCAGAAAAGCACTTCAGGCGATCGGTTGAGATCCCAAATTTTGTTTGCGGACTCGCGATATGGTGAGGTGTTTCGTACGTGGTTGTAACCATCGCGTAGAAAAAGATTCTTGCAGTTTCTTCAGATTTCCGCAAGACCCCAAGGCGCGAAAGAACTTTATAAAAAACATAAGGTGACTACATGTAGCACTGGCGGACAGTTACGACGCATTTTACAGATTGTACTCTCGTCGCGGGTTCGATGGAGATCTTAACCAAAATACCACATCCACGAAACTTGATGTATATTAAAAAAAAAAAAACAATACCGCGAAATCGCTGTAGACATGCAATTCTTTAATAACCTGACAACCTCAATAATAATAATAATAATAATAATAAACGACTTACCTCGACGGCGTACGATTTGTTTCTCATGCTGACCTGCACTACGCCGGTAATGCAATTCAGGTCGTCGTCGTAACTGATCTGCACGACGTGGTTCGATTTTACGCCATCTTCACCCCTCTGAACTAAGCATGGTTCTTCACAGAAAAAAACGCACATTGCGGAGGCGTCTACGGCCATGGCGATGCACTTGTTTTTGTCGCTCGTTTACCGACGCAATTCATTGAAGACGCCCGCTGCAACAGAGGCCAGCAAATCTATCGTGTCGTCTGCTACCAAAGCAAAGCGGAGTGAAATACTTCAGAAATAGCTTTCGTCGTTGCAATACGACACTGAGACGACAAGAACATCTTCATAATAAGATATCAAGAAGTTAGGTTGCTTAAAAAAATTATTTACTGACTTGTAAGCAAACATCTAGCGTCATGTGGAGTCTCCATGCATTAGTCCGTAGCAACGCCCCTAGCAACGGTTTGTTTGGACCCACACTCCATGTTGTGACGTAGTCACTTACGGGGCCAATGGCAATAACATAATCTCAATTTATCCCAGCTGAAAATGTATTTCGTGTTCCCTTTAAAGCTAAACTAAAAGTAATAATTTTTTTTATATTTTATGTTTAGAAATAAAAACTTAGCAAATCTTCTGAAGTTCGAGGCCGAAAGGTTTAAAAACTTTCAAATCTCCTTAAGGTTCGAGTTTGAACAATTTACATCTTTCAAAGCCCGCTGAGGTTCTAATAAAAAAAAAGTGGGAAAATTCCGAAGTTACTGAACTCTAGATTTCAAAGAGTTCGACGGCTTAAAATTTCTTAGGAAACTAAGTTCGAAATTTTTGAAAATTCTTATTGCATTGAAAGACGTGTACAAAAATTGAAGATTTCGAATTTATTCGAGGTGCCTAGTTTTAAAAGTTCAACAAGTTCCTAACTTAAGTTTGAAGTGTGAACATCACTGACAAATATTTAACTACGCATTTGAAAAGAAAAGTGTTCAAGGATTCAACCAAAAATGTCGCGAAATGGTTTACACACTATGATAAAGACACTGTACTTTTTTTTCTTTTTTGCTGCACTTCTTTTTTTTTTGTACTCTGGTACTTAGGATGATACCTGTGCTATTCGTTATTTATCGTAATTTTTGAAACATGCAATAAAATGGTTGATCAGTTCATCAATTAATTCAGAACGTACATTTTTTCTTTGTAAATTTGTAGCAGTCCGATGAAACGTCATTTAAATGCAGTGCTGGCAGATCAGAAAATATAAAAAGCAAGGCATGCACAAAAAATCAATCACGCTCCCGAAAGTTCTTAGTTTGTCTGGTCGCTCATTTTCGCTGGGATTATCCGCGGGATGTAAAGAAGCAATGGTCACAACCACGGCACCCTACACAGCTTCAAGATGAGTAGAACGTAACCAAACTTAATTAAGAGGCTCCCACACCTCCTTAAAAAAGGCTAATGAATGAAGATATTAGCCTCTCTAGAATGCAGCCGGTTCTTGAGGATAATGTAATAAGTTCTAATTTAGCGCTCGCCCTAACGCGTCTACGTCGCGCTCCGCGCGGGCCTTTCCCCAAGCCGTGGCTTACTGCAGGAAATAAAAGGACTGACATTCGTAAACAAACAAGCTAGGTTATGGTCGAGTGTTGAAAAGTACTTAAAGTACACTGTAATTAAAACGCTAATTTAAGTATGCTTAGAAATCTCGTACTTTACATGAACTACATTATATGACTGTACTTTTATACTACGTCAAGTATTTTTTCCCTGATAATTTCAAAGAAAAATGCATCTCACGACTTCAAAATAAATTCCAAAAAAACTGGTGTTCTTAAATTTAAATCACAGGAGGGTGCTTTGCTCACTCTGAAGAATTTCTGAGATTTCACTCTGATCATAAACTCGAGCAGCCGATGCATATTTATGATTGTACTGGGGTCGGCTTTCAAGCAATACTTTGAACTCTGGCTACGTATTGATTAATAAGCGCAAGCGAGGAACTTAAAATAAAAATGTTAGGAGAGGACACTCCGTCACAAGAGGATTGCTTGATGAAGCTACAGGGCTGACGTCATGCTTTCTCCAAGTACATCTATCTCCCTTGTGTGCAAGTCAGTGGAAGAAGAACCAAATTCAGAAGCCGGAGGGAGAATGGTGAGCATGGGGAAGATTCCCAGTGTTCACGGCACTTCCGAGGTGGAGTGCAACGCTTGCGATAACTTTTTTACACGCAATACATTGCCTGCCATTGATTATGGCGACTGGTTTGAGATCGCAAGTTCGGATTGCGACAAGTTCTACGCTATACGGAAGCTCCGCCTACCTGGTAAAGGGCCTTTTTGTATTCAGTGCGATGCAACATTGAATCTTACGAAGCACCTAAATGTGAGTGAGTGAAGTAATGGCGGCTATAAGCACGATGCAAAAAAGTGCCTCATAAGTTGATGGTTAAATATTTTGTCAGCAGGACTAAAGCACCAGTCTGCGGCAATTTGACTTTATCGAATATTTGCAGCCATTTCATAAAATAACTGATGCAGCCCCAATTAAACCCAGTGCATTGCACACCACTTAAAACAAATAACCTGAATAGCGGAACGAAAAAGCATGGAAGAATATTGTCTTTGAAGTACTGAAACTTTACTTTGAAAGACCACTGAATTTATAGTACTTCAGCTACATTGCTCCCGGAATACTTACTACCTTATTTGAAGTATATAGCCTCTAATATGCGTTCTCCTTTACTTCAAATACTTTTAGCGGTACTTTACCTAACCCTCGTTATGACGCACGTCCCAAGAAAGCGCATCGGTTGAATTTCAAGTGCGCAGACCAGAGATCCCTCGGACCGTCGGTTACCTCGGGAAACTTTCGGATTTGTGTAGGGAGATGTTCTGTGCGTAGGCCGGATGAAACAGGTACGACACACGAGGCGAAGACCACCTCAAAGCGATCACTGAAATTTTCAAAATGCAAAATAATACTTTGATTTGAGCTAGATGGCTTACGATAATTTAAAAGATTAAAAACGAAAAAAGCGTGAACAAAACAAAACATGATGATTTAAAAGGTTAAAAAAGCAAAACGACACATTGGTGGTACGATCGGCCAAATGAAACTTAAGTTCAATATTCATTCCACTCCACACATTCGTAATTTGTGTTACTTATATTTGTTACCTTCAACCTTTCTGTGTAAACCTGGTTCGTACTTGTTTTATTTCGTGTTCAGAAGGTCAAAGTTTCTAGAAATTTTGAACTTAGCAGGTTTTGAATTTCTAAACTGGTCGGATTTTTAAAATGATGGTTATTAAAACACAATGAGGGCGCAGGCGAGCTGGTGTAGGTTTAAAATTATGATAAACCACCTGAGATTGGGTGCGAATAAAACCTTGAGAGAACAAAAGTGGTAGAGACACCGAAAGAAATCTGTCAGGCGACGGTTTGATTCTTCGGAGGTTTTTTCACACCCAGTCTCAGATGTTTTAACTTAATGGTATCATAGTCATGAAAGTGAAAAGCTGTCGCAGGTCGGTCGAAATCGAAAGTTCAAAAGTCATAACTTTTTTTATGTAACAAGATCGACATTTCGAAACGCTTTCGTACCTTCGTAACTCGACGTTGCAATTTTCGCAGGCAATGACCACCGATATCGGGGACGAGAGTAGACCGAGCGCTGCCAAGGCTGACGAGCAAACGTGAGTGGCCGTTTATGCTTTAAACATGTTCTTTCAAGCATAAACGCATTTTTGACGACTTTTCGTTTTCCCACATCCGCTCATCTCGTTGCCCAACTCTTTCCGGCTCTGAAATGATTGTGATGTATTTTATGGGATGTAGCTCGTGCTCAAGTCATTTTGGGGTGTTGCTGTTCAAAGGTGAATTTTTCCTAACACTTGGCATTGTGTTTAGAAATGCATTACGCGATCACGAGAAGTTGGCAACCAACTTCCCTAGTGATTTTTTTGTTTCGGGTGATAAACACGCTGCCGTTACCATT
Source organism: Ixodes persulcatus (assembly GCA_013358835.2). Lineage (NCBI taxonomy): Eukaryota > Metazoa > Arthropoda > Arachnida > Ixodida > Ixodidae > Ixodes > Ixodes persulcatus. The sequence goes on along the minus strand of JABSTQ010009823.1, from coordinate 228,737 downwards.
GCACATCAGCGGCGATGAAATCTTCCAGTGTTCTCGCTAATGTCTATCCAAACGATGGCAGTTTAATCCAAGTGCTTCCCAATTTAATGCAAGCGCCTTTCAATTTAACTTCAGCGCTATTGAATTTATTCTCGTTGTCCCTCAATTTATTCCGCACCATGTGCATGTATTTATTTGTCTTTAGTGGTCTTGTTAGGCTCACACTTTTGACAAATTAGAGTCATTCTTTTACTTCATAAAATATGAGTTTTGGGGGGTACAACTGATAGTTTGAACACTATGTAGATTCCTTAGAGTTACTACCCGTTTGACTGAAGAAGTTCATTTGACATGATAATGGCTCTTTGAAGCCTTGAGTAATTGTTGCGGACTCGACATCATTTTATCTGAATGGACGTTTCTTTTTATTATATCATTTCATCGAACTATTATGAAAACTACTCGGGAGATATCAGCACAATTGCAATTTATGATTACTCTTTCAATTACTTGGCGATAATATGGACAGAGCTGACATGATTCAATTTTGTTTCCGTATGTCTTTCACTTCTAATTACTCTATTATTAACACTATTTAGGAAATAAAAGTTCAACAAGTTTTTATTAGACTCTTGATGTCTTCGAAGAACTATTGAAAATTATAACTTAGTAGAAGCTCATTTTACTTTCAAATTACTATTGGTTTGATGGAAATGAATTGATCGTCGCATACATTTTCAATACTTAGTCGATTACTTTGAGTTATAATCGAGAAATGCGACTTCTAATAAGTTCAGTCAAGATTTCGATTACTTTTCCATTACCCCGTGTTGCTGATCAATCAATTGTCGATAAATCGACTCAAGTAACTTAGTCGTTACTTATTTATTTCTACCCGTTACATTTGTCGCACAACTGAGTTTATATCAGCATTAGTCACATTCCGACAACTTTCAGTCACAATTGTGACCCATTTGAAATCACGCTGGTCTAGTTGACATATACCTCTCTTTTTATTACTTTGAGTTTTTTTATACAACTAAGTGATTTATTCTCAGGTCAGTTGCCATTATAATCATTCCTAATAACTTTCGCTTACTATTGACCCGATGAAGCTCAATTTGGATTAATTGACATATAATCACTCTTGTTATTACTTTGATCAAATAATCAACTAAATTATTTATATGAGCACAAGTGAAGCCATTACTACTGTTTTGTACTTTAATCCAATGTAATAGACATGTTGAGGACTTTTGATTATTTTGGGCTAGTATTCAACCATTGATTTGCTATAAGCTTATTTAATGTTATTATTACTATTTTAATTACCTCGACTTAGTATTAACTGAATAGACTTAATGTTAACGTAATTTACACATTGCCAATTACATTGATTACTCCGAGCTATCATAGCGCCAGAATGATATCAATTCACATTTATTATTCTGACTATAGTTAAGTTTATTTTTGACAACAGAATTTAGTTCGGCCTTATTGACATTCCATTTTTTTTATTAGTTTCAGATAATATTCAACGAATTGATTTATTATAAACTAAATTTTAGTTTTTCGATTATTTGAGATAATATTTCAGCCAATTGAATTATCATGAGCTAAATTGACATAATTAATACTCCTTTCATTACTTGGAGTTTCTAGTGATGCATTTCACTTGAATCAGTGGTAATTTACATTTTGGTGACTGTTTACTACTTTCAGGCATTATACCACCAATTGATCTATTATAAGCTCAATAACAATTCATATTACATGTTTATTTTCTTCGAGTTACTATTAACCTAATGGACTTTATTTCCTTCAAATCAAGTAGTCTCATCGCCGACTAGGGTGGGTTCCACAACAGAGACTATGTTGGATTTAATTTTTGTTGGGCGCCTGATATCGGATTACACTGTTGATGTGCAAAACGGACTGTCGGACCATAAGTTGCTGTATTTCACGTCAAGCTTTGTAAAAAATAGTCATGAGAATGCAACACAAAAATGTGTGGTTAAAAATTACAACGCCGCCGATGATGTTAGTATATTAGACTATTTGGAAACTCATTTTGATTATTTTAGCCAGGAATGTGAGGTTGAAACCTTGTGGACCATATTCAAAAATATTTGTAATCACTGCATCAACAAGTTCATCCCCGACAAAATAAAAAAATCACGAAGAAATAATCCATGGATAACGAGGGAAATAATACAAGTAAAACGCAAGCTTCAGCAGAAAAGGCGGAACCACCCTCAGGAGCGTTTAGATATTTCCAACAAGCAGCTAGAATTAAAAGAAAAAATTAGGATTGCGAAGGATACATTTTTTTCGGGCACTCTTGGCAACGTTCTTAAAGAAGCACCCAGTAAGTTCTGGAAGTTCTTATCTGGGACAAAGAAAAAAGAAGTTGAGTGTATATCGGTTGGCGGCTGCCAAGTAACTGATCCTAAAAAGATTGTGGAAGTGTTTAATCAGTACTTTCAGTCTGTTTTTAGTGTTCATAGGCCAACGGCAGGCAATGAAGCAAGTGAGTCACGCTCGCTGATGGGAGAGCTCTCTTTGAGTCAGGAGGGTATCTTTAACCTTTTGCTTAATCTAGATATTAAGAAAGCAAGTCGACCAGATAATATACCGTCGGCATTTCTTCGGCGATATGCCGAGTGGATGTCTCGTTACTTGTACATTATTTTTGACCTGTCATTGCGAACGGGGACCCTTCCATCAGACTGGCGTTGTGCACGCGTTGTGCCTGTTTTGAAAAGTGGGGATGCACAAACTGTGTGTAATTACAGGCCAATATCCCTTACTTCCGTTAGCTGTAAAATGCTCGAGCATATTATTAGCAAACATATTATGGACTATTTGGAAACCAATAATTTGCTCACAAGTGCACAGCATGGCTTCCGGCATGGGCTGTCGACGGTCACCCAACTGGTTACAATATTTCACGATTTCGCACTAGCAATTAATAAAAGAAAGCAGCTGGACGCCATTTTTTTAGATTTCGCAAAGGCGTTTGATAAAGTACCGCACAACAAACTCGTACAAAACCTCTACGCGATAGGAATGAGAATCATCCTAGTAGAATTCATTCATTCATATCTAACGAATCGCTCCCAATTTGTAGAAATTACCCACCACTCTTCAGGTCCCTTGCCGGTCACATCGGGCGTCCCGCAAGGGTTAGTTCTCGGACCCATTTTATTTATTATTTATATAAATGACATTGTTGCAACTGCGGGTGAAGGGGTTAATATACGGCTTTTTGCTGATGATTGTGTGGTCTATAAGGAAATAGAATTCACTGAAGATAAAATTAAACTGAACGGAACTCTTCAAAACATATTCCAGTGGTGCGAGGAGTGACAAATGCCATTAAATTTGAATAAATGTACAGTGCTCAGAGTGACAAATAAAAAGACAGTAAAAACATTTCCTTACTCAATTAGCAGCGTTAGGCTTGGGGAATCAACGCAAGTAAAATACCTCGGTGTGACAATTACAAAAAACTTGAGTTGGGACGCTCACATTTCCAATGTGTGCTCCACTGCACTCAAGACTCTGTGGTCTCTAAGAAGGAAGCTACCGTAGCCCCGCCCTCTGTTAAACTTAGCGCTTATAGAACATTAGTAAGGCCACATTTAGAGTAGCGCGTGCGTGCTTTGGGACCCGTACACACAAAGGAACACCGAAGAACTAGAAAAAATACAAAAACTAGCAGCAAGATTTATTTGCAATAGATTCAGGCGATTAGACAGTCCATCCAAATGTTGGACACACTTCAATTAGATTCTCTTCATTTACGTCGAAAACACTTGAGACTGAAGTTGTTATACTTGTTTTACCATGGACACCTGAAGGTTGACGTTTCCCCCTACCTAACACCTGTTTTACGTCGCGACACACGATTCAATCATGGTAGATTACCGGAACCATATCGCAGTAACAATAGCACTTTCAAAAACTCATTTTTTCCAAAACCAATAACTGATTGGAATGGACTCCCGAAAGAGATCGTCGACAGCTCATCGCCGGATGACTTTCTTGAACAGCTACGAGCTCTACAAACCTGACGGTTTGATTTTATTATCTTTTTTTTCTGCTATTTTTGGTGTTAAAGTGTTGTTTCATTGTATTGAAGTTTTGCCTTTTTCATAATGTCCTGTACTATGTATTACACGTCCACCCCTGCCGGGGCCCTAGCGGGGCCAGCAGTATTGTTAAATAAATAAATAATACAATTCACCCAGTGGAATTTAATTCAGTCAAAATGTCATGGGATTGCTCTTTTCATTACATTGAGCTGATATAAAACAAATGTATGTTTTGTGGGCCTTATTGACATAATAATTAGTGTTTTGATTGCTTGAGTTGCAATCGTACCAATGTGGTTTAATTGAGAATAACTGACATTTTGGTGGCTCTTTTGTTTACTTCGTGTTATTAGACCACCAATTTATCTGTTGCGAGCTCAATTCACATTAGTATTCCTTTATTGATTACTTCGAGCTACTCTTGACCTTGACTTTTCGATTCAACCTAATTAATACATTAGTAATTGTTTTGATTCGTTGGAGTTAATATTCAACAAAATATATTTATTTTGATCTAAATCACATTATGATTTCAATTTTGATTTATTTTAGTTCCAATCGACCCAAACGACTGTAATTCCGCCTAATTGACTGTTTTGGTTACTCTTTCGATTTTGTGCTATTATACCTCCAATTCATGTATTATCAGCTCAATTCACAATATTGAATATATTTTGATTACTTCGAGTCACTTTAGACCAAATTAAGTTGAAATTGGCATGGAAAGTGTCTCGGCACGAGCTGCCGTGCTGTCCACGCAACCTAGAGCATTGGCCACAGCTTGGAAGGCGGGAGGAATCACGATGTCTTGTCGCAGCAATGACGACTCGTTCGTGACGTTGGCAGAGCTGAGTGACGAAGCCTTAAAGGGGCCCTGCAAGGACGTTTTTACTGTGTTTTTTTATTTGCACCGAACCTGAGCCCACTGAACGTAATAAATTAATGAAACTTATCTTTTCTCAAATTTCGCTTTATCTTTAAAGCTATAGGCAAAAATAAATTACAAAAGCATGCAAAGAATAGACTCCTTCATGGCGTCCTTGGTCGCTTGCGTGGCCTTGAACTAGAGGAGGGGTTGTGGGCTCAGCAAGCGCTCACGGCTGCCGCACTCCGTGTAGACCGCTCGAGAGGGCGCCACTAAAGCATGTTCTGGATAAGCTGTATGAAGCAGGCAGCCAGGGCGGCTGGCATTGCATTTGCTGCGCGATTAAACACTAATTCGTCATGACACTTCATTGGCCATAAACAACAGCAAACACGGGGTAAAGATCAGTTCAGAGCGGAAGCCTCTTCACGCTGTCATAAATCCCAAATGGCCAAAACGCAAGCCAAACCTGCTCGCGAAGGCTTTCGAACGCTCGGAACCGGTCGGATCCTCGAGCCAGTATACGACCGCAGCGCCACCGCGTACATCCAAGAACTTTCTACGCTCCCCGCTCGTCGGTGCCTGACACTACTACACCTTTCTCGTATCCGCCGCCCTTTCCACCGCTTGGTGGCGGGTATGTCGACGGGTCATTTTGTGTTTCTGTACTTTATAAACTGCATTTGTCTCTTTTTGATCTTAAATATTTTGTATTTCGACTGATATTGTGTATTTCGACTAAAAAGTAGTTTTTAGTGGCTCTGTCCAGTAGTGAGCCCAGGATAAAAAACCTAACATACCGCGCGGTTTCGGCACCGCGGGTCGCCCCCATAGGTGAAGGAGGTTTCCGTGTCGTCCGTTTAAAATATGACGCACTGATATTTAGTTACTCGCTCCATGCCCGCTGGCTTGCCCGAACCCCAAGAGATGTGGGAACCGCAAAAAAGTAGACGCCTAATTATGATTGAAGGTTCCCTTTAAGACGCGTTTTGTGCCTGGAAGTCTTGGGCCATGATAGACGCATCGCCGGCCGACTGCGTGGTTGTTGTGGTGATTTGGCGGTGGACAGGAGAAAGGCTTCCAAAACGGCGGAAGCCAAACCGTCGAGTCCAGCAAGATTGAAGGGCGCAGCTGCTGCAAGTATGATCTGGACGTTTTCTTGCAGTCACTGGAGGACCAGTTCATGGAGCAGAACATCGTTGAGGGCGTTAGCACGCTCCCCAAGAAGCTATATTATTCGGCGCACCAACTGTGATGGACGTCGATATTCGAGTTCCTCTGTGGAGAGTAGTTGCAGCTAACTGGAACGATCAGATACTTCGGTCCTTTTTCAGCAGGAGCGCCTTCAGTTGGTCGTTGGGAACCGTAAGCCACGGGTTGGACAACACGTAGTACGCTTTGTCGTCTGCGGTTGCAAAGAGAGCCAAGACGACGTTGTGGAACTTTCCTCCTTGGCTTACAATGCCTGCCAGGCGGAACTGCGAATTCTCCTCAAGGAAACAAACTCGCGCGTTGCGGTGCCTGTACGGAGGGAGCAGCACCGCAACGGCCCCTATTGGAGCTGGGATTGTGGTTGGTGGCTGGTCTTGCATGTTCGGTGAATTGTCCGTGTCACCACTTCTGGGGATAAACAACTAAGCGCGGCCGAACAGTTGGTGTTCCTGGTGTTGTCTGTTTCTCGGAGCTCTAGCGTATTAGGGGCGCCGAGACCCTCAACTATTGTTTTTTATCTGTCCAGAATACTGAGTGAGGCTTGACAACTACAGTGGAATTCATGAGCTATGCCGTGGTGACGACCAGCATTGGCCGAAGGACACTCGCAAAGACGCGGAAAATTAAAAACATAAAGTTATACTTTTGAAAATTTCCTTGATTCTACCCGTAAACGAGAATGACACTGCGCACTGAATATAAAAAAAGATCATGCACATTTAATGACTGTTATTGCCCGCGCCGCAATCCCAAAAGCCCCCACGCATGCGCTGCGACGGCCTCTCATTAGCGGCATTGAGCCCCTCGCGTGGCCATTTCCCCTTGGCCAACCCCGTGGTGGAAATGACCAGTGACGATGTGATAGGTGGGCAAACAGGGCCAACGCTTTAGAAACCAAAGTTGCGCACACATCTCTCCTTTTTCGAAAAACAAAGAGGTGACGTCTTAGAAGTTCTTCAGGGGCATTTTTCTTCTGGGTCAACAAGGGTCTTCGCAGATGCTCAAACTCGGGTCCCACCTCAGTATTTCTGGACGGCTCCGATGCGGCTCTGGTGGGTCTGAGATGGGAGCCGTGTCGCAGCCGGCCCGCGATGTGTCCTGCACGAGGCACTAGAAATTAAAGACAGAGAAACTAGAAATTAAAGACAACATGAGGTCATGGCGTGGCAGGAATACGTAGCCGCGGTCCAGAATGACGCCTGCAGAACTGCTTATACTGGAGCACGCCTACGCTCTCTTCTCCCCTATAAACCCGAAGAGGGCATGGATATAACGCGCTAAGAGATCGCGCTTTGGAAGTTAAAAGCGCTCAAAAACGATGGACGAGTAGAAGAGACACACGCCACAGAGCGCATTTGGGCTAGTTGTCTCAACATGTTTAGGAGATAAAAGCGAGAAAAAGACATCTTTTATTTTTTAGCGCTTCTAACCCCTAAACATGTTCCACCAATTAGCCCTAATTCAAACGCTTTTACGTGCTCTTTTCGTCGTCTTTACCGCCGTCACGGTTTATATCGTGGCAGAGGCGGTAGAGAATCTCCTGTGGGGTCGTGCGGATTGTAGCCACCTGGAACGTGTGACACGTTTACCTCCTTGGGTTCATGGATATCCTCTATGTCGGCCACATAAATAAACCTGCACATTCCGCCAGCTTCGCAATGTACTCGCCCATAAGACACGTAGAAGAGTTTCTTCCTAGCACTGTAGGGGCCCTCCCATCCCATTGCTAAAGGTACTGTGAGGCGCCTAGCAGCATCCCTCTGCGGATGAGTTCGTCTCCGCACCAGATCTCCCACCTTGAACTGCAGGTTTCGCCTCCCCTTGTACATTTTTGCCTGTTAAGTCTCGTCACTTCCACACTCTCTCGAGCTTCACGCAGGTTCTCTGTGAACCGCTACCGGAGATCTTCTTCGGAATGCGTTGTGGTGTGCTGCAGGCTTGTTGGGCCTGTGCAAAGAAGACCAATTCCCAGGGGAAACGCGAGCTCTTTCCCTATTTTAACTTTAGCCGGAGTAAAACTCGGTGATCGGTTGATAGTCGAACGGGTAGGGAATGCCATTTCTGCCAATTTCACGTCCCAGTCTTCGTGTCGCTGTGTATGCGCTGCTAGCATCAGCTTCAGGTTACTGTATTCTCGTTCCATGATATTCGCCTGTGAATTGTACGAAGCGGTTCATTTGTGCCGTATCTGTAGTTCCTTACACGCATTTACGAACACATTGCTATCAAAGTAAGAAGCGTTGTCTGCAATGAGCGTTGTGGCAAAGCCAAAGCGCGAGAACGTCCCAAGACGACAGTCCAAGATTTTCTAGATTCCAGCTCGCGCAAACGGAAAATTTCGACCCACTTCGTGAAGTGATTGGTCACTACTTCAAAATATTGATTGCCACGTAAACTACGAGGAAAAGGACCGACAACGTCACAGAAAACACTTTCCCAGGGGTACTTGCTTTCGTCCGACTGCATAAAACGCGATGGGTGTCCATATTGTTGTTTCGCCTCCGTACATACCGTGTACCTTGCTTCATGCCTGGCCACGTTGAAGTTTGGGATAACTTTTCGTAAGTTTTGCTTCCAGTGCTGTGGCCTTCCAAGACGGTATCATGCATTTATTTTATGGCTTACGCAGTCTATAATGTATTACAGGCAGGAAAGGCGGGCCGCAGGATCCATCGTCCAACTAGGGGATGTACCGCAGCAGAATACCGTCGCTGCTCAGCAGGTATGATTCAAGTTTTGGGACTCCCGGCATCGGCTGCGCTTCTTTCTGCTAACTGGTGCTATACCTTCTGATCAAGTCGATCGGACACCTGAGCCGCCCGGAGCTCCTCTCTGATCAATAGGGTTCCCCACCGCGAATCAAGTGTTTTGGCGAGCCGCTTGGCCTAGTGTTACCAATTCAGAATCCACCTGCATTTTCTGGCCGAGAACTGGAGCACAGCACAACGCAACTGCAACCTGGTTTGCAACTCCATGCTTGTACTTGATCGTATACTTGTAGCGCTGGAGCAAAAGGGTGCACCGAGCGAGTCGTCCTGTGGGGTTTTGAAGCCCTTTGAGCCCCGAGAGAGCCATACGGACAGTTTGAATGCAAAATGAAGTGCCGTCAAGATACATTACAAACATATTAAGCGCAAAATAAAATTGCCTGACAATCTTTTTTTGGGTTGTTGAGTTGTTTTGCTCCCGCTCCGGTTATCGTATGACTGGCGAAAGCTACGGGACTAATTGAACGTTGTCATATTCCTGTAGAAGAACTGCTTCTAGTAGGTAATCGCTTGCGTAGGTCTTCAAGATAAAAGGACGGTTAAAGTTGGCAGATTTAGAGACGCGTTTTCAGTCACAGCTCTTAAATACACGCAAGTGCGATTTGCTGCTGTTGCGCACAACACCAGTGTTTTTTTCTTTTTTTTTTGCAAATCATTTTTTTTTAATTTTTTTTTTTTATTTCGGTGCATTGCAGAATAAAATATCTACCTAACGCAATTGTCCCGAGATATTTCTGTGGGATATTGAAGTCGTGAGGGGGGGTTTCTTTGTTATTGCACGCAACTTATCTTCATTCGGGCGCAGTGAGCCGTTATCTACAATAAAACCTAGAAGGTTGAATAGAGGTGCGACCAAGTGAAATTTATCTGGATGAATCGTAAAGCCTGTCTGTCGGATCCCTTCAAGTATGATGCGAAGGTGCACGAGATGCTTCTCGAATGTTCGTGAAAGCGCAACTACGTCATTCATGTACGCCATCACAAACTCATACTTCGCGTCGCCGAGGACAACGTCCATTAGGCGTTGAATGCTGCGGGAGTGTTGGACAAACCAAAGTGAAGGCGAGTAAGTTCAAATAATTCCCTGTGGCAAATTGATGCAGTCTTCTGAAGATCAGCCTAATTCATTCATTCATTTATTTGTTTCTCTTGTGTCCAGAAACAGCCGATGCCTTAATACTGGTACACACTCACGAACAACATACACTTTAGAAAGAAAAAGAAAACACGCACACATAATGGCAGAACACACATAAAACCCGAACACTGATGTTAGTAGAGTGAATAGTTAGTGCGCTTTTAAAATCCCACTCACCCCCGAAAACGTCAACCACCGCGCTCAGTGTATTAAAATTGCTCTGAATTCGTAAAATCGAGAAAAATGAACATATGTTTTGCACTTAAAACGTGTTGTGGTGTCGACCGTTTACTTGGAGGACATGTTTAGAAAGCAGAGAAACAAGCGTAGGGCAACGTAGTCTGCTATGCACAGTTTTATACAAAAATACATAATCACGAAAACTGCGACGAGCCTCTAGTGATTGCAAGTTGAGTTGGCAGCAATGCATGCCAGCGTTCTCTGCACACGTTCTAGGGCATCAGAGTTGGTCACACCCTGAAAGTTCCAAACTAAAGAGCAAAACTCCAGTTTTGAGCGCAAAATCGATGTGTAAAGCCTGACGAGACAAGACGGCTGTTTGAAATGACGGGTAACACGTGAAAACAAACCCAAAAGTCGCAAGCAAGAGCTAATCCAATTTGACACATGATTTGTAAAACTAAGGGATGAATCAATATACACTCCTAAGTCACATACGCAATATTCGCGTCGCAATGGTTGATTGTCCAGCCTATACAAAAAATCAAGCGCACACTTCTTCCTTGATAAGGAGATTAGCATGTCTTTTTGGCGTTTAGAGGTAATTCATTTTGAAGACACCATGATGAATTAGCAGGGTGATTTCAGATAAGATCTACCAAAGAGTGGCTGGTTGACATCTTTAAATCAACTGATGTTTTTATATGCCATTGTCTTGTGTCTGATAAAGACAAATCCACACTTAGTTTTGACCAGAAAAAAAAATTAGCGACAGGAAAAATCGTAAGGCATGAAGAGGTGGACAGTTGCATTAACGCGTACTGATGGAGGGGGCACGTTTGAGAGTGAATAACTGAAACGATAATATTAGCATAATTTTAATACTTTTTTAACGCAAACTATGAGTACAGCTTGCGTCTAATATAAAGTAATAATATTTATTTAAATTTTATTTATTTTTCTACAAAACTTCCAAACATGCCTGCTCGAACGACAAATGGCAAAATCTGGAGGCCTGAATCTTATGAAATAATTTATTCATGATCATATAATTTGCAGATAATATTCTACTTGTATATGGCTATCGTTTAAAAAATAAATAAGGTATCAGAATGATACGATAGTTGTGATATATTTAGGCAAACATGAACAAAAAATCAAACAACGAAAAGTTCCGATGCGAATAAAAAAAACACCACCTTTCACTTTTTTTTAAATTTTGGTACCCTGTTGTACTCTATTTTGGCATTCATTTTTATTAAAAAAATGTTGCATTATTGTATTGAGGAAGAAGAAACAACTCCCCAAAGTAGGGTCCTTTTTCAAAGTCAACACTTAGCCGTGCCCTATACAAGAAGTGACTCTGAGTTCCAGTTTCATAAAACTAACACGCAACGTTTTTTTTATTATTATTCAGATGAGGACATTGATAACCATAAAAATCGTTAACAAACTAAAATTGAGGAGAAACTTTTATGTACAAAGAGGTATCATATTACGAACTAGTGATTCGAGAAAAGATCCTGCAGCCATCGGCCACTGAGAACTTTGTTTACTTTATTTTCCTACGGCACTATATGCTGCTCTCTCTTACCCTCTATCTCCATCTCTCTATTTTATATATATTCCTGAATTATATCTAGAATAAAAACATATTCAAGCATTCCCTTTCTGCATGATTGTGTTCCGTGGCTAGCAACAATCTTTTCCTCGCGAAGATCACTATTATGGCGCAATAGTTGACGGAATTTTCAGGCGACACTCGTCACTAGTTCTGGCAAAACGGCCGATACAATTTTGTTTTTCGCATTTCCCCACTTGCTGTCAAGGATGAGATTGTTCGCTTCAACCAGCAAAATATGGCTGCGGGTGCCTGTTTACTGGGCAGTCGTGCCTGTCGCCATCCCACTTGCTGGCTTCGCGGGCGATAATATCAGGCACAAAGAGGCACACCGACAAAGAGCAGAACCCCCAAATACTCGAGCCCCGTATAAATACAATAGAGCGTAAACACTGTCGCCATGTTAACCAAGGAAAGGTTAACAGGTCGACAGTGTTTACGTTTTAGGTAAGTGTTGTGTCATGGCGCCGCAACGCGCCACTATCGTGCGCCCTGGAAAATCTTGATAAGCGCGGCACTCACGAGAATAAAGATTATTCCGTTCCCTGGCACTTGGCTGTCTGCATGTCTCATGGTACTTCATCTGGCGACGAGGATGGGGGCGAACAGATAGCCGCTCTCGTCAGTGAAGGGTCGGCAGAGCTACAAAGCTTCGGGGAAATGTCAAAATTTTGGGAATTTGACACTTACGTGGAAGGCGGTGACGAGGACTTCAACTCGTATGTTGAGCGGTTCGAGCACTACTGGAAGGTGACCCAGATTAAGCACAGCAACGTCAAGAAGTCTACCTTCATCACCGCCCTCGGTAGACGCCCGTACAAAACCCTGAAGGACCTGCTGCTGCGTGCCACCCAGGAGGGCAAGTCACTCGAGGACCTGGTACAAGTATTGAAAGAACACTACGCTCCAGAAAGCCAAGTAATAGCACAAAGGTTCAATTTTAACCGGGGGTACCAGCAGGAAACCGAGTCAGTTTCGACGTTTGCCGTGGAACTACGATACGTGGCAGCCAAGTGCGCGTTCGGAAACTTCCTTGACAACGCTTTGCGCGACAGGTTTGTCGTGGGTCTCAGGAATCCAGCAATTCAAGCAGCGCTACTTAAGAAGAGAGAGCTGAACGTTGAGACCGCCTGCGAGCTTGCAAGAGCCACCGAACTCACCGAAGATGAGTCCAAAGGCTTTAGACCGTCCGAGAGTGTCGTCCCAGGAGAAGGGAGCGTAAATTCAGTCAGCAAAAAGGGCCGGCCACAGCACAAGAATAAGGTAAGCGCACCTTCAAGTTTCTTTTCAAACAGCACTTGCTATAGGTGCGGAGAAAAGCACGACGCCTGCAGCTGCAAGTTTCGCAGAGCAAGATGTCACTGGTGCAAGAACGTCGGGCACTTAGCCTAAGCATGCATGCAGCGGAAAGGGAAGCCCGTTAACGCGTTAGAGGCGGAGCGCGAGCATGACCAGTTGCAACTCTTCCACATTCGAGAAAGTAAGCAGCTGCAGCAACCTTATATGGTGGAAGTCAAGATCGCAGGGAGGCCAGTCAGCACGCACATAGATACCGGAGCAGCCGTATCTATTATTAACGAAGTCGTCTACGCCCAACTGCCACGACAACGCGGGCTGGGACCATGTACGCTAGAGCTAAAAACGTACGGCGGCACACCGCTAGAGATAAGGGGGCAGGCGACTGTCGTTGTAGAGTACGAAGGACAAAAAAAGTCTCTGCCAGTAATTGTCGTGCCAGGAACGCAACCGTGCCTTTTGGGTCGGGACTGGCTTGCCGAACTGAAGTTGAACTGGAGCCAAGTGATCAGTGTACAAGTGGAACAGAAAGTCAGCGGTCTACTAGAGAAGTACAAGGAGGTGTTCTCTTCAGAAGTAGGCTTGATAAAAGGACCGCAAGCGCAAGTCGTCTTGAAAGACGGAGCCCTCTTCGACAGGCTTGGAAGACCAAGGGCGACGAGAGCCAACGGCGCAGCCCGCAGAAGTTTCCGACAGCGGCCTGCCGGAAGCTACCCCGTCTGGTGCTCAAGACCTCAGCGAGCCATGCAAGAACACGGCGTCACCTGAACCAGTACCGCTTCGTCGAAGCACAAGAACGTCGCGGCAGCCGGAGCGCTGGGGTTACAATTAAAACAAAGGTGGGGAAGGTGTGTTGTGTCATGGCGCCGCAATGCGCCGCTATAGGCGCCCTGGAAAATCAAGATAAGCGCGGCACTCGAGAGAATAAAGATAATTCCGTTCCCCGGCACTTGGCTGTCTGCATGTCTCATGCTACATCAGTAAGGAAAAGCATGGCATGTGGTATGAACTGGATTCTTGCACGAGGTGCAAGGTGAGCCCTGAGAACCTGTCTGCTGCCCTAGAGTACTCTACAAAAGACGAGCTATAATGTTCGCGCCAAGGTCTTAACGAGAAGGACGTAATCTCTGTTATGCTCGACGGGGAGAAAACGTTCGTGCCAAAGCGCTTCCTGACACGCTCAATTCGAGAGTCCTTTCGTGTATACAAGGACAAGCATCCTGCTTCCGGCGTTGGGCTAACGAAATTTTATTCCTTGCGGCCTAGATGGGTCAAATGTATTCCACACAAGCAAGTGTGCGTTTCTGTGCGCTGCGCCAATTATTTATTACCTTTGTATTGCCGCTGAAGAGAACGTTACAGGCTCAACGTTCAACACTGGTAAAATGAACTCAGCATTTCTATGCGACCAAATAACAAGTCTGTGTCTTTAAGGAGACTGTGATCACTGCACAAAAGGCCAGTCTCTGACACTCGAGGAACTTCATACCCCAGAGGATGAAGAAATTGTGCTTACAACATGTAAGTCCAGCGACCTTGGGAAACAAAAAACAAACAAAAAACATTGGATCCTGAGACTTAAAGTCGTTCAAGTAACGGTTGAAAGTTGGATATTTCACGACCATATCAACACACGCAAGATAAAGCGATCTACGATGGAAAGCAGCTGCATGCAACGTGAGAGCATTGTCTTTCATTATTACTTTGCTGAAAACTGGACCATCGGGCTTCCTGACAAAGTTAAAGCATACCACAGAAGAAACAAAAGCTACGTTATTTACATGTGTAGTGACGACAAGAAAATCTACAAACAGCGTTACTATCATCAGTGAGGACCTGTGTGACGACGTCGCTCTCACGTGCTTGGCTCTAGAAAAGGTGAAAGAGGCGGTTGAAGACAACGTTGCGGTATCCTCGCACGTGACGTATGTAAGTGAAGGGGCCGCCAGACGTTTTAAGAATCGCTACCAGCTTCACCCGTTTGCAGAGAATGATTGCCTACAAGGCCAATGGTTATTTTCTGCATCTGAACATGGGAAAATGCTAGAGACAGAGTTGGCGGACTCGTGAAGTACCAGGCCACGGTGAACAACCTGAGAGAACTTTCAATAAACGCAATTCAGACGGCGAGGACAATTGTGAGCGTTCTATTTAAAGACTGGGTGCATCTTGCGTGTCTGGACGAAGATGAGCTTGTTCGGTATCGTCAAATAAATAAAAAAAAAACGAAGAGTGGCTGACGGTGCGCGCCTTTCCTGGCACTCAGTCTTGGCACTCGTGGCGGCTCCGCAAGTCATCAACAGAATGAACCTGTGGCATATATGTAGCACGGACAGTCGGATCTGGTTAGAAGAAACTTTATTAAATGTGTACATTGAGGAAAGCCTTAGTGTAACATGCCAAATTCGATGCCCCAAGGACTGCTCATTTTGAATGCAGGGACATTTTAGTTATCGCATTTTTCTTCGCGGGGTATTTAACATACTATTTTACTTGGCTATAGCTTATAATATTTATCTCATCACCGTACAAAAATCACAAGGCGTTATTCTCGCGCAGGATAAAACATTTCGGCTCGCCACGATCCATTCGTATACCGAGAGTATGGAAGCTCTTACAGTCTGGCGCGGTGGCACCGCTCACCTGAAATGGTTTGTCCCCAGAAATTCGTAACTGAGCTAAAAAATTTTAGAATTATTTCTTCATTTGTGTGTGTGGAAGTAAAGTTGTTTCTTTTCTTTTAAATATACTCGTAAAATATACCGGAAACAAAAACTTCACACTGCATCATCTTTTCTCGATTCACTAGTCTCTAATATACCTCTTTGTACGCTGTATGTAAAATGGTGTATATAGTTTCTCCTCACTTTTAGTGTGCGACCGATTGCGCTAGTTGTAAGTGACCTCATCTGAATAAAAATTCATGAAAGATGGTTGTTAGTTTCCTGAAACTGGAACTCAGAGTCACTTCTCGTATAAGGCACTGCTAAGTGTAGGCTTTGAAAAAGGACCCTACTTTGGGGGGTTGTGTCTTCTTTCTCAATAAAATAATGCAACAAGTTTTTAATAGATATGAATGCCGAAATAGAGTATGACAGGTACCCAAATTTGAAAAAAATCGAAGATGTTTTTTTTTATTTGCATTGGAAATTTTCGTTGTTTGATTTTTTTATGTTTGCCTAAATATATCCCGACTATCGTATCCCTGAGATGCATTATTTATTTTTTTTTAAATAATAGCCATGTATAAGTAGAACACTACCGGCAAATTATATGATATGATTAAATTATTTCATGAGATACAGGCCTCTAAATTTTGCCATTTGTTGTTCGACCAGGCATGTTTTGCAATTTGTAAAAAACTAAGTAAAATTTAAATAAATATTACTTTATTTTACAAGCAAACTTTACCCAGAGTTTTTTTTTAAGTATTATAATCCTTTAGCTATCCTTTTAGTGATTTTACTTTCAAACGTCCATCATCCATCACTGCGCGTTAATGCAACTTTCCACCTCTTCGTGCCATACAATTTTTCCTGCACCCAATTTGTGTTTCTGGTCAAAACTAAGTGTGGACTCGTTTAAACCAGACAATAGACAATGGCATATAAAAACATCAGTTGATTTAAAAATGTCGATCAGCCACCCTTTGGTCGATTTTATCTGAAATCACCCAGCAGTAATATCCTCCTGTAACAGAACACAACCAACATGTGTTTTTATCTTTTTGAAGATCTTAATATCATCAGCGAATTCCAGCAGATTTGAATGTTTTACCAAAAGAGACGTCGTTGGCAATAATATTAAACAGCGAGGGTCCTAGGATAGAACCCTGAGGAACGCAGGCTGATGATATGTATGATTTCGACAACACACCGTTAACATGAAGGTTGTTAATGCGCCCGGACAGATATGACTGAAACCACAAACATAACGGCAAACACACTCCATATTCCCTAAAAGGCTTTACTCAAATCAAAATAAATGGCGTCGACCTGCCCATGGTTGGCAACAATAGGGCCAACTTGACTCAAAAAATTGTTGGAACTAAGTTAGTTTCAGCACTTTTAGATTTTACAAAACCTCGTTGAGATTTGTTTAAGGGGGCACACCCCCTAGGAGGGTCAACTTTTGAACCCTTAGCTTAAAATGAATTAAATTTACAGGGTAGGCTGGTGGTCACGCCAGAGGGTGCATAACAAAATTTCAGGTCTGTCGGGTAAATGAGAAGGAAATTAGAACAGCTTCTATCAGCAAAACGTCCACATTGTTTAGTAAACCTATCGTCGGAGACCTATCACAATATTCAAGATTTGTATTCGCTAGATATGTAGCAGAACGCCTAGGGGGTGCGGCTATGGAAAGGTTTTTGTAAGAAGTCAGTTATTTCTATAAATTTTCTCTTCTGCAAAATTGGTCAACTTTTTGGTCTTCTGTGTCTTCGACAAAATGTCAACATTTTTTATAAAAGACATCCGTAAAGTGACAAAAGCATTCCATAGCCGCACTCCTTATTAAATTTCAGTCAGGAAAAGTGAAGAACGAGCCTTCCCTGTATTGCCATTATCAAACGATAGGTTGACTAAAATGGAATTTATACCAAAAAGTGGAACGGAGAAAAATGCATTCAAAGTGCTCTAAACCCTACCTTTTCTTTAGCTTCAATGGACAGAAAATAATTTATTAAAAATTAACTATGCAGTCTAAACTAAAGAAACTTTCTGGTAATAGTCTCTAGATGTTGTTGGATGTATTTATGTAATTTTTCAAAATCAACTTTTTTTGCAGAAATTTGTTTTTTCTGGGTAGTGTCCCCCCTTAATATTTCTTTGAAATGACTCTAAATGTGCACTTCTACCACATTCTCAAACAGTTGCGAGAATGTGGTTAGTAAGGAAACGGGTCTATAATTTCAAACATCTGCAGAGTCCACTGATTTGAAAATAGGCACCGCAATGGCTGACTTCCACTTTTGTGAGAAAATACAGTTTTGAATAGACAAATTAAAAAGGTAGGCCAAGACCGGCACAAACATATCAGAGCAACCTTTAACAATAAACGCTGGTACGCTATCGGAACCCGATGAAAGTTTAGGTTTCAAACGCCGAACAGAATCATGCACTACAGAGTGATCGACGCAAAATGGGGCGATAACACTATCCGTTTTCGCCACAACATGATTAAGCGATCGTGGCTCTGAGCTCGCATATTGCATATCACACAAAAATACACTTGAGAAGTATGACGAAAACATTTCGCCGACAACACCGAGGTCAAAATGAAAACCGGAATCATTTGACAACGTAACGGACTTGGCTTCTGTGCCCAATACCTTATTCTTGTACTTCTAGATAATGTTAGGATTTTTCAGCAGTTCGTTCTCAGTGTTATACTTGAAGTTTTCTTTATCTCTCTGGTAAAGAAACTTTACTTCGGCCCTTGCCCTGCTAAATTTTGCGTACCGAGCATCACCGGGGCCATGTTTACATTGACGATGAAATCGTGATTTTTCTTTCATTGTACGCTTCAGTTGAGATGAAAACCTCCATGGAAACGTTTGCCTTTTACTCGTCTTAAGTGAAATAAAACGCTGAATACCATCTGTTACAATATCAGTGAGAAAGCATTACAGGCTGAATTCACGTCAGTGTTTGTTATCACCGGAGACCAATCTATGTTCGTGAAATGATGGTATTGACCCAGGTAATTTCCCTGTTTCAAGTCGAAAGACACATGGTTGTATACGGGCTGAAGTTGAAACGGCAATTTTACGGTTGCTACAAACGGATCGTGCCAAACATCAGCTGGAACAACTGAAGCGTCAACTTTCGAAACTACAACGTCACAGTCGTTAACAATACATAGATCCAGCACATTTCCCGCGGTTTTTTTTATATCCTATTTAGTTGTAAAAGGCATTTGAAGCTTAGGAACTCAAATAAGACGCGGGCCTCTTCTGCCGTATCGTAGCTCGTGTTATCAACACACTGGGAGGTCTAGTGAACACCAGAAAGATAAAAGTCTCCTAAAAGAAGAATGCGATAACGGCAGAAATCAAGTTTTGCCTTAAGCTTACTGAAATAGTTTTCGAACTGCAAAGCACGGCATTGTGATGGAAAGTAGTAGTTTCCAATTAGCAGATTAGTTCGATCCTTCATGGGCACCTCAACCCAGACGCATTCCTCATAATCCTCAAGGTCTTCTCGGCGAAAAGAAACAAAATCGATATTTACAGCAGTCAGATCTCTGCCTCCAAAACGTTTGCCGGATATAACAGGGTCCCTGTCATGGCGATATACGTTATAGTTTTAACTGATATGCTCAGAGGATGGAATTTTTATGTGTAGCCGCATCTCTGTAAAGCAATAAAGGTCATAGCTTTTTGCATTCACGTTAGCTGAAAATATGTCTGATTTACTTCGAAGACCACGAACAATTTGGTAGTACACGGTCGCACTTTCGTGGGAGAGATTTGACATGTTCAAATACCTCCACTGCTGAATGGAATCGAAGTGTCGTCAGGTCTAGTTTTCAATGCTCCAAAGAAGGGCCGAAAGAGACACCCAGATGGCCAGACCTTCGAATCGTTAATTAACTTAAAGCAGTCAGAGCCCACAGATACATGGAAAGATGTGAAGCTGTCATACTTGGAGGGGAGTTTTGTGCACTGAACTGACTTGCCTTGCAGGGTTTTCTCGATGACCTCACAGACGTCAGATATCGTTGTTGTGGGCGACAGACTTGCGACGAAAAGAGCACGCTTCCTCTGTGGACGAGGAAAAACACTCAGCCTGATCTCTGGCCTGGGCCCCTCAAGGGCTCTCACTCTTTCTTTACGACGAACAAGTGTGTATCCTTCATCATCCACAGTCGGCCGACGGCGGGACAACAAATGCGTCTTTTCGGGTCGAGGGCCCGATCCATTCTCCGGGTTTTGTCGTAACACCGATGTAGTTGCCTCCACCTCTGGCTGTCGAGCATTAGGCAGCTGCGAAATTGACGAAAACGTTTTCCAAGAAGAGTCACTCGCGGCCTCAGGGACGTAAGGCAGAGATTTCCGCAGCGAGGCATTGTTTTGCACTAGCTGCACACGGAGGGATTTGTTATCGGCCTTCAGCGACTTGACGTCAGCGGAAAGAGCATCAGTCTTGTTCAGAAGAATGATTAGAAGTTCACGAAGGTCACCTTCATTGCTGCCGCCACGTAGAAAGTTAGCACTCACGGCATCGAGATGGGAGGGGGCGGCACTCTGAGCATTGTCCTTGTCACCCTTCCTTGTCGTGCACAAGGAACATTTGTACGGGCTTGAGCCATTTTTCATGAGCAAGTCATAGTTCTCTGGTGCGACGTGGATGCAACGGCAATAAAAGCGCCGACCACAGATGCCCTGTGGTCGGCGCTTCCATTGCTTGAACTTTCATTTGAAGAATTTAGCACCTGCAGTCAAGGTTTTGTACAAACAGTGCGATACCAAGGGCATACCCTACTGAAAAAAAAAATTAAAATGCACGCGGATGGCAGACTGGTCGACCCGTTTGAATCAAACGAGTGGCAAACTTTTCGACCCATTTAGATCAAACGTGATTCTGGGATATCGATATTTGTTTGAAACGGTACCCATTTGATGCGGTACCCATTTGATACGGGAGCCCTTTTGATTTGGCACGTTACCACACATTTGAAGGCGCCCTTCGCATATTCAGGGAAATAATTTGACGCCCAAATGACCGTCTGGGAGGTTGGATATCTTAAACTTATGTAAGACGTCCCGAACTTAATACACATTTTTATACCATAAAGGAAACTCGTATTAAATATGGACAGTCGCCGCGGGAGTTAATCGCTCCACGCCAGCGCGCGTGGTTTTCCGAGGGGCGCTTGATTGGTGGCCTGCGATAGAACTAGAGATGACGTTAGGCCGAGTCCATGCGGAGTGGACAGGAGAAGCCGTCTCAATTCGAGAGAACCGTTGTTTTCATCCACCTGCGCTTACGCGCGCGGGCGGGTGAGCGTAGTTGAAGTGAAAGGGGGAGATGATTCTGCAGAAGTCAAAATCGCCGAGCACGAATGAGATGGCTGCTTGGAAAGAGAGTAGGAAACACGTCGGGCATTTTCTACACCATTCGGCGGCTTCTCGCTTTTATCTAAGTTTACAAGTATCAGCATTTATCGTTTTTCGCAGACGATTGATGTTAAGCGCTTTTTGCTTGCTCTTAAAATTTCAGTTTATTCCGTTTCTTTGTGTGTTTTTTTTTCTAATTGCATGAGCTAGCAGACGTTGCCTCGCAGGTTTAGTTCGCATTTATTGTATACTATATTTTCATTTATCCTGGTTTAAGTTATGCACATTAATAGTCGGTTCTTCGTCCAAATTGTGTGGAATAAGATTTTCTTTACTTTTTTATATTCCTGCTCATGTAGCACATGATACGAGGGTTGGCATAACCGCGCTCTCGCAAGCTGGATTTTCGCAAAGGCAAATTGCGTCGGCCACAGGAGTAAACCGGCGAACGGTCAACCGGATTGTGCAGGCTTTTCGCCACGAAGGGCGCATTGAGGATGCACCTCGAGGTCGACCTCCTCGCCGCACGACTGAGGAAGAGGTCTTGATCATAGTAGCTGCTTTCTGTGATGATCCGTTTATGACAGTGAAGGAGTTGAAAACATGCTTAAACATCCGAGCTTCTGTGACGACCATACGTCAGCGCCTACAGGAAGCTAGAATTCGATCCCGAGAGGCGGCTCAAAAGCCCCTTCTCTGCGAGCGTCACCGAACTGCACGAAAGTCATTTCCAGAAGATCATCAGCCGTGGGGACCATCTGAATGGAATCAGGTAGTCTTTACGGACGATGCCAGCTTCTGCAGCCCTTTCGATCAACAGCGCCGTGTCTGGAAACCGGGCATCTGGAGGTAGATTTTTCTGTTGGAAGACTTTAGTAGTTTTATTTTAACTATATTAAGAAGAGGGCTCTTGTACGAGGGGCGTTCATAAAGTTCGTTTTATCGCCACAAAAATAAAATAAAAAAAACGGAACAAAACAGGCATCAATATGAGCGCGCGTCCCTCTGGTTTCCGCAAAGTAAAACATCGCATGCTATAGTAGCTTGGAACGCCGCTAGGGAGTCGAAACGAAAGTGGCACCGCTCGTCGGCGCCAAGCCCATGCAGTGATCCTTTTTTTTTTTTTAGTTTGAAGGGAAGCAATGACAAGGATACTCATTCTAATCTGGGAGCGTTGTTCGAGGAAAACGCCCCAGTTTATGACACTTTGCTTAAATGGCGCACACGCTTCAAGTGTGGCCAAATTGGAGGAACGCATTTCATTAACGGCGACCAAGTGATTGCTGAAGTGGAGCCATTCATAAACACTCAAAACGAGGAGTTCTATAACAATGACCTCCGACATGTGGTGCATCGCTGGAAAAAGTGGGCAACTTTTGGTGGCGAATATGTAGAGAAAGTCCAACCCCTGGTCGAGTTTGATTGCTGTGTCTCTATTTATTCATGACAATACTACAAACTTTATAAACGCCCCTTTTAGGCGCGGTTTGTTTTATCTTCCGAATTTACCACTTTTATATATGATCCACATTACATTCAGCAGATCGCTGCCAGCGGGCGGGTCACTGTCACCGTTTGGGGTGCAGTGACCAGCCGGGACTTAGCGCCGCTACATAGGCTCTGTGCACCTTTCACTGCGAGGAAGTATATTGACGTCCTGGACCATGTGCTGCTGCCTTTTCTTCTTGACGGGCCATTTGCGGATGTTTGTTTCGTGCTGCAGCACGATCGTAGTTCCGTGCATCAGGCAACCGCTGGGAAAATTTACTTAGAGGAGCAGTGCATCAACAGCCTCCAATGGCCCCCAGGAGGTGCGGACCTTAATGTGATCGAAAATGTTTAAGATCTGCTGAAGAAACGGCTCTCCAAAAGGCTCTTTGCGGACTCATCAGCAGACACCCTGTGAATGGCTATTGTGGAGGAGTGGAGGATTCTACAAGCTCAGCAAGGGCTTGTGATTGCACTCCACGAGTCTCTTCCTCGTTGCATGGAAAGCGTTGTCGCAAACAACGGGGCGCATTGCAAGTATTGGATTAATGTAAACATCGGCATTAGGTTACTGATTAGCCAAATGGTTAAAAACAAAGTATGTGTTACAGTATTTCGAGCAAATCATAAATATTAGCCAGTTGTTTTATTGTACTGAAAACATTTCAGAATAAATATTGTAAGTTTACGACAGACACCGGTATTTCAAAACTTGAAGACATATGCTTGTCACTTCTTTATAATCCGAAGCACATTGTCACCTGCGAAGCTGCGTTGGCTACTGGTCAAGCACAGTGGCCAAAAATACGTTTTTGTGCTGTTCGGTGCCTTTTATTTTCTTTTAGAGCGCAGCTCTTAGGGGCCCATTTCCGGCTTGAGCGGTGTCGGTGTCGGCGTCGGCGCAACCGCGAGGTCACGTGGCCCCCCAAAGTCACGTGACCAAAGTCAGGTACGTGACCCCCGAAGTCACTTGACCCCCCAGGGGTCACGTGACCCCCCAAGGTCCCGTGACCCCAGGTGACGTGAACCCCCAGGTCACGTGACCCCCCCCCCCCCCCCGAGGTCACGTGACCCCTCCCAATGAGGACAGGAGCAGGAGGGAGGTAAAGGAAGAGGGGAGGAGGGAGCAGAAACAGGAGGAGACGAGAGGAGGAGGTTCAAAGATAAGGGGAGGAGGAGGAGGTGAATGAGGAGGAGGGGAGAATAAGGGAGGAGGGGAGGAGGAGTAGCAGGCACTATCACGAGGGGAGGAGGAGGAAGGAGGGGTATACCCTCCTCTCAGTACCCTTCCCTCCTTCTCCTCAAGAGCTGCGTTCGAATTTGGCGTTACAGGGAGTTGTAAACAACTTTCACTTTTATTATACTGAGCATATTGAAGTTCAATACCGTTTCATAAAAAAATCATGTCGAAAAACGTAATCGCAAATTATAAAACGCATACTAAAAATAAAGCTTATTTACGTAGTTAAAAAGAAATGAAAAGAAAATGAAGCAATCTGTATATGTATTTCACTCAAACAAATGGGAGGGGGGGGGGGGAGGATAATGCAGCAAGATCAGCTTCACAAGGTTGTAAACAATAAGAACGAAAAAAAAACGTATAGACTGGTGATCATGCGGCAACAAATAAAAGTAAGAAGCCTCCAAAGGGTGTAGAAAATGCCCCAACGTGTTTCCTTCTCTCCTTTTAAGCAGGCATCCCATAAGTGATCGGCGAACTTGACTTCTGCAGAATCATCTCCCATTTTCATTCGAACTACGCTCACCCGCAGGCAGATGATAACAACGGTTTCCTTGAATTGACCGGCTCCCCCCCCCCCCCCCCCACTCCGCATGGACTCGCTCTAACGTCACCTCTAGTTTTATCGCGAGCCACCAGTCAAGCGCCCCTCGGAAATAAACGAGCGCTCGCGAGGATCTGATGACTCCCGCGGCGACTTGACTCGCACAGGTGTTTACAAATAGGCAGCAAAACAGACACAACATATTTTTTCCATATTTCCCAGAGGTTTATTACATACAGCCTATTTAGTAGACCAGGTACAAACGTGTAAGCAATCTGTGATACGTGAAGAGGTACTACTAAGCTTTTATATAACAGAAAAGATTGCAAAGTAGAATTTCGGAGAACTTATTCTCCAGGCTGCCGGGAGAATAGACACTGCCGTATTCTATAGATAATCTAGAAGAGCGTCCTTAGGAGAACGGTGAATCGTTGACAACAAGTAGGTTGCAGTGCCCTTACCATAAAAATAGCGGACATGAAAGATGTAATCCGAGATGTACGTCGACACGGGCGCTGCAGAACAACAACACAAATAAAAAACAAGAATGAAGGGCTCCGCGAAGATTCATCACGATGCGGTAAAACATCGACGGGATGGGATCACAGGGTAGAACGGCGGACGTCGCGGCGAGGCACCTTGCGGAGAATCACATCGAGCGGCACCACCCTAGCTGGGCATGAGTGTTCACGGACGAATCTGGGGCTCTGACCCAGACTGCCCGGCTGGCGGCGAGTGGGCAAACTTTGACCACCTTCTCCTGGAGTGCACGGAACTCGACGACGCTCAGGCGGTCGTGACCGCGTCTTAAGCCGCATGGGGACTCGCCTACGGAATCAGAGAAGAGGTCTTGTTGTCACACTGCAGCAAACGGACAAAGACAAAAGCCCTCACGTCCCTGCTTACCTTTCTCGAAAAGACCGCTCTCCTCCAGACGAAGCCACCCGAGACGACAACCACGAGTAAACCTCCTCCCTCATGAAGGGCCTGTGCAAAATGAACCGCGTAGCCCCATGGCTTGCGGTGGGCGCCACGAGGAGCCCGTGCAGACAGAAACACGTATCCCCCCAGCGCTCCGACTCGCAGGCCTCGATGGAAGGGAGCGGGCGTCTCCCTCTCCAGCGTGCCCGTGCCGCCGCTCTGTGTAGGTTCAGTGTCAAACGGGCTCCGGAGTACCCTTTGATTAAACCAACGCAGGTTGCCCTACACTCGTTTGACCAACGTGTTCACCCGCTTGAGCAAACGTCCGACAAATTTGCTCAAACGAGTGACCTGTTTGCCCAAATGGGTGACCGTTACGGCTGATACGAGTGACTCAGTTCAGCCATACGGGCGACCCCTTTGACTAGTGGTTGACCGGTATGGCTAAACTGTTACCGGTAGGAAGCCGTTTACTTCCATACAAGCGACACATATTTTTTTTGTTTTCGATAGGGTACATAACTAAGGACATACAGAGAAGCGGGTAACTATCTCTGACTGACATTTGATTTAGGCGCCAGCAATCAACATAAAACATTGCTGTACCGTCCTTTTTTGGAGCAAGGACCACCGGCAAAGACCATGGACTTTTTGACTCACGTACCGCTCCTGTGGTGATAATCTCCGTGTGCGCTGCATTAAGAAGTTCCCGCTTCTGAGCACTTACGGGTCTCGCATTGCACTTCCAGGTGGCGGTATTGTTGGTTATGATCCGACGCCGTAGGAGATTGGTTTTTCCAGGTCTTTTGGTGAACATCGTAGAGAAGGGTTCAGCTGGTGCAGGAGTTGCGGCTTTTGGAAGCCGCTACAGGGACATTTTTGCACCACCTTGTAGACACTGCCTCGGAAACAAAAATCTCGTGGCGCAAAGCTCAACGGAATCGCGTCTCCAGGAATGCAGTCCTCTCGTCTGGTAAATAGCATCAGGAGCATCTCGTTTTTCAATCGATAGGCAGTTCGAGAAAAGTCAAATATAATGCCCTCCGCTACAACGAATCCCGACAGAGGTTCGTTGTTGCGGTTTGTTTCTGTCTAGTCCAGCCAGACACAAAAACCGTTGCCTTCGATTCTTGCTGTGAAAAAAAAAAGTGAAAGCCGTTTACAACTCCCTGTAACGCGGTATTGGAGCGCAGTTCTTGAGGAGGAGGAGGGAAGGGTACTCAGGGGAGGGTATACCCCTCCTGCTCCTCCTCCTCCCCTCATTCTTAAATCTTCTCCGGGGGGGGGGGGGTCACGTACCTCGGGAGGTCACATGACCTTGGGGGGGGGGGTTCACGCGACCACGTGACCCTGGGGGGGGGGGGGGGGCCTCGCGCGGTGCATTATGGGACATTTCCCATAATGCACCGCGTGGTTACGCCGACGCCGACGGCGACGGCGATGCGACAGCGACGGCGACACAGCTCAATCCGGAAACGGGCACCTGAGAGCTGTGCTCTAAAAAAAAAAAATCGCAGTCTCACGGCGCCAGCAGAAGGTAGCAGAAATACCGACGCTACCTGAAGGTTCACAACTGCTGTTCGGAACTTAATATTTTCCTTTCGCGAACCTCGAATACCGCATCTCCGATACGATAAGTGATATGTTTGCACCGGTATTTAGAAGAGCGGCGATTGGAGCGCCAAAGACAAAACTGTCATACGCGGCTCGAACAACTTAGTTGGGGGAACAGTTCTACGTACCGAGGGGACCAGTATTACCGGCTTTCCTTGCTCAGGTGTTGTAGCAGTCGCGGGGGGCTGGCAAGGGCCGCTGGGCGAGATGCCATCAACGGCAGACATTTTAGTGTCACGAAGTCAAGACAATCTTTCGTCCCTGAAGTCCCTCCCCAGCCGGGCCTCCCGTCGGTTCAGTTGAAGGAAACTTCGTTAGAATTCAGCGGAAAGGCAGACGCACCTAACATCTCATGACGAAAACAGGCCTCAACGGGCCACCCATCCTCTGCCCCAACAGCGGCGCCTCCGAGCGTCTCATGACCGATACAGTACTGCGGGCCTCCCGAAATCCACCAGAGCAGAGGACGCATCGGGGTTCTCATAACCGTGAAGACCCGGGGCCTTCACCGACATCCCTCCGTCTGCCCAGTGGCGGACGCACAGAGTTCCTGATGAACGAGACTGCACTCAGCGGGCGTCCCAAGATACACCGCGAACGGGAACGCGTCACGGGGTCCCATAATCGTAAGAATCCGGAGCCGCAAAGGACCTTCCGCCTTCCGCCTCAACGACGGACGCGCCGAGTATCTCATGAATGAGACCGTCCCGAGACCCGCCGCAAAAAGGACGCGTTGGGGTTCTTATATTCCTGAGAATGCGGAGCGGCAAAGAGCCTCTGTTGTGCGGAAAGTGCCACGCTCCGGGCGGCCCAAAGGCGACTATGACGGATGGACCTTGAGGACCATGGTTTCCGCGATGCCGCCGGACAGCAGACGTTTACCCTCTCCCCCCCCCCCCCCCCCCCCACCCCGCCCTTGCAGTTTCAATGCATCAATGTTCGGGGCCGTTCGCCGCAGTCCCGTGGCACGTGTCCTGGTTTGCCACACCTGGCGCAGCGGAGCCAGGTCTGGTTCCTATCATCTCCATAGATCCTGTAAGAAGCAGGATGTTATCTGTCCTCACTTTTCAAATCTCTTCGGCGCACTTGCTGCGGGTCGAGAGAACGCTTCTGGCTAAGATATTCTGCATCTCCGCGCTCGTGCCCGAAGCGTTCTTGAGATTCATATGCGCGAGAATCAAGAGATCGGGGTCCGGCGTAGTCAACCGATTGGAAAGACTCACTGTGCCTTCCGAACTCATCTTGGTGTTCAGACCATACGAATATTGGTTCAAGGACAATGCTTTTTGGTGGAGGAGGCCGGTGCCGAAGTTTGGCAAGGATGTCGGCATCATTCGTCGACGCATCTCGTGCCATGAGTCCAGATCCCTAAAACTACGCCCTTTGAGATGTGGGTGGAAGCATAAGTTGCCCTGACGATTACCCGTGCTACGTTTTCAGCATCTGGGACCGCTGCGTCAGCAAAGTCATACAGGTCCTGAAGGTCTTACAAATTCTTAATGGACTCCTATTGGATTTGTGTTTGGGCACGGAGCTCGTCCTGCATCCGGATTTTGTAATCCGGTGGCAAGAACTCCGCTCTCCATCGCGAAACAAAATCCGTCATACCCCGAGAAACTTGTTATTCTCTTTCTCCAGATCGCCGCGTTCTCAGTCAATGCGGCCAGCAAAAGATGAGTCAGCGCGTTTTCATCGTCGATTCCCGACGCAGCTTGGTAGGCCCCAAGTTCCGAGACGAACATAGCAACTAACTTTCAATCTGAGTACTCTAAAAAAACCGAAACGCTAAGCGAGTGCTGTATTAAATCTATGGGGGCAGGATTCCAGCAGGAACGGGGCTTGAGCGCGTCATCTGCTTCCGTTTCAACTGACGAAGCATGGACATGGCCATTGTTAGCTCTGCTAGGCCTCCCTCTGATGATGTGCCAGCCGGCACTGCGTATGCAGATTTAGGGTATGTTTTCTTTTCGCCAGCGAAATTATCCGCGACCGCGCCGAGTGTCAAATCGTCGTCATCACTCCCTTTTTTGTAGGTGCGTTTCCTAGATGACATTTTGTAATAGTAAGGGGAATCGAAGGTCGTAAAATATTAGGCTTGCGTGAATTCGGAAAAAAAAAAAACAACGCGGGCAAACGTAGAAACGCCAAAATGATTATGTACAAAACGTAAACAAACCCACTTCCTCCTGGACAAGCAGCATATCACGTGCGGGCGCCAGTGTGGGAATTTCCTTGCTGCTACCCGTTTCGGAGAATGACATAACGCCCTGGTTCAACAACGGGTAGATGTTTAATGACCGTTATCGCCTACGCCACGATCCCAAGAGCCCCCTCGCATACGCTGCGACGGCCTTCTATCAGCGGCGGAGCGCCGCTCGCGTGGCCCTTGTTCCCCCCCCCCCCCCCCCCCCGGGTGGAATTGACCACTGACGTGTTTTGAAAGCTCCCAAAAGTTCCAGAAATATGTTTCGTTCTTTTTTTCCGCTTGACTAACTGTGCATAAGATAGTAAACACAGATAAATAACGTTAGAGAAAGTTAGTTAAAACAGTTTAAAGTTCTTTTTGTTTTGCGATATCACTTGACAGAGCATTGTTTCACTATTTGGAGGGATATTTAGCCGCGTCAGTAGTTGTGTAAATTGTACCCTCAGACCGTCTTGCGTGCCCTAAAAGGCCTTACGCACACTCAGGGGAGCATCTACCAGCTTTGTTATTAGGTGGAGCCTTGAAGGTGTGAGGGTGCTACTTTTAAATAGAACAAATAATTTAGGTTAGCGGAGGCACCGGCGGCGGAATACGCCATTGGAGTCAGGCTTTACTTAGAATTGGAGGGCTTTGATCTGATTTTGGCAGGAGATGACTTGTAAAGGACGGAAGGTTAAAGGAGTTGCGTATAATCGGTAGAGTGTGAAGAGTGTAAGAGATGGTGGCATTTAGAGGAGACCAACTTCGAGTGCTTTGCTGACGCGATGGAGGGTAGCTTCACTTCCCATCTTGGTGAAAATAGGGGGCAGCAAATTTTGAGGAGCTTAAGGGGGAGTTCAAAGAGGAGAGGGAGAAGCGGGCTGTGTTTGAGACGCAGATCAAGAAGCTGAACGATGACCTCGGGTGGGAACGGTAGAAGCGGGCCGAACTCGAAAATGTAGAAGTAGGTTTTTGACAGCATAGAAATAGACTGGGCGGTTAAGTTTGAGGAACGAAATAATATAATGATGGAATTGAAAAATAACGCAAAAAAGCGAGAGGTGCTAGAGGAGGCCTGGCGGGGTCAACTAGAGGATTACTTGAAGGCGACGAAAAGGTCGAACAAAAATAAAAATAAAGCAATGGAATGGCAACTGGAGGTGAGGTTATTGAGGAACAAGGAAGGTCGAGAACCAGTGGAAAGAGAGCTAGGAAGACAGGGACGCGAGCTGCGGAAGTTAAAGAGACAGGAGACTGAGGGAGGAGCAGTTGACGCAATGCTGGTTGAAGAGAAGTCAGAGGACAAATACACAAGTGTGGCGACAAAGGCAGCGAGGCCGCTGTACAGTATGGTGGTGCAACGGCAGCCCCTTACTCCGACCGCCACAAAACATGCGGTGCAGGAAAAACAAAAAGAAAGTGGGCAGAGAGTGTTTGATGGTAGGAAGCTCTAATGTGTCTAGGTGCACAACGGGGATCACCAGCAGAGTCGGGAGAGATTGGAGAGTAAAGATGTGCAGTCCTCCCAGGCAGGTTGATGAGGGCGGAGATGGACACGATAATATAAATGTAGACTGTGAACAAGGGGAAAGAAAACCGTTTGATGACACATGCTGGATTGACTGACGTCTTAGGTAGAAGGGGAAGGGACCTGGCAACACACATCGAAAAAGATGTGAAGCAGTTGAGGTTCATAACCTCTAGAATGGTTCACATTGTAATGTGCGCCTTCCCGGAGGTAAGGGGCCGAAGAGTGGGTACAGAGAGGGCAGTCCAGAAAGCTAGCAGGACCATTAAGAGACTAAGCTGTGTGAACGGATATGAGGTAATGAATGTGAAAAGGGAGGTATAACAGGAGGGTCAGACCCTGCCTTTCAGCCGTGACGGCATCTATTATATGAAACTGACGAGGATGCGGGTGGGCAAAGGATGAGCTGTATAGCAAAGGTTTTTTAGGAGCTTGCAGAGCCCTGTAGTAGCCGGCCCAAACGCAAATAAGAAGGTTGGGAGGAACCCTCGCAGAACAAGCGAAAAGATACAGCTCCATATTGGATTTATAAGCATACAACCCTACTGAAAAAACCCGTATACTTTTTGTACGGGTCCTACCCGTTTGGGTCATACGGTGTTATGGACATACAGGTCCCGTGTTCACACAGGTCGACCCGACCGTAGACACGGGTACTACACAGGTCGACCCGACCGTAGACACTGGTACTACACAGGTCGACCCGACCGTAGACACAGGTAAACCCGACCGTAGACACTGGTACTACACAGGTCAACCCGACCGTAGGCACGGGTCGACCCGACCGTAGACACGGGTCGACCCGACCGTAGACACAGGTCGACCCAACCATACACACAGGTCGACCCGACCATAGACACGGGTTGACCCGACTGTAGACACGGGTCAACCCGACCGTAGACACGGGTCGACCCGACCGTAGACACGGGTCGACCCGACCGTAGACACGGGTCGACCCGACCTACGACACAGGTTGACCCAACCGTAGACACGGGTTGACCTGACTGTTGACACGGGTCAACCCGACTATAGACGCTGGTCGACCTACGTAAACCCGCAGATACGGGTGCCACGCAATTCGTGTTCACAAAAGGTTAGCATCCCGAGACAGTACCACCTAGATAGGCAAAGCCTCCAGACCACTTTCATACCATCATCACAGCGAGATCGATCGCACAGTGAGATTGGGCACGAGTGCTGTGGCAGTGTTTGGCTTACACTTGTGTTCAATCAGCGCGTCGAAGGTGATACTCAGGCCCAGTCACCGTGTCAGCATAATCCGACTGTGATGCCATTTCATTATATATATTGAATACTTTAAATCGAAGGTAAAGGTTAAGTTCTACCTTAGAACTCAAGTTTTTGTTGATATTGTGAAGCTGCTCGCCAATGTATCTGTTCATGAGGAACCTCCGCTTCTTCGGTGACTGACCCGAGGATGTCCGCGTGATGTACAGCTGGAAGGCATCTGAAAATGAGTATGACAAGGCAATGAGTTATATGTACCGGGTTCAACCACCCCAATAGTTACGACATGTTAAGTATTTGAACTACTGCAGAACCAAGCAAATTTTTTGGGGGGGAAACACTGCTAAAAAGATGTAGTTGCAGGAAAACGTAACAACCAATATACTAGTTTTTTTTTGTTTTGTTTTTTGGGGGGGCCTATAGGTGGCACAGCAAACAAATCTCAACAATTTATTTCAGATGGATATTCGTGGCTGCAGAGAAGTATCATATTTCTATCCATGCAGATTGAAAGTTTATTTCTTGGAAGTATTAAAAAAGAAGTAGTCAATATACAAGATGTTTCTAAGCGTGACAGGATCGAAGTTAAGAGAAAAAGACAGGATACAGAAATAAACAACAAATTTCTTTAAATTAGCTTTATCGATCGTGGCAGACATCACGGGAAAAGTGTAAAGTAATAATTAGTACAGTAAATACTTCAAATCTATTAATTGACTTCTTTACCCTAGCTGGCACATTTAAATTAGAGATACCTTTCCCATCCTCAAAATTGGCTTATCAGTTGTTAAGATTAGAAAAACAAAATAAAAATAAAAAAATGCCAAAGATGATTAGCTGGCAAAATAGAGGCATCGGAGCCATATCTGGTACCCAGTGTAACCTTCTAAGCAGCAGATAGTAGTGTCTGCGTTTGAATGTGTGCCATACCCTATTGACACAGGCTGTTTTAACCTTCTTTAGGCAAACGGCAGTTAGCGGCCGCCAACTGTGGTACGACCGAACTGAATTGAGATGGTGTTACATGGCCATTTTGCTTCCACTTGAAGGGTTGAAGCCAAAACGAAACCAACTGCAATGTCCCGCGTTCAGATCAACGACACATTTTTTATATCTATTATAATTGTTTAAAATGAATAATCAGACTCCTTATTTTACTTGTGGTGCATAACAAGACCCCTAAAATAAATACAAACATGGGCGACATGAGGGAAGCTGCACTGCCATCGACCAGAAACAATGGCAGTGCCTGACGAGTGCGGGCTTCGCCCCGTCCCGTGATATGGCGCAATAGCCCTTTTGCAAAATCCCCCAAGCGCCCCGGCCCGCGCACGAGGAATTGTGGTAGAGACTGTTCCTCTCCTGGCCGCTCTGCCTCGAGATCGCATTGCTTGTTGCTTGCCTCCTCTGAATCCTGTTTTTCGATTCCATTACCTATTTTTATCCATTCCAGTGTATTTTTTATTGCTTCTAAGTGTTTCTATTCTCTTCTGCACACAATATTTCTTGTATATATAGTATTTGTCTTTATTTTGCCTTTTTCGACGGGAGTGCCGACGAACAACACGCCGCTTCGCGTGTCGTTCCTGGGGTGAGTATTACCGTTGCTACCGATTCCTATCGAGCTGTTAGCTGTTCATTTGACCCGCGTGCAGTCGAGAGGAGCCGTTTATGAACACCCGCGCACATGTCATAGGGGTAGGCAGAGCTCTGAATCAACAATCGCGACACGAGAGCCGAGTGCGCTGTGATTAGGCCGCCCGCGCTCGCTCCGTTGACTTGCACTGTAGCGTATGCCTTCGAGTGCCGCTTAGTAGACCAAGATACAGCACGCCGCTTTGTCGCCGTGACGCTTTGTCGCCCACACTTGCCTGTTGTCATATGGGATGAGCACTATACCGGCAGGCCATGCGTCACTGCTGTGTAATGCCTGTTAAAGCATTCCCCAGCTAAATTTCTCATTCACAATGGAGCGGCAGAAATGTCGGTTCTGGGGGCGTGTTGTTGAATGCTCCAGAAAGGCCTAATCATGCAGCTGTTTGCAGAAGAAAGTTAAATTCACTCAAGTAAAAAGCAAGTTGGTAAATAACAATTTAATTTGTCCCTTCACTGGCAAACGTGCAGAGGCAAATTATCTAGAAATGTGGCCTTCACAAGTGTCTATAGACTTTGGGTTGCATGGTGCACCCATCGTGACAGGGATTGGAGCGGCGTAACGAGCACAGGAGTAAATGTGTCTCGGCCCCAGCATGCGCAAGTGTTTGCCCAGTGGTACGACAAACAGCACTAATAGTCCCGAGCACAAGGTGTCATGGCGTTTCAGCTGATATTCGCCGTAATAGAACCCGACATTCCTCTGCAACCACAGCCTATTGTGGCTCGGTGGAGAAAATTGATAAGTGCAGCAGTAAACAAAGCTACGTCTGTGACGACAGCCAAAGCGATCTTCACTACACGGAGGTCAAAAAAGACTATCTAAATTTCTGTATGCTGACAACAAGCATGACGATGTTGGAAACAAGTGAAAATTATTTAACTGAGTTACTAAAGGTTGTTGAATATGTACAAACATCTCCTTACTCTTTAATAATTAGAGCGATTCCTTGTCGATGTTTAAGTATTGTAACACACTGTGCAGATGTCCGTGATTGCGACATTCTTCCGTCAGGCCTGTCATTATCATAAGGAATGATGCCTTTCTTCACATCCAAGCAACCTTTATGCATATACTTCATTTTGCATTTACTGAATAAAGAGACCAAGCACTCAAAGTGGTCAACATGTAGTCATATTGATGGCTGCAAATAAATGGCAGAGTTTGGCATGTTGGGAGCAAAGAGAAAACTTACTGCCCATGGCTGCCAGCTTGACAGGAGCCAGTGCCCTCTTCGGAGCTGCTCGCTTCAGCCGCCTGCAGGGCTGCCCCGTCACGCTCCGGCGCTGCAGGTTTACAGCACCGAAAACCGCCTTGGTCGCCCCTTTGCAGAAGATTGAATCTTGAGCTGCATAAAAAATAAAGATGATTTAATGCTACAAATATATTTTTCGGGCAGTTGGACCATCATAGATGGGTGAGTAAAAATCTCAATAAGAAGTCCCCAGCGAAAAGAACGGTATTAATCTTATCACGGTAACATTCAAACTGGATTATCAAACCAGGAATCTTACTGTAAACTATGCATACCATGGAGGCTTGCCAAAATTAAAGATAGTCTCCTTATTAGCCTACTGTAAAATACCGGGCAAGCACTCACTCAAAATTTAAAGATGATCGCGAAAAAATAGGGGATGGGCGCTTGTCTGGTCATCAATTTTACATATAAATGTACTGCGCGTATTTCCTCAGATCTTACAAATTTGGGTGTGGGCGCTTAATGTGGAAAGGGCAGATGCACGGTATTCTACAGCAATGATTATTTTCTGGATACAGGATTGTAGATTCTGAGTGACATAAAAAAATCCGCATTTTCTTAAAGGGCAACTCCGGCCAAAACTCAAAATGAACTAAATTACTGGTATCGCTGTAGACACAAAATACGACCCCAGCCAAAATATTACGTTCGTGGGACGCCGCATTCTCAACTAATGCTGATAATAAAAATGCGACCCGCCACGAGCCGCTGCTCCTAAGGGGGCGGCCAGCGGGTTGCCGATCGCTAAAGCAACACTGGGCCGTGACGTCAGTATCGTTCTTTTTTTCCTCCGGTCCGGGCGTTGCGCGGAGTGCGCATCTTTGAGCCGCTACCACCGCTACTTCGGCTTGTGATTGGCATGTTTAGCCGTTGCTTTTATCTGTAGCCAGTGTAGCTTCGGTATAGCCTTTTGTTTATTTGCTTGTGAGGACTCCAAGACTCGTTTTAGCGAGCAACTCGGTACGCCCAAGACTGCCCAGATGTTCCTCGAAAGATGCCGAGTGCAACGTGTAGCGCTGTGGGCTGCTCAAACAACCCGCTGCGCAACACGGAGGTGCTTTTACACAAGTTTCCAATGGACCGGAAATTGAAGAAGGTGTGGGTGAACGCTGTTCGACGAGTGGACTTTGGACTTCGGCTTTTACGCGCCCGAGAAAAAAAGAACGAAAAAAAACAGACGTGTACAGCCCAGCACACGTCTGCTCGGGCGCCGCGGCCCGCGCCGGAGAGCCTCAAAGCTTTGTCTCTGGGACTGACCCGCAGCGCGAAAGCGAGAGGGCCTCCAGTACTGTACATCCTTGGCAGCGCGGCGTAGAGCAACGCCGCTCCAACCACGGAGCCCCGATGACAATTTAGGCCTAGCGACGAGTGTGGAAGACCGCACACACGGCGACAGCCGCCGAGAACGGCACCGAACGAGTTCACTCGTTTTCCAGTTGCTAGCTTTTGGGTATACAAGCGCCGAGTACGGCATGCGCACGCACGACGGCGGCCGCCGAGTACGGCACCGTACGAGTTCACGGGTTTTCCAGTCGCTAGCTTTTGGGTATACGCACTAACTCTTGCTACATATGCTGGATAACTACCACGTATACAGAATTAAAACAAAATCAGCTTACCTCCTATCTTTAGACGGCTAGCGCAACAGAGGTAGGTGCCGCTCGGCCTGCGTACTCATTCAACGAGAACGATCCTGACGTCACGTTCACATAGCGGTTGATTTCCAGTGATGCCGGGGTCAAGCGGCTAGTTTCGGTTTTGTTGGCCGCGCCCCAGACAAAACATTGAGGCATCGATATCTTTCAAACTACGCACAATAACGAGAAAAAAAATTACACCTTGCAATTCAGGGACGCTGACTGCACTAAAAACATCATAATCCCATAATCGAAAGTATGGACCGGAGTTGCCCTTTAACCAGTTGCAGTCATGCGGTGGACACTGTCCAAGAATATAAATTGCATTATGGGCAGGCCTTCATTTTCGAATAAGCCCCAATATTTTCACGAAGGACAAATGATGAGGCGGCAAATAACTGAGGAACTAAACGTCTAATGGGGCGAACTTGTGCTCAAAACGAAATAGAAGAAGCTTAGCTTCGCAGGCGTCTATGTCGGTGAAACAGCACGATCAAACGCTGGGGTGAGATTAACTCAGGCTCGCCACGCGGAGTCTCTTATGTAGACGCATGGGCTTCTGGAACAATCGGCGTAGAACATTCTAACCTCAAATAAGCAACAGGGTTCTCAAATTTACCAGAATGCGACATTACAAAAACAACAAAAAGGTGTATCAGCGGCCAGGCATCAAACCTCGGTTTTTCGTGTGGGAGGCAAGCCTGGTAACCATTAGGTCACGGGAGCACTGCCTACTAGGCCAGCTGCGCGCGCAGCATTATTTTCCACTTCTCAAAACCCGAATGTGTTTTATGCAACTCAGGTTAATCCCAATTTTCTTCTGAAAGCCCGCCTGCCTAAAAAAGAACGGTGCGTCAAACACCAGATGGCTAACCCCGCCTAACCCCATGATGTGTTTGTGTTAGTTTCGTAAGTGACGTTAAAGTGCCAGCGCACGAGGCCTGTGCAGCCCTTGGAAGCAAATGGCAGTGTAGCCTTGAAATGAGAGGCACTTGGAAGTGAGTGGCAGCACAGCACTCACTTGTGGCGTGCACCTCTCGCGTTCACACAATTAAGGCTGAACCGCATGCAAGTGATTTAGCGAGCGACGAGACGAGCGATGAAGATCTCTCACTGTCGCTCGTTACGCTGCTTGGTTTTTGGATTTCTAGAAAACGTCGTTCATCGCCTTGATCGCTTGCTCCCGTTGCTTTTATGAGGTTTGCCTCGTTGCGCGGATGACCTAGTGATAACGAAAAGGGTCGCCATCACTTGTCTCGTCGCTCGCTTTATGGTTGTTGGAGCTTGCGAAAATGTCAAGCGTGAATTTTATCTGTCCTTGCCGACTCTAAGACTGCTGGGAGAACTTTGGGTTCCAGTGAAATACGACCACATGATTTCTCACTTTTGCTTAGGAACTGAAGTGGAAGTAGTTGGAAAATCAGTGCATGGTCTCTTCAAGAAAGTTGTTCGAAACACCTTGTTTTCTGTTTTCTTTCAAAC
Organism: Ixodes persulcatus; assembly: GCA_013358835.2. Classification (NCBI taxonomy): domain Eukaryota; kingdom Metazoa; phylum Arthropoda; class Arachnida; order Ixodida; family Ixodidae; genus Ixodes; species Ixodes persulcatus. Next base: position 190,720 of record JABSTQ010009823.1, on the reverse strand, counting down.
TACCCAATGGCGTTTTTTTCCCCTACCTTTACAATAAAGTACTGCCAGAGGGCTAACAAATAAGCGCAACATATACAGCATTTTGTATAAAAATTCAGTGTCCCAGTCGAAAAATAATTTTTTATACTCTATGCAAGCAACACATCAATACAGACCCCACTTATAAAGGCGCACGGCATACAATATTTCGAGTAGTTTACGGGGACGAAAATCGAACTTGAATCGGAACACCCGCAGCGGAAGCGAACGGGGTGCAAATAATAACGCTAGCACGTAACGGGTACCTAGCAGTCACAGGTTCCGCAAAACACACCGCCACCCGATTTGTAGAACTGAAGCCTTGTCCACCGATCCACGAGATTAAGCTCCCCGATACACTTACAAAGTCCGCCTTCCCCCTTCCCGCGCCTTCGGTGGGACGCTTGCCTCTGGGTGCGTTCCTGCAATCCGACTGCTCGCTCAGTGACAGGTCGGTTCCGGGACTTTCTTGGCAAAAGCTCGAGGGCCATCCAATGCATAAAGCACGTGTGCGACAAGAAGCCGCACACGTTCGCTTTCAGGCTGCCTGCACACACAAGAACACGTCATAAACGATCCGAAAAGAAAGCACTGAAAAAGTAAAACGAATGGGCGAGTACTCACCAAGTAGACTCCAACCCACAGCTGGTTCCATGGGCACACCAGCACCTGGGACACTTTTCGTTTTCCCAAGAACGTTCTTCGATGTTTTTTCGAAAGCCTAAAGGCCTGAAACCGCCCGAGAGTTTGCAGCTTGCTTTGTTTTTGATTACGGTGGCGATGGCGACACGGCCAACACGGCGACGTTCGCTGGTTCGGCTGGTTCCCAAGGTATATGTACATGGGTAGCGAAGCTTCGGCCAAAAAGCGGTTCAAAACAAATTGCCAGCGACATCGGCCTGGAGGGTCACGTGAAGGATGCGATCGAAGCGCGACTAGGAGAGGTGGGGACAAACATTATTAAAATTAATTAGTTTGTGACTAGAAGTACAATCATTTGTATTTTTAAACAAACTGAATATAATTATTAGGTATTATCAATCATATTTGGCGCGCTATAGAATTCAAAACTGTCTTTGTTTTTGCTAATAATATACATTCTTCTTAATAGCGTCCTCTGTACGCCACTAGCAAAAAGGCCGGCTAGCAATAGCGATATCTGCACTTCTTTGTAGACCTTGTGGCGCGCGGAAAGACAGGCTGCTGACGTCCGTCTGCTTGCTTGTGTTTGGGCCTCCACGTGCGCTTCGCTTTTAATTGTTTTAGCGGCAGTTAACACCGTTTGGGAAGTTTTGTTGTTTGCTCGGGCGTGATTAGCCCAGTTACTTGCGCGGGAACTCGGCAGTCGTGCGCTTGGACCTTGCTTCGACACTACTGCCTCCAAGGGGCTCAACGTGCGGTGATGAGCACAGTGCGATACGCAAAGAAACGGTGCTCCGTGGAAGTGTGTGAAAGCGACGCCCGCACGGCTGGCATCTCGCTGCACCGGTTTCTCCTCGACTCTCGAAGGTGAGACTTAGCTACTGGCAGTAACAGGCCTGCTGTGTGGTGCCATGCCCCCTTGTTTTGTCTTCTCTTAACTCTTGTTAGTTTTACCTAAAACTATTAGGGTTGTCTGGATGTGCACAAGAAACTACACCTAAAGGCGTAATATGTTGTACTAGGAATGTTGACTTCGCAGCGTTGTGTGCCGTCATTATAAAAATGCCCACGATATTCAAATTTACCTGTACCGGCCCGCATCTGAGGAGCCTAGTGTCGTGATCATCGGCGTGGTTATCAGTGGTACAGCACAGATATATAGTAGGGCATATGTGCGTAAGACTCGTGTTTTTACTCTTCATGATGTACACGGAGCGTTGATGTCATGCATTTGTTAATGTCCTTGCTCTGATTTGCTTTGGTTTGTGGACATTTTGGCTACATTTTCTTTTCGTAAGTATTCACGGCACCCACACAGCACCATGCCTTATCTGCAGGCGTGAAGCCTGTGATCGGTTCTGCAACAACCGAAGTCTACAGTGGAGGACTCCATGGCAGCTACGAGACAGGGTCGTTTGCCTCTTACATTTTGAGGAGTCAGCTTTCCTGCGGCCTGGACACCTCCGTCAGAATGCGTTGCCAAGTGTGCTTCCCACAAAAGGTAAGCAGACCAATAAACCTTCCGTGCACTTTGTGATTAGAGCATGGTTAACCCGCTCTTAGAAAAATAGTTACCACAGGGGGCTGAAATATTGCTTCTGTGGGCTCCTAACATTTTTATATTATTTGCAGAGACAACACATGGCGACGTTTCCAGAGGAAGCTCTCCAGGTTCAGCAGTTGTTCATGGTGAGCTTTTTCATTGTATAACTAACATAAAGTGGCAGCAACTGCCAGCACCACTGAATTACCTCATGGTCTACATGACCTAAGCATTTTGCAATAGAACTAGGTGAAATTAGCTGGAAAAAGCTGGTAGAACATGGTCAGAGGTACTGCGAGAAGTTTATTTCAGGCCCGTTTATAATGACATGTTTTATTTGAGGTGACATAATCAACGTCAATATCGGTCCGCAGAGCATCTTTTGCCATGCCGACACCCAGTCTTCCAAAATAAAGCTGCTCATGAAAGATAGTGATTTACATTTTGTGTTAAAATAGGCGAATTCACCATACATTTGCAGAGGTGGGTTCGCCACCCTCACCGAGCTACACATCGGCAGTTCAGACTCACGGAGCTTCTGTGGTCACCCTGACGACCGGTCTTTTGAAATGGAACTTTCATGGGAACACGGTGATTTTCCTTGTCGTGTGTTAGAATAGACACATAGGAAGGAACTCAACTACTATTCGATGACTAACTTCAGGCTAAATTTGCAGAGAGGAGTTCGCCAACCTCATCGACTCCGTACTCAGGTCCGCTCAGACTCGCGGAGTTCCTGTGGCCACCCTGACCACCAGTCTTCTGAAATAAACCTGTCATGGAACGAAGGTGAATTTTCTTTTTATGCGTACAAATAGGGGAATAAGGGAGGACTTCAACCTCTTCTCCTTCGCTAAGTTCACATTAAATTTGCAGAGCGGATTTCTGCGGCTTCATTGGACCACACATACTCGTGCACCTTATTAGGTAACAGTCCACTAGGGGCCCATAATAAGTGGTGGCCGAATATTGTTTGTGCTATCCTTTTATTCCATTTCTGTGAGCTTGCTTTTTTAATTTGTAGAAACAGCGCAACTTGACGAAGGACAAGAAACAAGGAGTATACATTCAGGCGCTGTAAAAGTACACAGAGAGGCACTGTTTCTGCCAGCTAAGATAAACAATCAACTCGCCCAACTTTCCGCTTTGTTGAACTTGCTTTCTTACTTACAGTTTTTGTAAAAATCTTTCTTTATTTTTTTTATTTTTTTTGCAGTTTATTCCAGTTACGCTTCACGTCAAGGTGCTGCTCTTGCTCAAGAGTCCAGTGGGGACGTGGCTGACATGGAGATTTTGGTTTCTTCACCGTCGCCTAGAGACGGTTTCTGGTTTCTTCACCGTCGCCCTCTGGCTGTGCTGCTGGGCCTTCTCACAAATGTGAGTGCTTTCTATGATGCGAACTTTTTTCTTTTGCAGTTTTTTTTTGGTGAAATTATAAAAGGTCAGACCGAAAAAATAGAAAGCCAAGGCTCGAAAAACACCAGCGGATACTAATTAGTATCCGCTGGTGTTTTTCGAGCCTTGACTTTTTATTCAGCTCTCAAGATATCTTGAGAGCCATCAGCTCTCAAGATAAAGTTTAAACTTTATCTTGAGAGCTGATGGCACAAGGGGTCACATAACACCAGACCGGGTAGCTGGCAGCTACAAATCGGAGTTTGTTCAAAGTTCACCACATTTTTGTGTTCCATGGTATATTATAATTGTGAAGCACACAAAAATACAAAAAAAAAGTTCCACGCGCAGGTGTTAACACCATCAAATCAAAACAGCTCAGTCGGTTTCACTGAAACGTAAGTCTTCCCGCAAAACCTCACGTAAGACAGTGTTTTTTATAGTTATCGAAAAGCTGCCTTGGTCATATATGTGTGATGCTGAGCCTGTCATGGTCCCGTCCTATCTGCCAAACATTAGTTGCCTGTGTTTGTGCGAGCGATTCACTGTTACAGTGCCATCGGCATAAGTAAGGTATGGTCAAGCTTTAAAAAATGCATTTCACAGTTTGGATGACAAAATATAAGAGCAAGGGCAAATAAGGACATAAACGATCCTGTATAGAGTAAACATCCCAAGAAAAACCCGAGACTGCAGGTAAAAAGAACGACACACACACTAAAAAGTATCAAACAAAGCTCAAACACAGAGCTATGTTTGAGACTTTTTAGTGTATATGTCTTTCATTTTACCTGTAGTCTCTGGAATTCTTTTTGTTTAATTTTCGCGCCATACCGCACGCACGCATGACGTCACTTTTTTTTCGGAAGTGTCGTCATTTCCTGTTTATTTTTTGTTCCGCCGGAAGTGTCCCCACGACTCATAGATGGCGCTAAAGCAGCCCCATGGGCCGCCATTGTTTCGACATGTGGGCTTCTATGGAAGCTTCGCTACCCATGTACATATACCTTGTGGTTCCGACGACAGTGGTTACGACGAAACTCATTTGACGCAACGTGAATGTTCCCGTTTTAGTCAACTTACATTAGAACTTTTAAACGTAAAAAAATTGTTTTAACATTTATCTAATTCTTTGTAATAAAGTATGTTGGTTGTGTACTAAACTGAAGCTTGGCCTGACTCAGCTTCGTTGTGTACTAAACTGAATCGACTGAAGCTTGGCCTGGCCCTGGCTCACTCAGCTTCGTTTTATTTTAACATGGCGGCGATAATCGTTCTCTGTGCCGTGCTCGACCTATTTTCTGTGCATTGGTTGTCCTGTTATCCACCTCCTGCGATCCGCATCAGCCACAAGCACGCCGTCTAAGTATTGTGTGCCCGCCAGAAAGAATATCCAGTCTTCTCGGAAGCAAGGTCCACACTAGGGCTGTTTGAACCGTGGCTCGGACGTCGTCGGCACCCACGAACCGCGTCCGGGAGCCGCACGGTGTTTGCTTGGTTTCTTTACGTTTCCGGCGACGAATCCGCCAGCCCTGGCCCCATCCCTACAGGACCTAGCTGGTGAAAAACAATCTACGGCAGCGCGGCGTTTTTGGAATGCGATTGCTACGATCAACGACTGAAAAACCCGTGTTCGACAAGAATGAGTTTCGGTTCTCGTATCAGACTAACTTTCAAACCTACATAGATGTGCCGTAGCGCAGTGGTAACGCTTCTGACTTCCACGCCGCGGTCTAGGGTTCGATTCCCAGTAGGCAAAGCTTGTTTTTTTTTTTTTCTTTTTATTTATATTTCGTTTTCTCGAGGCATTCGGCGATATTTGCATTTCTTTTTTAATATTACCTCAAAAATAATAATAATAAAAAAAAATTTTTTTGACGAAACTTTGCTCAACTAAATAGTAGGGGACTATCTTTCTGAGGGTTCAGCGGGGCTCGGGTTGCAGGCTGGTTTATGCAAAGTGTTTCTCAGGTTTCAGGTTTGTTTTTCATACTGTAATCATACTTTTTTTTTTTTTTCGGTAGGGCTCTTTTTAAAGATCTGAATATTACATTTTTTGTACTGAAGCAAATTAGGAACAAGCAAATAAAAATATCTACATAAAAGTGCAGCACGCAATAAAAATGTTTGCAATTGTAGTGTTTGTATAAAACAAAAGTTAAAGGGTATATATATATATATATATATATATATATATATATATATATATATAGAGAGAGAGAGAGAGAGAGAGAGAGAGAGTGAGAGGTCACAGTTGTTCGCGGAGGCATGTTTGGGGATTTGTACAAAATTGGGATCGTCGAATAATAGATAGCAGTTGAAATGTCGTTTTACGGACTTGCATATATATATAACAAAAAAAAAATATAGAAGCTCTCTTTTGAATACTTTGAGATTGAGAGTGGTTCAAAAACGCCACACTCGACAATCGTCATAACCCACCATCGGCATTTGCTCTTTTTTAGCATATTTAGAGGCTTAAAACTCAAAACCAGTGCAAATAGCTCTAACGGAATGTATTCTGGGTAAAAGAAGGGTGCGAAGAGAACGCGACGCGAGAAAAAGAAAAAAATTAAATTTTTTTTTTATACAGTGTGCTGAAATTGAACGAAAAGTGAAAACCTTCTCTGTTTCATAATTTATTTCTCAGTAGTCATACATGATAAAGGCACGAACTTTGTTTAATATGGAAGGCAATGAAAGGTTCTACACGTGGTATTATTTTAAAAGCGATACTAACCACAGTCGACTCAAAACAAAATCCGCAATTTAGGTCACAGTTGTTCGCGGAGGCATGTTTGGGGATTTTTACAAAGACTGGACCGACAAATAATAAATAGTAGTTATAATGTCGTTTTACCTAATTTTATATATATCACACTAAAAAAATATAGACGCTCTCTTTTGAATACTTTGAGATAGAGACTGATTCAAAACGCCACACACGACAATCGTCAAAACTTTGTCGTTCTTTCCCGCTTCTTTGAAATTCTTTTTCATAGAAACTAAACATGTCAGCACATTAAAATAAAAAGGATTGTTCTTCTTGGAACATGCTCCACAAAATATAAAAATTAGAAGCAAAATAAAAAATACGACTGCCACTCGTTGCCTGAATCCAAATGAAACCGCCCATATATATATATATAGTATACCCTTTAACTTTTGTTTTATACAGAAACTACAATTGCAAACATTTTTATTGCGTGCTGCACTTTTATCAAATGAGTCAAAATCAGGTGTAATAAAACATTTCCGTTTTTCGCGAGTCACCGGCCTTATTGCTTTAGTTATGCGTCTTCGCCGGTAAGACGAACTGATAAACCGCCACAGCTTTCCCGCTTATCGGTAGAGTTGCAGGGTGACCGCATTGACGATCTGGTTCACCGGTTTAGCGCACCGGGTGACCGCTTTGCTTTCCTGGAATTCCGGTAATGACCGGTACGACCGGAGCCACAGTCCGGTACACCAGATAGGGCCACCGCTATCAAGCTACCGGGGCTCCGGACTAAATAAACCGGTCCCGGTGAAGCACTCCGGGCCGCCGGTATGGCGTCACCGGGACTCCGGACAACGTACACCGGTCCCGGTAAACCTACTCCGGGCCGCCGATAGGATGCTACCGGGGCTCCGGACTAAATAAACCGGTCCCGGTGAAGCACTCCGGGCCGCCGGTATGGCGTCACCGGGACTCCGGACAACGTACACCGGTCCCGGTAAACCTACTCCGGGCCGCCGATAGGATGCTACCGGGCCTCCGGTCTAAATATATCGGACCGTTATGGACCGGTACGATCCGGTATAACTTCATATGGGTTTTTTCAGTAGGGAAGGGGCAGAATTAAAATGAATTCGGAAGAAATTGCGGAACAAGTAAATGATGAAGATTTTTAGTGTATGGAATGGCTGAGATGCATCCGAGAGATAAGAATATTATTAATAATAATATTCTTTATTGTGGGTACCCCCAAAAAAGACACATCGGTCTTCTTCTAGGTGCACCAACAGAAACAATAAAAGCAGCAAACAAAAAAAATCGTAAACACACATAAACGTAAGCGACAAATGTTAAAGTATCCAAATGGAAACGACACGGTAGGGTGGAGCGATAGTGTTATAAAATGGCTGAATCCGAGAGAATGGTGAGTTATTGCACAGTGAGTCAACATAGGTGGATAAACAAATGTATGGTTACTCGTGAAGAAACATGAAAAGTCACCCTTCCAAGGAGATGCAGAAAATCAAATGCACCATTAGCAACCTTGTGCAGAAAAACAAATTATCGAACAGATGTCCTGGTAGACAGGAGTGAAAGTGAAAATATTTGGAGTATATGTTAACGATTATAATAAGAACACCTCTCAACGTATCTACCATAGACAATACGGATAACCTCTTTGCGAACATTTTCACCTGTTTTAGCTTGCGTCTTAGATATCAATCAAACTCGAGTCGTGACCTCACTATGGAATTAAAGGGATTGCTCATTGAAAGGGATTGCTCAAAATTAAGCATCAGCGAGATATTATTCCCAGTACTTTATAAGCACTTCTGACGAGTACAGGCACATGATTTTTAAAGTTAAAGCAGAGTCAACACCACGCCTTGATAATTTCCGAGAGGTACACGCTGTATTGGGGATCCCTGAAGGTAATAAGTAGAGTAAATAACATCATGCCATCGGCACAAGAAAATCACCTTTGTTTTTCTGGGGTTTAGCAACAATTGATTGTTTTTACACCATTGAAAAACGCTTCACGCCTCTTTTTGTAAGGTCCGCACATATAGATATTATAGTATACCCTTTAACTTTGTTTTATACAGAAACTACAATTGCAAACATTTTTATTGCGTGCTGCACTTTTATCAAATGAGTCAAAATCAGGTGTAATAAAACATTTCCGTTTTTTCGCGAGTCACCGGCCTTATTGCTTTAGTTATGCGTCTTCACCGGTAAGACGAACTGATAAAACCGCCACAGCTTTCCCGCTTATCGGTAGAGTTGCAGGTGACCGCAATTGACGATCTGGTTCACCGGTTTAGCGCACCGGCTGACCGCTTTGCTTTCCTGGAATTCCGGTAATGACCGGTACGACCGTGAGCCACAGTCCGGTACACCAGATAGGGCCACCGCTATCAAGCTACCGGGGCTCCGGACTAAATAAACCGGTCCCGGTGAAGCACTCCGGGCCGCCGGTATGGCGTCACCGGGACTCCGGACAACGTACACCGGTCCCGGTAAACCTACTCCGGGCCGCCGATAGGATGCTACCGGGGCTCCGGACTAAATAAACCGGTCCCGGTGAAGCACTCCGGGCCGCCGGTATGGCGTCACCGGGACTCCGGACAACGTACACCGGTCCCGGTAAACCTACTCCGGGCCGCCGATAGGATGCTACCGGGCCTCCGGTCTAAATATATCGGACCGTTATGGACCGGTACGATCCGTTATAACTTCATATGGGTTTTTTCAGTAGGGAAGGGGCAGAATTAAAATGAATTCGGAAGAAATTGCGGAACAAGTAAATGATGAAGATTTTTAGTGTATGGAATGGCTGAGATGCATCCGAGAGATAAGAATATTATTAATAATAATATTCTTTATTGTGGGTACCCCCAAAAAGACACATCGGTCTTCTTCTAGGTGCACCAACAGAAACAATAAAAGCAGCAAACAAAAAAAATCGTAAACACACATAAACGTAAGCGACAAATGTTAAAGTATCCAAATGGAAACGACACGGTAGGGTGGAGCGATAGTGTTATAAAATGGCTGAATCCGAGAGAATGGTGAGTTATTGCACAGTGAGTCAACATAGGTGGATAAACAAATGTATGGTTACTCGTGAAGAAACATGAAAAGTCACCCTTCCAAGGAGATGCAGAAAATCAAATGCACCATTAGCAACCTTGTGCAGAAAAACAAATATCGAACAGATGTCCTGGTAGACAGGAGTGAAAGTGAAAATATTTGGAGTATATGTTAACGATTATAATAAGAACACCTCTCAACGTATCTACCATAGACAATACGGATAACCTCTTTGCGAACATTTTCACCTGTTTTAGCTTGCGTCTTAGATATCAATCAAACTCGAGTCGTGACCTCACTATGGAATTAAAGGGATTGCTCATTGAAAGGGATTGCTCAAAATTAAGCATCAAGCGAGATATTATTCCCAGTACTTTATAAGCACTTCTGACGAGTACAGGCACATGATTTTTTAAAGTTAAAGCAGAGTCAACACCACGCCTTGATAATTTCCGAGAGGTACACGCTGTATTGGGGATCCCTGAAGGTAATAAGTAGAGTAAATAACATCATGCCATCGGCACAAGAAAATCACCTTTGTTTTTCTGGGGTTTAGCAACAATTGATTGTTTTTACACCATTGAAAAACGCTTCACGCCTCTTTTTGTAAGGTATTGCAGTTTCGAAGTGCATGAATGTTCTTAACAGCTTATTGTCATCAGCGTAAAGTAATAGCTCAAAAGTGTCTACGCAAGACAAAATATCATTGATAAAAATCAGGAACAACAATTGGCACAGGACGGATCTAAGAGGAACACCGGTAGTTCCAAAAAATATTTCGGAGAAACTGTCATAAACGCGAACATTGTTAGAGCTCAATGACAGATAGCTGTCAAAATATTCACACAGCTCGTGACACACTCCATATGAAAACAGCTTACGCAATGGTAACGGATGACTTACTCTGTCAAGTGCTTTAGTCATACGGAAGTATATTGAATCAACTTGTTCTCTATTTATAGCTATCGGAACAGAAAATTATAAAAACGAACACAAATTAGTCTCGGCGGTCGGACCACTCATGAAACAATGTTGCAAAGAGGTTATTTTCTGGCGGAAATGAAAGAAGTATTCGCGTACGAATGACAAGCTCTAAAACCTTTAAAAAACACAAAGCAGGGGAATTGGTCGATAATTTGAAGCAATAGATGCATCACCGCTCTTTAAAATCAGAAAAATCACCGATTTCTTTCCAAGTGACAGTCAGCACCACTTGAAAACTTAGGTTTCAGCATTCGAATCGCGTCAGAGATTTCACCGGAATCGACACGCACGGAACACAAAATAGTCATGGCAGTATTTCTGTTCGTCGCCACGTTAGAAATATTGCTGGCAGAGAGTAAAACATTGCTAAAGTACTCAGCGAAAATATTTGAAACATTAGCAGATGATGACTAATAAATAAAAGCATCATACGTCCCAACACGCAAAGAGATGACACGACCGGTCTGACGCGTGTGCTCTTTCACAAATTCCCAAAATGTTTTTGGTCGACGGATCAAACTGTATTCTATACTATCTTGGTGGAGAAGCTTTTCACGCTTAAACATTTTTTTTTCTAGTGAACAGAATAGGGTTATTTTTTCATACCGAAGAAAAGAAGTGAACTTCATAAAATGTCAGTGAACATTATCATTTGTTTTGTGTAGGCTGACTCGTAACATCTTAGAAAACCAAGTAGCAAATATCGACGACTTACTGCAGCCTTTAGGAATACATTTGTCAATAGAATTTGTTTACAACTGACTTAAGCGTCTCGGTGGCATGATCAACATTAGACGTAGAAAAAACACAATCCCAGTCAAAATTTTCACAGTGTCTATAGCTACTCAAATAATAACTCCTAGAAAAGCAGTAATTTCATACTTTACACGATACAGCCGGCTTGTACAGAAAAAAAAAAACTCGACAATAAAAAGTAGATGGAAACCATCAATCAGTGCCAAGAGATTCGGGGCCTGATTTAAACTTAAGATTGGCACATTAGAAAGAGGAAGATCTAGGACATTTCCAAACCTGCTTTTAATCGTATTGTGTAGTGAAACCGCAAACGTTTATAAAAAAAAAAAAAAGATAGTGAAGAACCAGCCTACTTGGCAGGTTATTTTTGTTGGGATGCAAACGATGAGAAGGGGAACGGAAAGGAGCAGATCGGGAGATCTAGTTAAAGTATAGGTGCGGGAAAGGGCGATGAAAATCTGCAGTGCAGACATTTGGTTAATGGGCAATATCAAAGGTTTAGACAAGCTCAGAGGATGTGTATATCTTAAGAAAGGAACTGATTCAAGAGGGGAAAATGCACATTACCTGAGATGTATTTCTAAAGATGTTAAAGCAATTAGCTCTAATAGAGAAATTATTTGTCCTAAGAGACATAAATGCACACTTAGAAGACCTCGACGGTTATACTCAATCTACAGGGATGATGCTAAAATAATTCTGTGACGCTCTTAATGTAGTCCCTGTTAACGCCAAAGTAAAATGCGATGGAAAACTAACGTGGAAGAGAAACAATTTGCACTCATCAATTGATTACTGTCGAATGTCTAGCAAACTGCAAAACAAATTAGGACACCTAGAAATAGAAGATAAAGGCGTGAAAATCTCGAAAATTATCATAATCGACTTAAAATAAAGTTTGCTACAGCAGAACCAGAAAAAAAAAAACATTTCTTTGACCCTAAACGATTTTTAACTACAGGAAGTATCAAAACGAATTTAGACTATTGTAACAACTGGAGAGAGAATGAACTAATAACAATTTAGCTAACTCTTTTAAAAAAGAGTGAGAGATGTTTAAAATCAAAAAAAAGGAAGGAGAAGGAAACGCACGCCAAAACGCTTTGTTACAGCAAAGTAAAGGCGCCATAGCAGGATGACAAGAGACCTCAAGGGAACAAAGAGGGGCGAAGAAATTGAGCGACACACCTACTGAGGTAGCATCGAGATGTAATACATTTCAGAACGAAGAAAGGCATCTGCTCTTATCCACGCAATTATCGATAGAGCTGGAGTGCAGGAGATGATAGAAGTAAATCAAAATATTACGAATGCAGCAAAAAGGTTATGGGGAGGGACACATTAATGCCCAGAGAAAAAAAAAGAAAGGTTCCAATGTTCATTAACGAAACAAGAAGGTATAAATGTAGATGACGAGGAGGCAAGATAACTTATTATGCGAACACTCGAGGCAACATTCGCAGAACTTGAACCGAGCGAGATTGGACAGAGCACAAACAGCCACATGGCACAAGAAAAGAACACTAGTGAGACAACTAAGATGTCCACCAGGGAATGGGAAAGAGCAGAAAGTAAATACCTGCTGCAACGGCGGCAGGCCCTGGTCGCATAGAAAGGAGACCACCGTAATATCCCAAAATGCCCTACCCCTGAAAGATAACCCACCCATAATTTCGGCATGATGATCTACTTTTTGAGAACACCGAAATATCGCCCACTTCTAGCAACATTTACTGCCCTGGTCAATAATGACCTCGGCAAAAATGGTGTTACTTACCTACCTCCATAGTAACCATATGACGTAGGAACAATACAAAATGCACAGAACAGCAAAGTCTCTAACACACCTTGAAATTTATTGAACAACCATCGCCTTATACACATTTTACGGACCTCTTTCACATTTCAAACGACCTCCTTGCCCACTACACAGTTTATCCTAACTTTCCTCCTAGTCCGACAACCACACACAACTCCGAATCACAAAAGCATACACGCCCGAAGCATAAAAGGAAATACGAATATAAAAAGATATAACAAAAATACATAAAGGTTATATAAGGCGATGGTTGTTCAATAAATTTGAAGCTGTAATAGAGACTTCGTTGTTCTGTCTCTTTTTTATTGTTCTTACGTTTTAAGGTTTCTATGGACGTCATTCACCAGCTCGCGTGCGTTTAATACCTTTCTTCATTACTTACTTACGACGGGAGACAAGCGAACATTGCTGATTTGAAATAAAACTTATCTTTGCTTCATCGCCTCTTTTATTGGTTTATTGACTCATGGGGTCAATCAAGCACCGTCAAAAGCGAAAGTCACCGGGCTTTGACTGTTCATGATTGGTTTAGCGATGGTGGAACACGTACATAAACGTGACGAACACCACGGTGGTGCGTGTTTGAGGCTGTCTGATTGGTCCCCCCAGCTTGAAGCGTCGGCTGCATCTGAACCTGAAGTGAAAAAAAAAGTATAGTTGTGAAAACAAGTCTCAAGGGCTAAAAAGTATAAATCTAGCATTTTTAAATCTTTTTTTGCACATCGACAGTTAGCCCATTCCTCATTTTCAGCCTTGTTGCTTTCAATTTTAGGAGGGCTATCTCTCAGGATATTGCGGTAGTCGAGACACCAGGAACAAAAAGCAAATTAAACTTAAGACAGGCAACTGAACAATTAAGAATTGGGGAGAGGTACGCAATGATTTAAAACTAAACCGAATGGAATTGCTTTATAAAGATCAAGAGAAATAAGCATAGCATAACACTATAAATCCCAATAAGAGTAAATTTCGCCCTGTAAAGACAAGCGATGTAGGCAGTAAAAAGAATGAAAAAAATTGGCCAAAAACATTTGAGATGAACTGCAGAATGGTTTGCGACGAGAGAGAAGATTAGAGGGGGGGATAACTTATACATCATCACTCAATGTATAGAGGTGGCACGAATGTGAAACAAAAAAAAAATATTATGGATAGCATTTTTAGACATCAAAAGGGCGTACGACTATGTGATTTAGAAAAAAACTCTGGGTACCGCTGAGACAGTATGACTTAGATGGAAAGTTAATTAGGCTTTTACAACAGGTATGCACATATCTGAAGGCTAATCTTATGTGGAAAGCAGAAATTACGGAACTGTCAGAAATATTACCAGGGCTCAGGCAGTGCGGACTCCTATAACCTCTTCATTTTATGCTATACCTGAGTAGAATTGAAATAAATTTATAAGAATGCAATTTAGGCTTTGATGTGTCATATATAGAGATAGGGGGAAAAGTAAACCAAGTTATACCAGGAATGTTCTACGCAAACGACACTCTACTGCTAGCAGATAGCCGGAATAGGTTACTGGAACTGATAAAAATTTGTGGAGAGGAAGAAGGCTCTGCGGGCCTGAAATACAGTAGCGACAAGTGTAGAATAATGGATTATAAAGATGAGAGGAGGGACCCGCTGAAAATTCAAGATGTTTTAATAGAACATGTAGAGAAGTAAAAATACCTCGGATTATGGCTGAATGAGGGAAAACGATATATGAAAGAACAGGAAGAAAATATGCTGAAGAAACGAAAGAGGAATGCAGCAAGGATGAAGGCAAGGGCAGTGTGGAATTGCAGTAGATATAAAGCTCTTAGGAGACTACGTAAAGGTGCCACGGTACCGGGGTTATCTTTCGGCAATGTGGTATTACGCATGAAATCTGAGGTTCAGTTGAGCTTAGAGACCCGACAGAGGAGTGTAACCAGTCGGGCACTGGGAACGCATGGGATACACTAAATTAAGGAGTGCAGGGGGACATGCGCTGGGCATCTTTCGAGGCGAGAGAGACGGTCAGTTAGTTTAAATTCGAGCAAAGGTTTGAGTCAATCGAGGGAACACTATCAGCTAGAAAGGAAATCTGTACATGAAACGTTTGGACACTAAATGAACAAACCGAATCAGAAAACTAAAATGAAAATACCAACAGTACTGTGCGGGTGCAGATTTGACTACCGCTGTGAAAAAAGTAAGTAAACGAAGCCGAGAAAAAGATCGGAGGAAAAATAATGCCGGGAAAATCAGCTTCAACAGTGTATGAGGAATGAAAACAGGAAATAAGGAAGAACGTTGGCATGTTTTTTCTCGGGGGAGCTCGTTGGTATGATCTATTTATTTATTTAAATACCCTCTTTAATGTCGATATTTAATATCGCAATTAAAGAGGGGAGTGGGAGTAACCAAATAACACACAAAACGAAACAAAAGGGCAGAGTATATAAGGTATCATGGCAACACAGGTCATTAACTGCCGCCGCCTACAAGCTCCGCGTAAGGAAGGCGCCGCTGGACGGAGTTCTGCGCGTCGCATGCCCGTGACTCTCGGCTCGCTTCTTCGGCACGCCGGTAGGAATTTGAAGCGGCGACCGTTGGCGCGGACTGCACTGCCGCCACTTACAAGCGCCGCGTAAGGAAGACGCCGCTGGGCGGAGTTCTGCGCGTCGCGTGTCCGTGACTCCCGGCTCGCTTCTTCGGCACGCCGGTAGGAATTTGAAGCAGCGTCACTTGACACCGGTTGTGTGCCGACCGGCTGGAAATTAGCAAATGTAGTCCCAATTTTTAAATCCGGAAACCGTAACTGTGCAACAAACTATAGACCCATATCCTTAACATCTGTTCCATGTAAACTTCTAGAACATATAATCTATTCATCCGTGATGAAGCACCTCGCCACTAACAATATACTTTCTCCTAACCAGCATGAATTTCAACGCGGTCTCTCTTGCGAAACTCAGCTATTCGAACTGATAACTGACCTGCCCACCAACAACCATGCATCCTAGCAAACCGACGCAGTTTTCATAGATTTTGCAAAAGCTTTTGATTGCGTACCACACAGTCGTCTCATTAGAACATTGCAATGTCTTAAAATTAACGCAAAGGTAATTACGTGGGTTCGAGAATATCTCAGCAACCGAAAGCAACCCGTAATGGCAAATAACATAAGTTCACCCCCTATAAGTGTTCAATCTGGAGTGCCACAGGGATCCGTTCTTGGGCCACTTTTGTTCTTAGTTTATATATATAACCTCCCTAACAATGTTTCATCGAAAATTCGACTGTTTGCAGACGACTGTGTGGTATACCGTCATATATCGAATCAATCAGATTGCATTGCCCTTCAAAAAGACTTGAATAGCATAATGCTATGGTGTGAGACATGGCAAATGCAAATAAATATAGAAAAAACGAAAACGATGACATTTACAAACCGTTCTTTCATTGTACATCATGACTACACCATCATAGAATCAAAATTAGATGAAGTAACGTCATTCAAACATCTGGGTATTCATCTGAGTACTAATCTGTTGTGGAATAATCATATAGACTACATTCTTAAAAGAGCAAATCAATCTTTAGGATTTTTGAGAAGACATTTGTACATGGCAACGAAAGAAACAAAACTACTAGCATACACTGCTAAGATTAGGCCAAAGTTGGAGTACGCATCTATAATTTGGAACCCGCATCAAAAGTATTTAAATGACCGGCTAGCATCTCTTCAAAACAGAGCAACTCGATTCATACTCAAACAATACGCACCTGTGAGCTTCACACAACTTAAAGCCTCAATTGGCCTACAAACACTTCACCAGAGAAGATATCTTGCTAGGCTATCGTATTTCTATAAGCTCTTTCACTCTTCAACTGAATTTCGCGAAAATAACGTCATCCCACCCCTCCGTATCTTCCCCGCCATGATCACCCCAACATAGTTCATATTCCCTTCGCAAAAACTAACTTGTATAAATTTTCCCCGCTTCTGCAAGCCATGGACGACTGGAATGGGTTGGCAAGCGAAATCGCACAGACAACAAATCATGACACGTTTGTCTCATTGTTACGTGGCTCTGTATTATGACATCTATTTTGTTTCTATTTTCTAAGTTGCACGTGTACCTTTGGTACGTTTATATTTCCATTTGTTAATTTCACCATCGCTGAGTAAGCCTTTTCTATAAGGTTTTCTATGTACCCTCTTTTTAGTAGCACTTGTAAACTTCTCCTGTATTACTTTTTATAATTTAGAAATTATTACATGCCAGTATACGTGACCATGCACCATGTTACGCGTTATTGAGTTCTGTTAGCGTGGTCATGTTTCCTTTTACAATTTCATACAATTGCAACGGTGTACAACTATGATGCCATTCCATGCACCCCCTTGTAGGAACTACAGTCACAAGGAAGAAGAGAAGGACGCAGGGATGCGCGAGAAGAGAGCACGAGGGTCAGCCGGTTTTCGGCCATACCTACAAACGAACAACCTTCCGTTTATTTCCTTTTTGTAAATATGGAAATATATATTTGTGACGCTCGCGACTCCTCGCTTTCATAAGAGCCCACAAATTGGTGACCCGGAATCTCGGACTCAAAAACACCGTCCTCATCCGTCAAGGCAAGTACCTCTTTGGCCTTCAAATCCTTGGAACCACCTCATCACCCGACGCACATTCACTCAGTCAATCATGAGCCACTCAGAAGACAGCTCAGCAGCTGCCGCAGTTGCTTCAATAAATTTCAAACTGCCGGAATTCTGGTCGTCGGACTCGGAACTTTGGTTCTTGACCATCGAGTCTTCGTTTCGGAAGAATAAGATAACATCCGAACAGTCCAAATTTGACCACGTCGTCTCGTCATTGCCCTAAACAGTGCCGGCGGTTGTCCGGGATATCCTACGTGCACTCCCTCAAGATATGCCGTACGACACGCTCAAGACCGAGCTTATACGGCGTACGACGGAGTCCGAACAACGGCGACTTCAACAGCTTCTGACATCAAAGGAACTTGGAGACAGGAAACCGTCGGAGCTACTTCGTCGTATGTAATGCCCCCAAAGGGCCTTTAGAGGTAAATAAATAAATAAATAAATAAACATTTGCGTATCAACAATATAAATTACGGAAGTCGAAAGGTGATTTCATTCCAAAGAAGTTATATGGACGAATGATTGTACAAATGCGTTGATGTTACGTTTGAAAAATTAAAACTTAACGTTATGATCGATGCGAGGTGAAATGTAGAACGGTGGGATGAAAAGACGTTGCTTTAAGTATGGGTTAGTATGATAGATCTTGTGAAAAAGGCATAAACGAGCAACTTTACGTCGGAGAGAGAGCTTAGGCAGAGACAAGGTGATTTTCATGAATCTTACACTGACAGTGCGGTGATAGTTATCTAGAATAAAACGGGCAGAACGGTTTTTGAACAATTCCAGAACATTAATTAGATTAGACTGACTGGGGTCCCGAATAGAAGAAACTTATACAGTGTTAATTTTAAGGCTGATGGTGCAAGAGCAAAGTTTTTTTTCGTGCAACCTAGCACGTGGTACGCGTTATTGACGACATATTCAACATGCAGTTTCGAGGAGAGGTTAGAAGTAACGTGAACACCCAAGTATTTATAAGAAGGAACAGGGGCTAAGAGGACGTTGTTGAGATTGTAGAACGGCACTATGAGGATTAGTACCCGATATCCTCATAACTTTAGATTTAGAAATGTTAAGTTCCATATTCCAAAGTTCACATCAGTGGTAAACAGCATTGATATTGGTCTGGAGCTTTAAAACATCAGAGTCGTTAGTAGCTTTAGTATATACTACACAGTCGTCAGCGAAAAGATTAATTATTGATGAGACGAAATTTTGTAGGTCATTGATGTAAATGAGAAGCAGTATAGGGCCTTATACAGATCCTTGACGATCACCGGATGTGACGGAAGTGAGGGGAGACGTTTTCTCATTAGCGGTAACAAACTGATATTGGTTAGTAAGAAAACAGTATATCCAGGCAACTACGTCGGGATCAATACATACTTTGTTAAGTTTTAATAAAAGCAGCGGGTGAAGAACTTTATCAAAAGCCTTGCTAAAATCGAAATAATCACGGTCAACTTGGGACCCACAATCAAGAACATCAATGCTAGAACAGGAGTATTTAGGACTAGAGAGAGAGATTTTGGGGGTTTATGGCGCAAATGCTACGAGGCCATCTGCGCCAAACTAATTGTAAGGATCATTGTACTATAGGACGGTTTCACAAAAGGATAACCAAAAGGTTAGAGTCGGTGTAAAAGGCTAATTCTACTAAGGAATTTTATTACTCGTTCAAAAGAGACTAGACGATTCTCTCCCACAAGGAGAGCAGGATGAAATGCAATATGATGTTGCAAAAATTCAGGGAAATCAATGTGGCGCTTGGGCTCAAGGCCGGGACACAGCCGCACGATATGCAAAGCAGTGAGTATGTCACCACACTGATCACACACTGCTGGATCTTCTCTCAAAAGCAGATACATATGAGTTATAAAAGAGTGTCCAATTCTCAGACGACACAACAACGTTTCATGAAGTGGGCTCTTGCATGAAGAGCTTTCCCAAAATACCAATGCAGATTTGGTGACATGGAGCTTATTATCGCACTCCATGTTCCATACCACCTGCCAAAAATGAAGAACCGAGGACTTCACCAAGGGTTTAATATCTTGATAGGGTAAAAAGGAAACCGATTGTGGAAGGTTACCGGCAGACCCTGCAAGCTAGTCGGCTTCTTCATTGCCTTGTATGCCAATGTGACTGGGCACCCAACAAAACTTTATGTCTGTACCTCCATGCAAAGCAGAGTTAAGTTTAAATCAAATTTGTTAAACAAGCATATTTTTAGTATTTTTAAGAGAGCAAACTGCGAGAATCACACATTGAGAGTCAACAAACAGGACCGCCCTCAGTATTTTCCAATTGATAACGCATTCAATCGCCACTGATACCGCATAGAGCTCCGCAGTAAAAATGCTCGCAATAAAATCTAGTCGTTCAACCTTGGAGAAGCTTTCAGAATGTACAGCACAACCGACGAAAGATGAACTCTTGGCACCCTCTGTATAAACATGAAGATAACCGTCATAATTAATTTGCAGTTCACCAAACTCTTGCTTAATTACAGCATGGAAAATGTCGTGCTTGTTGAACTTCGCAAGAGACCAGTCGAATTCAACTCGCTGTGTTTTCCAAGGTGGAATACCGTTTACTTTCCGAACGAGGCCGACCTGGTTCAAAGAAAGGTGCAGCGAAGAGCGAAGATGTTCAACGAGGAAGCTTAACGGTTTTATAATGCTTGGTTTGCTTTCAAAAAGGCGAAAGAACCTTGACCTTGTGAGTGAAGAATAAGTCGAATGCTGAGGGTCGGCCAGAATCTTGTAAGCATATGTTAGAATATATATGTACGTCATTTGTTAAGCGACAGCCCATTGGATGCTGCATACAAACTGAAAACGGGGGACGTCCGGAAAGCTCCTGTTGCCAGTCGCATGCCGAGATGGTGAACTGAGTCCAACACTTTAAGGGCGGAGGGCCAAGCCGATCCATGCACTACTGCACAGTAGTCAAAACGGGATCGTTTCTATCAGACCCCCAAGACTTTGAGAGCAAACTTTCAAAATGTTTGTCAACTGAAGAAATTTTCGCTCAGCGCTTTAATGTGGGGAATAAAACTAAGCTTTATATCAAATATTACACCAAGAAATATGTGCTCCTTCCTAAGACGTACAGGAGTTCCATTTATTTCCAGCGATGGATCCAAAGATTGCCCGCATAGCAAAAAGAAAGCCACACAGACCGTTTTTGAAGACGAGAGCTTGAACCAATTTTCGTCGGCCCACTTGGACAGTTTGTTTATGGCTAACTGCAACTGGCGCTCACAACTAGAAAGGTTACAAGAGGATGATGAAATCTGCTTATCATCAGCATAAAGAGGATATGAAATAGAAGGCTCCAGCAGTAGTGCGAGTGATTTCAGTGTTAGCAAAAACAAAGTGACACGTAAAACAACCCTAAGGCACTCTGTTTTCTTGAACAAAGAAATCAGATATGACTGAGCCGAGACGAACTTGAAAAGTCCTGTCCGTTAGATATTCCTTTATGTTTTGCAGCACACTCCCACGAATATCACAGGCATACAGGTTTCGGAGAATTCCATACCTCCACGCTGTGTCATATGCCCTTTCTAAGTCGGAAACAACCGCAACACAGTGCTGCCTGTTTAAAAATGCCTCACGTGTCAAAGTTTCCAGGCGAACTGAGTGTTCAAGAGTAGATTGACCATTGCGGAATCTACACTGATCGTTATCAAAGACCCTCTGGCTTTATAACATGTACTCCAGTCGCCTGTTTATAAGCCTTTCGTATGTTTTCCCGAGGCAGCTTGTCACTGTAATTGGGCGGTAGCTTGATGGTTGTGAGGAGTCTTTGTTGGGCTTTAGAAGGGGGATGATATGTGCATGTTTCCAAGCCTGAGGGAAACATGCCTTTTTCCACAAAAGATTAAAAAACAGAAGAAGGTTTTCAATGGATTCTGGAGAAAGGCGGCAAAGCATTTCATAATGAATTCTATCGGGACCAGGGGCAGAGAGCTTTGTTACATCAACAGCCATCTCAAGCTCGCATCGCGTAACTGGTTGGTTATAAGATGATGAATTTCCTCCTACATGACAAGCCTTTGTCGCTCCGCACGAGCTTTTAACTGTCCGATAGTAACACTGTAGTTGGCCGAACTCTATCAAGTATAAAAAGGTTTCCCGAGTAGGTTACCAATATCTTTTAGTGAAAACGAAGGAGCATTAAACGTTGGAATAGCAAACCACCTATAATCTCCATTTACTTTCCTGTATCCGTCCCAGGCCGCTTTGGCCTGAACAAAACTGGTTAAAGAAGAGAGATACTTCATCCACGACTTCCGCTTTGCCTGCCTCCTAGTCCAAGGAGCCTTGGCTTTTAGTCGCTTAATCTGAACAAGGTTGCTTGAAGTTGGTTATCTTCAAAATCTGCCCCACGCCCTATTTTTGTCCGTCCGAGTTGTGGCACACTCCTTATTCTACCAAGGTTTAAATTTTTGGGGTATATTACACTATTTTTGTGGAATGAACTGCTGAGCAGCCATTATTATCTGCTCAGTAACATGAAGTGTAACGTTCTCAGGAGACATAGAAGAAATAAGCGAAGGATCTAAAGTGGAGTAAAGATTAAAAAGCGCCGAGTCTGGCCTTGTCTAACCTCAACCTAGGGACCCGCTTTAAGATATTAGGCTATGAAACGGTACTCTCTAAAAGAACTGGATAATGATCACTTTCAAAAGGGTTATGACGAATCTTCCAGGAGAAGCAAGGAAGTAATGTAGGTGAAGCAATAGAACGATCAATGGATGTGAATGAGTTGTGTGCCGCAATAAAAGAAAGTTGGCTCTCTACCGTTAAGAAGACACAACCCAGAAGACAATAAAAGACGTTCAATCACACAACCACGGGAGTCTTGCCGGGTACTACCCCCCATGATATGATGAGCATCAAAATCACCCGAAATTAAAAACGGCGCGGGAGCTCTCCTACAAGTACTTGCAGCTCTTGGAGGTTTAACGGAACGTTAGGTGGTAAGTATAAAGAAACAATTGTTACAAGATGATCCAGAAGGAGACGTACTGCAACAGCTTCCAGTGGCGTGCAGGGGGGAACTTGAGAGCGAGAAACTGCACTCTACACGACCACTGCAACACCACCAGAAGAAATCAAAGAGGGGCGATTTTTTTTAAAACATTGATGACGTCTTAAGATGTTAAAAATTTGGAGTGAAGATGGGCTTCTTGCAAGGCGAGAGCGATGGACCAAAGCTCATTCATAAAATAATTGACAGAATCAATATTTCTGAAAATACTGTGACAGTTTTATTACATAAAATGTAACTTAGTCATCTACAAAAAGGTATGTAAATATGTAACTATGAAATATAAACCTCGGAAAATAACCAAGGCTAGAGTCAACACAATCTATGTGAAGACATTGGGATTATCATTTGGGTTGGTCTACAGGTTTCTTATTCTTTTTATGTTTACCGGAGGGTGTTTCTCACTCCATAATCTCCTGGTCGGACCCAGGCGTGGACAAAGTGTCAGCATCTGTCGACATCTCCACCTCCTGAGAGGTATCCGTTGCTTTTAAAACAGCACTTCTCCTGCCAGGTGTGCGGGGGGCAAACCCCGACCACGACCGGCTGGAAGGGTTGCAGAAAAACTGGTCGACGGGTCGCACGAGCTTATCTGGTCCCCTCCTTTCGCAAGAGCTGCATGGGCACCATGATGATCCTTCGGTAGGGGGGCCCTCTCTAGCGAGCAGGAGCGAGAAACTCGCTCCGTCTCCCCTGGGGGGGGGGGACCTAGCAGAGAGGACAGGAGCGGCTGCCGCCGGCCTGTCCTTGGAAGGAGGAGCAGCACGCGTGCAACCACCAGGGACTGGAGGAGGCAGCTGCGTCCGTTGTCGGAGAGCTGGGGCCCTGAAGTCGGCCGCTAAGCCCTCGGGAGAGACCTGGGTGGCCCTCGACTCCGAGTGTGGTGCAGGGCCCCGCGCACCAGCTCGGCAAAGCTCCCCTTTGACAAAAAGTAGTGCCGCTTCTTGGCTTCTGGTATGGTATGTTTTTCTTTACTTTGATGGTAGGGATGTCCTCTTCTAGCTTCCGAGAGGCACATACACGAGAGTAAGCTGGATGTGGTGCACCGCAATTAGTGCAGTGGGCCACTGCCGCCTCGCAAACATCGGAAACTTGACCTTGACTACCACACTTTGCACATGCCTGCTTCCCTCGAAAGCTGCGTGTTCAGTAACCAAAACGCTGGCAGCGAAAGCACCGCTGGGGGTTGGGGAGGTAAGGGCGGATGTGGCAGTTCAAGTATCCTGTCTTGGTTGTCTGTGGGAGGGCGTGCCTCTCAAAAGTCGAAACAAAATGTTTCGAAAAGATTTGTTCGCCATCCCTCCGAAACAACACCAGAACTTCTTAGTCCCTCGAGGAGATCTTCCTCACTCGTGTGCAGAACGTCGTCCTCAGAGAGGACTCCACGAATAGTATTTAGTGTTCGATGAGGGCTCACCGACACCTTCACGTCAACGATGATGGTCAGCTTAAGGAGAGCGTCACTTTTTTTTTGTGTTCACTTCCACGAAAAGGTCTCCAGAGTGCTGTTTTTAAACCTTGTAGGAAAACCCTACAAGGTTTTATAGCACCTTTGCTACGATAAAAGGTGAAAGCTTTGAAACAAGCTTTTCTTCAGCAAGCGAATCAACGATGAAAAACTTTGTGAATGTTTCTACTTCGCATTCTTAGGCTATGGTTTTTTGTTCAAGGCAGCGCTTTTTAAGGGCGTGCCCTGAACGGGGTGTGGAGGGGTGGGGCGCCTTAGGAGGGCAAAGAATGTTCAGAGTCCGCGGTGCACCACGTACCCCCGAACCCAACAAGGGGTTAGGTAACGCACTATAACAAGAAGGGCTTGGCTGGAGAGATGTAACGCTAACTGTGCTACCGGGTCACTATACCCAAGTTTGGTTCAAAACAGAGGTTCGTTGCCACCCAAGGTTAGCCCCTGCCGCCAAAGAGGGGCGAAACAGGAGCAAGATATGTGCGAGAGAAGTAAAAACAAAACAGGAAAGGTAAAAGTTAAAGATCGGAGGGGATAGTAGAAGAAAAGGCGACTAGACTGAATCATCCAGGACGGGCCTTACCAAGACTCCCGTCTAGGAGAAGCGGGGGCCGTAGTGGTGTATTGTCTCACCCGGGGGCTCCGAAGGGTCCAAACCTACCCCGGGCTTGACTCAACCACCGGGATGCCCTTTTCCCCGGACACGAGAAAGCCATGGCTTTCTCGTGTCTGGGGTTCGCCTTCTCATGTCTCCCTCCCACGCGGGTTCGCCCTCCCATGTCTGGCTGTGCGTGCACGCACAGCCAGACATGGGAGGGCGAACCCGCATGGCTCGGGGTCCGTGGAGACGCCACCCTCCAAACACCTGCTTTCACAGGTGCCGCCTGCGGGGTTTAGGACTAGGACATACGAGGGGCGTTCATAAAGTTCGTATTATCGTATTATCAACATGAGCGCGCGTCCCTCTAGTTTCCGCACAGTATAAACATCGGATGCTATAGTTGCTCGGAACGCCGCTAGGGAGTCGAGACAAAACTGGCACCGCCCGTCGGTGCCAAGAACATGGAGTGATCCGTTTTTTTTTGTTTTTTTTTTCATTTGAAGGGAAGCAATGCCAAGGATATTCATTCCAATCTTGGAGCGTTGTTCGGGGACAACGCCCCAGTTTATGACACTTTGGTTAAATGGCGCAGACGCTTCCAGTGTGGCCAAATAAGAGGAAAGCATTTCAAGGACGGCGACCAAGTGATTGCTCAAGTGGAGCGATTCCTGAACACTCAAAAGGAGGAGTTCTATAACGATTGCCTCCGGCATGTGGTGCATCGCTGGAAGATATGGGTAACTTTTGGTGGTGAACATGTAGAGAAAGTCTCAACTCCTACTCGAGTTTGACTGCTGAATCTCTATTCTTTCGTGACAATATTACGAACTTTATGAACGCCCCTCGTACAGCACAAAGTATAAGTCAATGGATACCCGGTGTTCCGTGTGCACAGGGGAAGACGAGACTATTGAACGTGCGGGGTTGAGGTGCACAGGGCCTGCTTCCCTCCCCCTCCCCTGGCCCGGAGGGGGAAACGGATTTGGCTGGAGCAATCTGGTTTGCGGACGAGAATGGAAGAAATAATTATAAATTCACTTAATTTTAGAAGAAAAAGATATTATAAGACTGAAGAAAATTATTTAGGGAGAATGAATGGCGTACAACTAAGTTATACAAGGGAGGACACACGGTACAGAGGAAAATTGGGACTCGTTCCCGGCTGGCTACGGCCCAAAGTCCATACCCTCTCTTCCAGTGGCTTCAATGCCGGCGAAACGCCAAATAGGTTTCACCACAGGAATATTGGCGAATCCCTCTCCGGGGGAAGAGGCGAGGAGTGAAGTTTTTTTTTTGTTTTTTTCTTGCCCGATCCCCCGAACGTCACCCTTGTGATATTAAACACAGTTGATGAGGGTAAGCAAATTGGCAAAGGAAGGAAAGAATATCTTTGGTTCTTAATTTATACACTAGGTGGCACAAGCTACCCCCCAACATAAAGGGTACAGCCGTTAGCATTCATCCAACTATCCATCCCTAAGCTCTCCACCCACTTAATTAGACGCGCGCGAGCACAATGTTGTGGCGCTGTTATGTTTTGTGTACACATGCACCTGCAACGTTTCTTAGACTTTTTCTTCCTATGTGAATTGTGTTATCGACTTCATTTCGTTCGATGAAAACATAAAGGAACTAAATCGGTGTAATCAAAGCGGCTTCGGAAGGCCAACAATAAATAACGAGCTCTTACTGTAGGGCTCTAAATAATCCGCACTACGCGTCAAAATACCTCGCTTCGTTTAGGAAACATTGATATTGATTGAAAATATGTTTATTTATGCATAGCGGATACCACGATCCCACTTGCCTAAGAGTTGCCTCTTGCGTTTTCTCCCTTTATCCCCCTTGTTTCTGATGGTTTTTGTCTTGGGCGACCATCCATTGCTGCTTGCCTCAACGCGTTCCTCTGTCTCGCAGTATTGTCTTTTGTTCTCAGCGAAACCATTATACTGGAAGACGAAAGTAACACAATACAGCGAATGGATGAATTGAGACGTACATTATACTTCTAGGTAAGAGGGCTAATGTGTATCTTACCCCACGACTTGCCCAGCAGAGTTAAACGTTGTATGTAGCTTGATAACGGAGGGGCTCCACCCATGTTGCACGATAAGTGCGACACGCTGCCTTACCCGCAAGGTATCCTGATGTGAGAGAAAAGTCAGGCGTGAGTCAGTCAGGCGTGATTCAGGTACATTCATTTACATACAAAATAGCTCCGCGCCAGCGGGCGTATTTTTTTTTTGTCTGAAGAGCGCTTGTCTGGTGGCTTACGTTCGAACTAGCGCTGACGTCAGGACTCATCCCTGTGAAGCAGGTAGTGGGGATCCCATCAACGCGAACTGCGGTTATCGCCTGCGCCTCTGTTACCGCGTTCTGGTGGAAAGAGGAAGAGTATTATTGAAACGGCCAGGTCGGCGGCTGGTGAATACTTGTTTGAGTGCGACAAAAAAGAATTAAAGACGTTTACAATTCTTTGTAATGCCAAATTAGAGCGCAGATATTAAAGAGAAGGAGGGGAGGGTACGAAGGGGAGGGTATGCCCCTTCTCCCTCTTCTTACCCACCCCTCCTCCTCTCCTGCTCCCCTCCCATTTAGCAGAAAATGCTCGCACAATTCCCCGCTAAATTTAGCGGTAACATACCCCGATAAATTTAGCTTGACATTTTTCCGATAGATATAGCGGGGAAATTTTCCCTCCAAGTTTAGCGGGGAAATTTTCACGCTAACTGTAGAGGGGAAATTTTTCAGCTAAATTTTTCAAAAGAAGCGGCTGCCTGAGCAACTTGTTGAACTTCGCAGCCCCGAACAAGCTCTTCAATATCTCCATCAAGATTTGCCACCAGACGAAGCCTCGTGCTTGCATTTTCTTGCGGCACACGCCTCGGCGTTTATCAAGTAGGAAGAGGACTGTACCTTGCAGTGTTGCCGGTCAGGCAACTTCCACTGAGAGTTCACTTCTGCGGACGTAAAATGGCTGCAACTGTGTTCCGTGTCCACACGTTTGCTACCCTTGCAGCGCGAAGTGCGGTACTCGGCTAAGCAGGCTATCCACTCAGGTTGCTTTGCTTACTTCAATTCTGCTTACACCCATGGCATCCAAGAGTGCCAAGCACTCTTCCCCTGCGTCTACGGACAACCTAGGCAAAGGAAGAAGTGAGAACGTGTCCGCTGCTGCGTTGTCCTCGCCACGACGATAACATTGTCGGTAGTCGTATCCCGTCAGAAGTTATCTCCATCGTTGCATTCGAGCGGCGGCCAAGGTTGGAGCGGCCTTTTCTTAGGCCAGTATTCCCGAGAAAGGCTAGTGGTCCGTGTATATTGTAAGGAATCCTCCACAGAGATAACGGTGAAACCGTTTAAGTCATACAATGATAGCTAGGTTCTCGGTTTGTTCTTCTCCGTAGTTTTTCTCCGTTGGCGTTAAGGTTCGCGACGAGAAGGCAACCAGCAATTCTCCACCGCATGACGTCTTGTGAAACAGGGCAGTTCCAAGACCGTAGACTGATGCATCGTAAACATACCGATCGGTTTGTCCACGTCATAATATGCCAAAGCGGAGCCGTTGACTAGCAGATCTTTTGTGCTCGAAAGGCTTTTTTGCAGTTGCTGTCTCATTTCGAGTGATGTCCTTTCTTTAAGAGTTCGTGCAATGGTGACGCCGTCACAGCAAAGTTCTGCAGAAACGTCCCGTAGGATGTCAGCATGCCGAAGGTATCCTTACGTTTGGTATCATTGGTCGGTTGCGGCGCTTCTGTGATTGCCTTGAACTTGCTTTGTGTGGGCTGGATGCCTTGTGCAGAGATTTGATGTATAAAATACACCAGCCGAGTCCGTCAAAAACTTGAATTTTTCTTTTTTAAGTGTCAAGTTATGCGTGCGGCCAGTCTTTGTACAACCTGATACAGGGTTTTGCTGCACTCTGCCATATCTTTGCTAGCGATGATGCCATCGATGTAACAACACGTGTGTGAACTCCTTGCAGTACGCGGTCCATCAACGATTGAAAAGTGACAGATGCGCTCGCTACGCCAACGAGAAGTCGCTGGTACTCGAACAGTGTCAAGTGTGTATTGATGGTCAGTAGGTCTTTCGGCGTGTTGCAGAGCGTTATTATCTGGTACGCTCAGGACAAGTCGAGAACAAAAAATACCCTGCCGCCGACCGACGTGCTGAAGATGTCCTCTGGATGTCGCAACGGATAGTGATCCATCTTAAGAACAGGATTGATGGTTACCTTAAGGTCACCGCACGACCGAAGGCTCTCTCTCCGTTTTTCGGTATCACCATTAAAGGAGTTGCCCAGCTCGTTTGTAGAAACGTGGCGTAGGATTTAATTTGTTTCAAGTTTTTGCAGTTGTGCTGTCACACTTTGAGGGAAAGAAGAACAGGACATGGGCATTGCAAAATGCTAGAGTTGTGCTTTCCTTGATGACTAACTGTGCCTGTTAATCTCGTACCGCGCCAGGAGAACCCTTAAAGACGTTCCCATACTTCTTTCGGAGCTATTCTATTCGTATTGAACAGTGATGCTGCAGATAGCCGTCAAGTTCAGCTTCAGCTTCCGCAGCCAGCCACGACCTAGGAGCACAGGTGGACTTTGACATTCTCTAGCTACTACAAAAAAGTCCAGTGTTTCTTCTTGTCCGCAATATCGTACTTTTGCTGAGGTCTTCCCTTTGACCAGCAGCAACTCACCGGAGTAAGTGCGAAGGGCTGCATTGGTTTCCAGAAGTTCTGTCTGGGAAAATTGTTTCATAAAAACTTTTTCGGGTGTGATAAAAGCCACCGCTCCCATGTCGATCAACATGCGTTAAGGGGCTATTTTCACCTCTGCCAAACCTTAACATCCCGGTGAAGATTTCATACCAGTGTGCACAGTCAGTAGGTCTTCCTAATCATCATCATCATCGGAATCCTTAAGGGTTTGAACATGGTGATCTTGAGCTTTTTCAAATGTGTTGCGACACATCTTTCTAAAATGTCCAGCCTTGGCACATTCTAAGACGGCAGTCACGGCGCTCTTGCTTATTTCCGCAATGGTGACAACCTGCTAATGGTGGAGTGCTGAACCCATGGTCAAAAGACGTGTTGTCCCGGCGTCTTGTGTTCTCAGGTGTTTACACCTTCTGATGGACAGCATTTACTGCTTTATATTCTTGGTGCATATCTACTGTTTGTTTTTATACTCTTTATGTTTGGAGCGCTATCTGGCAAGCAACTGCGAAATCTAACTTTTCTTCTAAAAGGACATACAGTACCTTCTGAATTCCTTGGTGTCTCAGGCCAGCCTTAAGCCTGTCCCTTAGGGCGCTCGACAAAAATGCTCCAAACTTGCAAAATTGAGCCAAACTCTTAAGGGCGAAAATGAAATCCTTCACAAGTTCATGTTTTAGCCGACACCAATGCTTGAACTTACAGCGTTCGACTATTACCGAGCGCTGCCGGTCGTAGTGCACCTCTAATAGAGTCTTCATCTCGCTGTCCGTCTTAGCCCCCGGCAAGTCTGGAGCTGCTAGGTTCTTGAGAACTTCATACGTTCGATCGCCGATTACTGATAGGAATGTAACTTTCTTTTCCTCGTCTTTTATGCCGTTTGCAATGACGAAAAGCTCGAAACACTCAACATATATCTCGAAACTCTGAGAGTCCTCGTCAAATTCTAGTACATTCGCGAGGTGGGACATTTTGGTACTTTGAAACGCTGACTACGTTGACAAGTAGAAAGAATTTATGGACATACTGCTTCTTTGGTGGTCCTTCCGAAATTTCCTCTTCTCGTTTCTCGCTACGGGTTCTTGGCTGCCCTCTGGTAGTGGTCATCGAGGTCCCCGCCCTTCATGAAGCTCCGATGACCTCAGATGACAGGGAACCAGGATACTCGTCGCCAATATTAAGTCCTCAACGAGAGAGCCGAGACCAGGTCGTTTCAGATGAAAGGCTCCAGTTTTTAAGTATCAATTCGTGCCGATCGCGACCTGCGGCAGCGTGTCATTTGCCGAGCACGCGCCACTGCTCTCTGCTGACACGCCGTCTTTACCAGTATACACCAAAGGTGAGATGGCTATCGGCGATGGCTTGGGCTAACCATTATCCTTTCGGGCTCTCCTTCACATAACCCTAGCCCTGCTGGGTGGCACTGATATTGTCAACGAACACCAGGAAGTTTGTCCGGGGTCGAACCACCTGGATCACATCGTGGAAGAGAGCTCAGAAATCATCGGTGTTCTCGCTTGGTGCGCTTTAGGCGTTGAGCACAAAGAAGCTGTGGTGCGTCTTTTTTGGGTGATTTCTCGAGGAATGTGTGGGGTATGTGTCTGTGCTGCTCGAAGGAATGGTTTATGGCGGGGATCTGTTTCGCAGCGTGAGTTGCTGCTCTGTAAAAAGTACTTTACGGACTATTATAAATTTACATGAATATTTTGCACCCCATGAAACTTGGTGGACAGCGAATTACGCGAGCACCGAGCTGCTGTGGTTACGACACATGTTATGTGAAAACCTAAATTCCCTCGTTTTGTTTTTCGTTTTTAAACTTTTTGACTAGCGCCCATGATAATAAACTTTGCAAACACAATATTCAAATTCTTCTCGTCATTATCTTGGCAAAACCTCTCGGCTAGAAACTGTTTTTAAGAGGTTTATTTACTTACACGAAAGTACACTATCCTGTGTGACCATAGGCTGGTCTCGTGTGGAAATCAACAAACGAAATAAAACTCTCCAGCTCGCCACTGCCGCAGTCATCTCCCTAACGTTGCCCCCCCCCCCCCTTCCCCCTCGCCCCTCCGGCCCTTCCCTCCTTTCCCCCTCTACTCTCCGCCGGGGTTCGCTTTCTTTTTGTATTATTGTACTTTTTTCTTGTTTTTCCGGTAGTCGAGCGATATAGTGGTGGGGGAGCATGGCAAACTCCCCGCTCCCCCGGTGTATTCGTTTTTTTTTTCTGGTGTGTTTTTACTGCTTTGGCAGAAAAGTGTAGTAGTACAGGCGAAAAGGGGTGTTTTAGGCCCACCATTGATCTAAATACCTAAGTCTCTTTTGCACTCGAGTTAGGAGACATTGTCGATGCAGCCGAAGCGTCTTGTTCAGGAGAACAATGCTTCGGTAGAAACTCTGGAAGCACAGCCTTGCACAAGCCCTTATGTAAACGGACGGAAACCAGAGCTTCACGAAGAATAGTTTCAGGTGCATACATTGCGTTGCAGCTGAGGCAGCCTGGAGCTTCGATGCGGTGAATGTTCGTGAAAGGGCACGTGGGTCACTTCCGATTTGTGCTCCGCATACCTTGCCGCCGTCCTGACATATATGCAATCAGAAGTCTTAAACGCCGAGGTATCGCAGTGACCATATTTTTGTACTGTTGAGTGGATGCACTCTTCTCCCATGGGCCTCACATTACCGCACGGTGCATTTAAATAATAATAATAATAAATCGTTTATTGAGCAATTCTTGCACATAATTTGCGGCAGTGTTGTACACGTTCCTCAAAAAGAGGAACGGAAGATCTTTCCTCGTTCCTTCTGATTTTTGGAACACGTTCCCGTTACGAATTTCATATGTGAAAAAGGAACTCGTTCCCGTTACAGTTAACAAAATGAAACGTATCGTTACTTATACGTTACATTTGTATTTTGCTAAATCCCATATTTATTTAAATCAAGCAAAGTATTTTTTTAATCTATCATTAAATGGCAACACACAGAATTCTTGATATAAGTATTCACCTTCAAAACATCAGCTTTTAACCATATTCATGTTTGTGGTGGGCGATTCAAACGAGCCAAATAAACTGTTACCCCACATTGCACCAGTGTTTTACAACAACCTCACACGTTTCAATCTAACAAAGTACGTTGTTCGAACCTAACAACAATTGCTTCTCAATGTTGCTGTCTACAAGACGAGCAAGTGAAGAAGCCAGAGCTTTTGGAAAGTCAGTCTTGAAAACCAAGTCATTCTTCGTGAACGTTGGATTCGTTGTTCAGTTTGAAGCGATTTGGTGGGGGGGGGGGGGAGGAATAAAGTTTAATTCTTGTGTATCTTTTAAGTGACCGATGTTCGGGATACAAGGGGGCTTGATTAACGAAAGGTAAAACAGCGCCAAAACAACGGAGGACAAGAAAGCGAAGTGTACAACTGCACAAACCGAGCGCACTGACTGTCAATAATTAATTGGAAGAAAACACAAATCGACAAGCATACGGATCATAAAAAAGTGAAAGCCGTTTACAACTCCCTTGTAACACCGAATTGGAAGGGTACTCAGGGGAGGATATACCCCTCCTCCTCCTCCTCCCCTCATTCTTCATCCTCCAGGGGGGTCACGTGACCTCGGAGGGAGGGGGGTCACGTGTCCTGGGGGGTCACCTGACCTCGGGGGGGGGGGGTGGTCACGTGACCTTGGCGGGTCACGTGATCCCCCCCCCCCCGAGGTCACGTGACCCCCCCGGAGGATGAAGAATGAGGGGAGGAGGAGGAGGAGGAGGAGGGGTATATCCTCCCCTGAGTACCCTTCCCTCCTCCTCCTCAAAAGCTGTGCCGTCGCCGTCGCCGTCGCCGACGGCGACGCCGCTCAAGCCGGAAAGGGGCGCCTAAGAGCTGCGCTCTAAAAAACATCATATCCCCCCCCTCCCGCACGTGTAAAACTTGCTCAATACTGCCAACTCTTTGTCATATAATACGATGGACGCCGAACTGAAGCACCTACCTTGTTGCTTCCAAATATAAAACGCTCTACGTTTTCTCAAGTTATCGCTTGACTATGTCGTCCTAAGATACTTGTCTTATCAAGAACGGGTTTCCAACCCCACCTATCACAGTGTACTGCCAAGCTGCATGCTGGTGATGATCTATCCGATAGAGCATACAAAGGTGCGTTCGATGTCTGGTAACCTGTTCTTTTGTTGTAGCTGTAGTTCTCGTTGAGGAAGTTCAGCGATGGCTGTAGTCGGGCTTAAATGTCTGGGTGTATGAGGTTTAGTGGAAGCAAAGGAAGTAGCTGAGTTTGAAATGTCTCTCCTTCTGTGTCTTTTCTTTATACTAAAATTTTTGCTTTTTGTACCGCAGTCTCGGGCATTGAAAAAAAAAAATCCATGTCTTCTGGCTCTCCTGCACCAGACTGTTGCCAAGCGAGGGCCACACAAAATAACTCCTAAGTAACAAAAACGTTAACGAGATCCTGCTTTCTACAAAGATATTGGTTTCATACTTTTATAATTTCCCTCTTAGAAATAAAAAAAATACCCCTCTGCACGAAAAAAAGGAACGCCGTTCCTCTTTCCGTTCCAGTAAAAATGTAACGAGTTCCCATTCCAGTTCCACCAATTAAAAATGTAACGGTGGCGTTCCTTCGTTCATCTTAAAAGGAAGGCGTTCCAGGAACGCCGTTCCTTGGAACGCCGTTGCGCGCAATACGGATTTGCTGATCATGAGCCCAATTCTCCATAGTTCAAGAGTATTACAATGTTTACAAAAGCAGCGAATCAATGTCGTTTAAATTACATATCCGAGAACAGTGGTGTGTAGATGGGCAAACGAAATTAGGTATCCTTTTGTTGCAACATAGAGCCCTCCCTCGACGGAAAAAATATTGATTGCTGCATCTCTGAGATTGAAATAAAAAGAGAAATATTATGCAGAAACCACCATTGGTGGTTTTCAATGCATCCCTATAACATGAGTCATGTTTATTTCCTTCTCTTGTTACGAGGCCATGGACGACGTTGAGGACGACGTCCTACAGGACGACATTAAGAACGACGTCTAGGACGAGCTCACAGAAATTGAATTGGTACTAAGGTCACGTTACATAAATTGTTGCACAAAATTTAGCGGGGAAACTCATTTGGTGCATAGGTAACGTGACAACAATTTTCCGCTAAAATTAGCAGAGAACCTGAATTAAAGGAGGTTAGATTTACACCAGGGACCCTCCCCCCACCCCCTTTCCCCTCCCTGCCTTTTACATTAGAGGCCAGAAAGGGAGATAGAAATGCGTGATGAGTAGTTTAATAATACTATCGCATGATATTCTCGATGCCATTAACCACTCCGAAACGTTTAGGCATGTCGTCTAGGGTATTATGCGGAATCAATATTTTGGTGCCCGCAGAGTTCAAATCAGTCAGATACTGGCCCTAAACTGAAGTGTAATAAAGTGATCGGTAATTGCTATTTTCTGAATTGTCTTTCATCATTCGCTCTCTCGGTTTTTGTTTTACCTAGGTGCTAGGCATTTTTTTAATCCCGGGCCTAAATACCGCCATTTCAAACAAAAGCGTAGCAGAGAAATCAGAGGTTTATAATCCTTGGAACACTGTTCGAAATTGTATGAATTTTAATTTATCCGTGTGTCACCGACCCAAGCAGCATTGCAATTTTTAGCAAGATTCGTGCCAGTGTCTGCTGGAAATTAACTTAAATATTTGCCGAATGCGCAGTTTTGCACAACGTCCTGGCATCGGGAATATATTTGCGTGCCGTCCCTTCGCTACCGTCCTTGTACTGGCGGGATATCGTGCGAGTGCCGCCCAGATCGGACTGTCAGCCAGATATCGCCAAATGTCACATATCTGTCTACTCTGTATCTGCCGGACGTCGCTTATGCGTCTGCTTTCTTCCGACAATATCGCCAGTATTGGCTCGCACGCTAATTGTCAATATAGTGCATGCTTCGCCCGCATACATGGACATAAAGAGTTGTTTTCGATCGCTCTCAGGAGTTGATTAAACGATTATCATTACACAAAGCTTCTTCTCAACCCCTTTGCGAAAGTGATATTTCTCTGCCAAGCAAAACTCACAAGTCAGAGAAGAAGTACCGGAGATATATCATAGAGTTGTAGTAGATCGTTCTTATGACTCCGATAACCATAGCCGAAACTCCGCCGCCGCATTTGCGCATACATCGTATCGTTGTCGGTTATAGTCGTGGGGGGTCGGAGGTATCGGAACAATCTACTCAAACTGTTCATTAAGACAAAAGCTAGTACCAGAAGCATGCTTGCAGTGTAGTTACGAATAAAGCAGCGATACCATATAAACCGTGATTGATGGATAATCTTACTCGGGCAGCACAGATCAACGCTACATGAAGTATCGAAGGAAGGAGGTCGCCTACAATCAAAGGAAGTCTCGCCATTGCCGATGAGCAGTTCTTTATCGAAGGGCATCCAACAAACAGTGCAAAATATTTCCATGGACTTCGACGAAAAAACGGCCATTACCCAAACGTTGGCATGGACGTATTCAGGCCGTTTTTGACGACAAACCACGGCTGCGTCTGCGACGCACAAAAGCGACAGAATACTATAGTAGGGTGTGCACTTGCGTTAGTTGGAGATCTATATTTTCGAGAGTAAAAGCGCTAAAAACTACAGATAAGAAAAAGAAACGTACAACAAAAAGTGCTACTTTCAACTGAAGTTTATTTTAGCAAAACATACATGTATATACTCCGTGAAATCACAGCATGTACCACATAAATGAGACATCATCCAATCAGTGCTTGTCTATCTGCTATCTACTTTGCGAAAGATTTTAAAAGCGCCACCTGAGAGCCAAACAGGTCTATCAATGGAGCGCTGACACACGTTTCTTTAACGCACTCAGTTATGAAAAACGCTTCGGATACCTCCCTTGTCATTTTGTTTCGGTTTCGGGCTAAGATAATGGTGTGGTTAAACTTCCGGACACACCCACATCTGTCACAGTGCAGAGCCAAAATTCCCAAGAGTGACAATTTAACTGATAGTGCATGCTCCCTGAGCATAATATTTATACAACGTGCCAAAAAGCGTGTGTATACTTTGAAACATGAAAATGATTCTTGCAAACCACGTTGTCGTTACACTCAACATACCTGGTTTTATGTTTCATCTGATAGACACCGACGCGTGGCTCCCCTCGTCCCACTATTCCACATAATCTGCCCAATTTTTGAGGAGTTGAGAGTAATACAGGAACCCCAAGCAAAATGCGCGTGGTAATATAGCGTCCTGACTAGCTGCTACTGAGACACCTCATCCGACTTACAACCTGTCGCAATGCGATAGAGTTTCGCGCCTAAACACGCCTGGTTTCGTTGTCATTTGCAATCAGACTTTTCTTCCTCACCTCTCAGTGGCGGGTGACTAAGTTCCATGTTCCTGTTGAAGCCGAAGCCTCAAGGAAGCGTCATTGTTTAGTCGTCAAGCGAATTTGGTTTTGGTTTTTGTGTTTTGTTCGGAGCGTGTTTGAAACTTGTCAGCCGAATCGGGTTCACAGGTTCACGAAGCGACGCCTGGCATGTAGCTGCAGCGGCTGCAGTCACATACCAAGTACATCCGCCCGTTAAAGGTAAGTCTACCGTTTACGTACATTCCTTAGATGTTGCGTTTTGCGAGGCATGGGCCTGCTAGTTGAGGACGCCCATTTCTTTTTGTCGTGTTTTTGCCAGAGTTTCCTTGCTTTTGTATTTGTGAAATGTGTGCGCGGTGGCACTGTCCGGTCCTCTGACAGTACAAACGGGCTCCAGATTGCAACTTCGAGACGACCTTGCGTAGAATGAGCTCTCTACATTTCAGCGTGTAGAGCTTGCATCGTTCAGAGCACCCGGTTCATATCGTATCGCCGAGAAACACATTTTGTGGACTGAGGTTCCATGGACACGTGTTCGTCAACATTAACGTTCCAGCGACACTCGTTACGGGAATTTAACGGTGTAGGGACATTTCGTCACGCGTGTATCCCACATATACTCGCCGCTTCGTGGCAACAGACTGAAATGGCTCTTAAGAAAAAAAAGTTTGTCTGGGCTGTCAATGAAGTGATCTGTCGATCAAGAAAACTGTTGATGTATCATCGCATTTCGATAAGACGATCAAGCGATGAAACGACGTTCGACTACAGAGCAACATGCTCGCGCTTGCTGCCGTCTTCGCTCGTATGTATGGTTATGCAAGGCGATTTTTATTGCGGATTAAGGAACGAAGATAGTCCGCGCGCTTCGACGCGGGGCAGCGTTCACCACCTTCGGTGTGTGTGGTGCTCAGTTTGGCGTTACTTTGAGAGTTCGATTCGGAAGCATATGCAGTGGCTGAACCCAGTTTGACTAACCTTGGACTGTCATGTTGTGTAGGAAATCGCGTGCCGCTGCCGATTCACCATTTCCCACGTGGTCCGTCAACAACCCGAGTCCAGCCTGGTTCTTTCACGGGAGCGGGATTCCGCTCTCCGTTTATTGGTACAAAGACACAACGCTACAAAACACTCAATCTACACTACAAATACACGCGACATTACACAAATATTTACAAACTCACGTTAAGCCCAAAGCTAAACACAAAGAGGGCCCCCAGGCATTGTGTCCCACGATTACCCTAGATCCGGTCACCCTCGCACTTTCCTGCTGGTTTCGGTGCCGTCTCGAATCCTAAGAGGCCCTTCGCCCCCTGGTACACCGAGTCAATCCGATTGATGGGCGAGGAGGTTTCTCCTCGCCCGCCATGGGGCGCCTGCAGCGCCATCCCGTGGCTAGGAGAGAAAGCGGCACGTCGGGAGCCGAATTCGAGATCCCGATCGACCCCGCGGCGACACGACCATGTGATCGTGTCTGAGGCGAGGCAGCTGCCTAGCTGCCTCGCGGCCAAAGTGGCAGAGTGGTTTGATAGGCGCCCTCGTGAATGCACGGTGCGCCATAGTTGCTACCCTACTTCTCATACTCTTGGGCGGAATTTGTAAAAGTAGGCTAGATGTTTGGGGTAGATGGGGCATGCACTTTGACACACTACAGCAGTAATTAGTTGTTGAAGTATTAATGGTTGTAAAAAAAGCGGAAGTGCCTCCTTGTGGTTGTAGTATGCAAGTCACTTCACGCACCTCCGAAGTGTTTTATATAACATGACATGCTTGGTTAGATCCCGTACACTAATTACTCGAATCTCTAACGCACAGGAGAGAAGCTTTGCTTGCAGCACAGATGCCGCCATAGTCTCGGGGGAACGTCTGGCAAGGTAAGCAATCAACTATCCTGCATATTTTGTTTTTCTTGTCAGTTGTTTAAGCATGTATTCTGAAATTAGGCTAGGTGCTTACTTTGATCACGTGTACTAATGACATTGATCTATAATGCACAGGCGAGAGGCTCTGCTTGAAGGACAGACGCTGGCAGAGTCTCGATGCTGAGACTCTGGGAAGATAGGCAACCAACTATCCTGCAGACTGTTTTTTGTTGTCTTTTTTTCGTTTGTTATACATATATTGTGAAATTAAACTCGGTGCTTGGTTAGATCGTGTGTGCTAATGACTCTAGCCTCTAATGCACAGACGAGAAGCTCTGCTTGTAGCAGAGACGCTTCTATATTCCCGAGGCTCTGTCTGGCAAGGTAAGCAATCAACGATCCAGCGGACAGTTTTTTTTCTTTTCCTCAGGTTGTTAAGCGTAATTGTGAAATCAGGCTTGGTGCTTGGTTAGGTCACGTTTACGAATGACTAATCTCTGATGCGCAGGCCAGAAGCTCAGCAGCTAGCGCAGATGCCGCCATAGTCCCGAGGCACCGTATGGCAAGGTGAGCAGATGACTATCCTGGAAATCCTATTTTCTTTTCTTCTTTACTTGTCATACTGCTAAGCTCGTATTGTGTGATTAGGCTAGCTTCTTGGTTAAATCACGTGTACTAATGACTCTAATATTTGGTGCAAAGGCTGGAAGATCTGCACGTTAGATAAGCGTCACCGCTTTGCTGCACCTTTCTAGCAAGGTATGCAATCAACTATCCTGTGGCCCCTGACTCCTTTTTTTTACTTGTCAGACTCCCACCCATAATTTGTGAAATTGGTCTAGGTACCTGTTTAGGTCATCTGTTAATTTCTAATGCGCAGGTGAGAATCGCTCCGCACGTGACACGCACTTTGCCACACCGTCGGCCCAGTTACACACTTCTGCACTTGATGTTCCTATTGACGCTGTTGTATTGTCATATATTTTCGTCATGCTTGCCCGAACCCTTCACATAGCTTGTATATATATATAAGAAACATTCAAAATTGCTTCAAGTATTCACAATGTGAGCATGCTATTTGTGAACCAAAACTGTCTTAAAAAATTCACAACATTTAATGGTTTACGAGTGCAAGTTTGTCATAGTCATGTTCAGGATATTGATGATTTTTCAACTTGGGATAATGTAGACTTTTACTTCTGCTGAAACCAATTTACCTGTACTCTTACAATCTGTAAAGCTCGGTCCATTCTGAGAAATGATGTCAGCCATGTGAAGCAACATATTTATATTTTTGCCCCCTCATTGTTTTGTTTTTAAGCTTTCTCTTTATGGCCAATGCTCTCAAAAAATAACTCATAAGGTTTTTTTTCTGTTCCTCCAAAGGGGATAATGCTACTCTATGCTTACACAAGTAGTTCATTTATAAAAACATGCCTAAATACAGTGCCTATATTTTATTGGTTGCTTCATTCACATTTATAAAAACATGCCTAAATACAGTGCCTATATTTTATTGGTTGCTTCATTCACAAGTGCACATACCCATTGGTAGCTCTATTAATGTAGCTTGATGCACTGAGGTAGCGAATTGGGCGACTTGGTAAACGTTATGCATGGTGAGAATAGCACACGACAGTATGAAACATGATGTCTTGTGCTACGGGTCACAATTTAGGGTTTGTTTTGTACTGTGAAGAGCACGTGTGTTTCATTTTCACCACTCTTTAATATATGTAGGGGATGTTTTTGACTGAATTATCATTAATAATTTATTGGGCTTTTTTTAATGATATATCACGTTGAGGTCTGTTTAATTTACTATTTCATCCTAATTGTGCCTGCTACTGAAAAATCGATATAGTCACAACTGCTATTCAACCGTACGGAGTAGCTCAAGGTTGACATGACTACAAATTAGCACACTAATAATGTGGTGAAATATGATGCTACCAGGACATCAACAAAGCACCATGTTTGTAATCTGTCTCACCACCGCTTAAAGGGGCACTGACACCGCAAAGGTATTCTTTTATTGTCTAAGACAATGCAAGTTATAGTCATAGAAATGCAACAAAAAAAAAAACGCATCGCGAGAAAACATTTACCCCCGCGCGCACGCGCCTTTTTATTTTTGGCGTTTTTCTCTCCGGCTCCTCACCACCCCGCTAAGTTTTATTGGTGACGTCAAAAATCATGAAATTTAGAAGCTTTGTAGGCGACATTTCTGTAACATTTAATAACGGCAATCGCAAAACAAGTTTTTGAACGCAATTGCGAACGCACTACGGCCCTTCTTTTTGAAATACCAAAAATCAGAGTCCGGTGTGATGTCGCCTCCTGGATTTATATCCTCCCTCGGAAAACGTGGCGGCGCTCGGCGCACATGGCTGAGGACGATCGGTGAGTCGGGGAATCGGACCAAGAAACCGGTCGCAGTCGACTCGCAGTTTACTGGCGCTGATCGCGCAGAGACTTCAAATCCGGCATTTGGAAATTGTTTTTTACTTCGCAAATACAGAATTCCCACGTTTCGAATTTTGAGTATAATGTCCCGGCATCGTTCTCAATCGCTTCGGGTGATACAAAAAATATGATTTTTATGTGTCAGTGCCGTTTTAAGCATACTGCACCTCACAGAAGGCAGTGCATTTATTCCGTCCAGTCACACCTTCATGGTATTACACATATAAAACCAGACGTGTTAGAAACATTGTGGTGCTGTTGTTCAATCTCCCCACACTATGGGTGACTCAGAAGCTTATATTACGACAGTTTGAGATGCGCCCTCGCGACAAAACAGGGTTCATTTCGGGCAGACGCCTTTTGTCAAGCATAGAACGCAGCCTTCACCTTTTTGTAACTTTGTGGTTCAACGGCAGTGACATGTTACTTTAGCGGCATTAATGATAAATAAAGAGTTTGAGGTAAGAGGAACAGCATAAAATGACCCAAAAAAGGAGCACAATCATAAATTACCATTCGTATTCGCCACGAACTACACCTTCCCACCTAGCATCGTTCGGGAACAATGGTATTTCTATAATTATCTGTATCTGTATTCCTGAATACTTCTTCGCCGGTTTTGCATAAGTATCTCAAATATATCTCATTTTATAAAAGACAAATGTATCTCAGTGTCTGCATTTTTGCGCCTTAAAACTTATGTATCCCTATTGAAAAATCTCATTTGTATGAGAAATTGTTCTGTCCAATAAACACATATGAAAAAAAAAACAATATATATAAGAACATGTAAGAACCATATAAGAAACTTGTGAGAAGTTTCTTTTAAGTTTTTTTATATGGTTCTTATATGTTATTATATATCTTATATAGTTATTACATCTTATATATATTTAATGATTCAAATATATTTATTTGATACAAGAAAATTATCATACAAATGGCTTTTTCACTAAGGACATCAGTATTTGTATTCCCCAATCCTTTTTGGAGTATCTCTGCCCAGCCCTGGTTTATAGCACATTGATTTATTCTATAATTGTTATTATTTGACAGGTTCTTCAAGCAAATCAATCCATATGAAGGGCAAGACGAAGATGCCACCAGCGGCATCGTCCCGAAGTTGCAGACTTTAGTTCAAGTGCTTTGACATCTGTAAGTGTACCGTCCTCGAATTATACTCCGTGTCACTAGTTGTGTTCAGTGCAGGCGAAGGCGACGCAAGGCGAAGATAGAAAAGGCGAGCACCAGGAAGGCGGAGGGGAGGGCTAGGGAAGAGAGGGAACGCCCTAGGAACGTTAGATAGGAGAGGACGTTGCTCTCCTCTCCTCACCCCCTTTCTAGTGCTTGCCCTTTCCCTTCGCCGGGCATTGCATTCGCCTTTACTGCGCGCCACTTGTGACTCGGAATATAGTCACAATTACGCAGATTATGATGCTCTGGCAGATAATAGATAACTGTGGGTAAACTTAATACGTTCATTGCATGGACACGCAGCCCACGACTTGCTTGGAAACGGCCCACACGATCCGGCTGCAAGTCCCCGTTCTCATAACGAGCATTACAGATGGCATGCATTATAATAATCTGATGTCGCCGATTAACTTAAGCTCAAAACGTAGCTTTGATCTTCTAACTCACATAGTTAATATTATTTCGTTTTCATCTCCCAGGTGTTTTGTTTCTATTTTTTCTGCCCATCTTTTTGTAGTATTTAGCACCTGGGTGACAATTCCGCTACTTGACTGCAACCACGATCTCTTAGCTCAAGGTTACATCTCAACTGCACGAACTCTCGCTTGTCAGAAGCCACCGCCAAAGATAAAGCTGTGAGTTCTGGATTCTCGCCCCCAGGAAATATCACCATTAAAATACAAGACTTTTCTTAGACTGGTGCATCAAAATTCTTCAGAAACGCAAGAACTGTCGAATGAAGATTTTTTTTAGACATATTGAGATTAAATGATTCACGAGTGAAGTAAGCCGAGTGAAGTAAGCAATGGGGACGACAGTGTACTTGCTTTCTTGTCCTCTCAAAAAAATACCAGTACATTCGCGGCTTTACCATTTTAATTATTTTCATTGCATTAGGAAGGGCAAAAGGAGGGCTACAAAAGAATCGCAGCTAAAAATGTCACTGTCAAAATTTCCAGTAACGAAAATCAGACACCATAAGGTCCCTGTAACAAATGTTTCGACCCCCCTGCCCCCCCCCCCCCCCCTTCCCCCAGTGCCTTAGACTGGCCCTCAACCTTTTGGGGGAAGGCTGTCTGGCCTCCACACTGAAATGAGTTTTAGAACACTGTTTTAGACGGTCCAAAAGTTTGTAATGAGGAACCTTGTATTAGGACAGTAGAAAATGTTGGCATTCGTTTGTCTGGTTTGGCGGCCACTGAGAACAGGATTGCTTGTGGCATTTTGCGGCTGATTGTGCGTTTTATTAGAACAAAACACAGTTGCAATAAAAAAAAACTGCTGGGCAATGTGGAAAACCCCCAAATTCGGTTATGTTTGAATATATTGCAAACTCATGCTTTGTATTTCTTCTTTTTTTTTTCTTTTGCTTTTGATTATCTGTGTCTTCAGTTTGCCAGCCTCGCGCCTGTATCAAATGTGGCAACCTTTGCACCCTGTCATGCATCAGTGATGCTCAAAATATTTTTGAAATTTACTAATTTATTGGCCTTTGATAATGCTCATTAAGTAAGGTGTGGGGCCTTCACAGTGTCCTATAAGTATCTAATAATGGTATACAAT
Organism: Ixodes persulcatus; assembly: GCA_013358835.2. Taxonomy (NCBI): domain Eukaryota; kingdom Metazoa; phylum Arthropoda; class Arachnida; order Ixodida; family Ixodidae; genus Ixodes; species Ixodes persulcatus. The sequence continues at coordinate 146,773 of JABSTQ010009823.1, read as the reverse complement.
TATGTTTTGATTTTCAGGAATGCTTTATGGCTCATCTTGGTGGTCAACACCCAAGGCCCAAAACTAAAATGGTGCGAGATAAGACGTGCAAAACGAAGGGGAAAGCCATAAAAAGCGACGTTTCTGGGCGCATAGTCTCTCGTCGAACCACTCAGCAAGCCTCAAGTGTTAATATGTATTTGTAGTGTAACCCAGGTAGGCACGCCAGAGGAATGCCCACTTGGGCAAAGGTCTGGCAAAACATAAGGGCCGCAACTTTGGCGCAGTTATGTTTTGCACCATGGCAAGCATCAGTGCCAAAGTACGGTGCCTGAATATAGCCTTAGTTGGGCAGTCCTAGGGCATGCCACAGTGTTGGGCTCTTCTCTGTGTGCGCCGGAGGAGCGCCAAAGTGGGGTGCCAGACTTGAGCCATAACTGCCAAAGGCCAGCCCGAATTTGAGTAATTTCTGACATGCCGAAGTTTGGCCCTTTCTCTGGTCCTGCGCACAGTTTCTAGCCAAAGTAAGTGCCAAGACTTGAACCATAAACTGCCAGAGCAAACGCCTAATTTGGGCAGTTGTGCCACAGCCAAATTTGGCCTTTTCTCTGGGTTTCGGCCACAGTTGTGCCAAAGTAAGTGCCAGAACTTGAGCCATTAACTGCCAAAGCAACGCCTAATTTGGGTATTTCTGGACATGCCAAGTTTGGCCTTTCTCGGGTCCGCCACAGTTCTGCCAAAGTAAGTGCCAGACTTGAGCCCTAAATCTCTGCCAAAGCAAACGCCTAATTCGGGTAATTTCGGCCACGCCGAGTTGGGCTTTCTCTGGACTCTGCCACAATTGTGCCGAAAGTAGTGCCGACTTGGAGCCATAACTACGCGCAAAGCAAACGCCTAATTTGGTTATTTCGGACATGCCAAGTTTGGCTTTTCTCTGGGTGCCACGGTGTCTGCCAAAGTAAGTGCCAAGTCTTGAGCATTAACTGGCCGCAGTAAAATCTTAATTGGCGATTCGGGGCATGCCGAAGTTTGGCTTCATCTCTGGCTACCCACTGAAGTGTCCAAATAAGTTGCCAAAAGTGGCAAAGACAGCCGAGAGGGCCTTCCCGAGTTTGGGATATCTCTGGTGTGTCACAGAAGTGCTCGTTCACGCGCCCCTCAGAAGAGAATTAAATTAATAGCGTTGGTAACACGATGGTCAGAAGTCATCACCTCCGTTCCCAAGCAACAACGGCAATCCTTGCACTTATCGTGGCCTGTACCGGCCGAAAGTCGTTCCAAATATCGCTCAAATGTCAGTTTTGCACCACCGCGTTATTGATATCCGGCAGGTATTGCCGTACAGCCGTTTTGCCCCGCCCTAGCGTTCGCTCATTATGCCCGTGTGGCAAGCCGTTTTGCCCCGCCCTAGCGTTCGCGCAATATTGTGCGAATGCCAAGTTTGGCTTTTCTCTGGTGCGCCACGGTTCTGCCAAAGTAAGTGCCAAGCTTGAGCCATAACTGCCGCAGTAAATCTTAATTTGGCGATTCGGGGCATGCCGAAGTTTGGCTCATCTCTGGCTACCCACTGAAGTGCCAAATAAGTGCCTTAAAGTGGCAAAGAAAGCCGAGAGGCCTACCCGAGTTTGGGATATCTCTGGTGTGTCACAGAAGTGCTCGTTCACGCGCCCCAGAAGAGAATTAAATTAAATAAGCGTTGGGAACACGATGGTCAGAAGTCATCACCTCCGTTCCCAAGCAACACGGCAATACTTTGCATTATCGTGCCTGTACCGGCCGAAAGTCGGTTCCAATATCGCTCAAATGTCCAGTTTTGCACCACCGTTTGATATCCGGCAGGTATTGCCGTACAGCCGTTTTGCCCCGCCCTAGCGTTCGCGCAATATTGTGCGAATACTCTACGATGCGTCTGCTCCGTATTGGCCGAGCGTCGTGCAAGTATGTGTACGTTGCATATCATTTGCTGCATATCCAATCACATATACGGACAAGCAAAATTTTTTTGATCACTCCCAGAAGTTTATTAAACCTCTATCATTACACACAGTGTATACTCGACATATTTACAAAGGTCACACTTCTCTGTAAAACGAAAAGCAAATTATAAATAAAACTTAACACTGTCCTCAAGACAAACAAAACTCATCACACAAAAAATCGCGGAGATTGAGAGGAAAGCAGGACTACTATCAGAAGCATGCTTGCAGTGTACTTACTAATAAAAGAGCGATATCATGTAATCCTTGATAGATGCACAATCCATCTGAGGCACCCCACAAACACACTCGAGAAGAAGGGTTGCGCACATTAAACTGACGTCTCGTCGTCGGCGAAGAGCAGTTTTTGTCGAAGCGTATCCAACAAACACATCACAAGAATTCCACGAACTCCGGTGAAAAAAATGGCTATTACCGAAAAATTGGCATGGACGTATTCCGGTCGTTTATGACGAAAACACACGGCCGCGTCTGCAACGCACGAAAGCAACGGAACACTGAAGAGCGCATTTCAAAAACCGGACCTACGTGGCCCGCCTATTTATAACGAGGAAAACGTCGACAACAACAGCCCCAGAGATCCCATCAGCTTGACAAAGAGTCACGCGAAAAAATTTTCGTCCAAACGTTTTTGTCCCACGCGTTTCGCTTCACCCTTTTAATTTGCTTAAAGCGGCTGTCGCGCTCGCTGACAGCCACTCGAAGACACAAAAGCAGGTGGGGAGGATTTGCAAAAGGCGAGGTCGAAGGGGCATCAACAACGCAGCTAAGCTCCCTCGCCATTTTCGACGCTTTAGAGTTAAAAAAAAAAAAAAACGAAGACAACTTATAAAGAAAAAACAAAAAAAAACTACTGTATAGCCAAAGCTACAGGGGAGAGAGTGTATTCCGACCTGTTCAACAGTAGGGAAATAAAGGACGGGGGAATCCCAGTCCTTCTCTGGAATGAAATTGAATGGAATGAAAGGAAAAGGCCGCTTCTGCCGGTGACCTTGTCGCCTTGCCTAGTCTGTCAGCTTTCGGCTTCCATTGTGGGCCTCGGAAAGATAATCTTCTTTCTTGAGAGCGAAATGGAAGGGGTGCTTATGTTTTGCGGGTTTGTCGCCACCCGGTAGGCCTCAATTATTTCTCTCCCGACTCGCTCGCAGTGGCCTCCCATGGCTGTCGTGCCGGCGAAATTAGGAGCGCAGCCGGGACATTTTCTCCCGTGAATGACGATTGGGTGCTGAGAATCCGAAGCAGCTCTTTCGGCGTCCATTTGATGTTCTCGGAGTCGGTCGTTGAAGCGTCGCCCCGTTTGCCCGATGTACCTGGCCCCGTAGGACAGGGGGATCGCGTAGACTTCCTCCGCTTCCTCTCCTTCCCCCAAGATTTCCTTTTCCCGTAGTTCCACGGAGCGGGCGGGCTTTGAGCTTGAAGCCGAAAATAAATGTTGTTGAAGTTGAAAGATTGTCCTGTATGTATCGTCCCTTATGTGTCTCCACTTTTTAAATGATTAAAAAGTACCAACACGTCATCAGTCGAACTCCAAGGCAGTAAGCCTAGTTCTGGCACTTGTTTGGCAACTTTGGCCCGTAGCTGCCAGATGACAGCCGAACTATCGGGAAGCGAAGCCTAACTTTGGCACTTGTTTGGCGACTTTGGCCCGTAGCTGCCAGAAGACAGCCGAACTATTGGGAAACGAAGCCTAACTTTGGCACTTGTTTGGCGACTTTGGCCCGTAGCTGCCAGATAACAGCCGAACTAACGGGAAGCGAAGCCTAACTTTGGCACTTGTTTGGCGGCTTTGGCCCGTAGCTGCCAGATGACAGCCGAACTATCGGGAAGTGAAGCCTAACTTTGGCTCTTGTTTGGCGACTTGGGCCCAAAGATGCCAGATGTCAACAGAACTACACGGTAGCAAGCCTAACTCTGGCACATATGTGGCGATTTTGGCCCGAAGGTGCCAGATGACAGCCGAACTATCAAAAAGTGAAGCCTAACTTTGGCATTAGTTTGGCGATTTTGGCCCAGAAATGCCAAATATCTGCCGAACTACCGGGCAGTAAGCCTAACTCTGGCATTTGTTAGGCGATTTAGGCCCAAAGATGCCAGATGATAGCCGAACTACCAGGCAGCGAAGCCTAAGTTTGGCACTTGTTTGGCGAATTAGGGCCAAAATACCCAGACTGTTGCCAAGGGAGGTCAGGTTTGGCTCTACTTTGGCTTCTTCGGGCTTTTCAATGCCCTAAACTCCCAGACAAAAGCCAAGTTTTGGCCCAGAACTCGGTGCTACCTGGGTATGTTTCATCCCGTGTTTATAATGTTTATAAGCAGTAAATATATAAAAAAGATGCCAATTTTTGTAGCTTATTTTATCAAATATTGCTTGATTTTGACAACGTTGTATTGACAGGAATGACACAAAGGAAACAGGAAAGCTGTTTGACTTACAACATCGTGCAAACCCGACATCAAGGAACAAGTAGGGAGGACACACACAACAATTGAGATTGTTTTTTGTGTCCCTCTGTTTTCCTTGATCTCGGGTTTCTACTTTTTGAACTTCGCCCTGACGCCGCTTGGCCTCTATACAGTCTAGACTAATTTTGGATTTCACCGTTCGATTGGAAGCATTGAAAGATTCAGCGAGAGGATGGTGAAACAAGCCTACCACGAGACAAACTTCGATAAAACAGAATTACAAACGCACATTATATCACGGTATGGTACTAGTGTCAAGAGATTCACGAATACAGTAAAATGACACCTAGTCGTATAATGCAATGTCGTCGAATTTACTCCGTTCGTCCATAAGCTGAGACTGTGGTGGAAGCTATATGTCCTTGTACCAGTCATACGCCTCTCTTTCGCCACGTGCTCATGATCTCGCCCATACCCATGCTCAGAGAGCAGGGTCAAGTGATTAAAGGGACGCGGCTGATTAATCCCACCGGCACGCAGCTCCCACCGCAGTCTCGGTTTACGGATGAACGGAGTGTGGTGAAAGTAAAGACCGAGTTGTATTTCAGATTGACAAGGAAACGTCGAAATGACAACATTGTAAAACCCGACACTGTGTCTGTGTTGCCCCCCCCCCCCTTTTTTTTATTTCTTCTTATTTTTTTTCCAAAATCTTGGGTTTTACAATGTTGAAAGTACACCAGCTCGCTTGCATCTTCTCTGTAATTTCTATCAGAATGACGCCTGACTGTATAATGAGCTGACGTTAAAATATTGAAATGACGGCTCAATTGTATTTTAGGTTTACAAATAGGACGTCAAAATGAGGCTAGATCGTATGATGAAATGACGGTAGAATCTAGAATAGAGGGCTTAATTGTATCTCCGGTTGACAAATAGGGCGTCAAAATGACACAAAACACCGTCATTTAAAAGTGACGTACTGCCGTCTTTTGACAGGTAAAAGCTTGGAATTAGAGCTGCCAAGACCTTGTAGTTGGTTTGACATGCTCTACCATATATACCTTATGATATTTTCTACCATATGTATCACAGTGTCTACCGTATATGTCTGATGGCATGCGTATTGGCGTGTTCAGTGTAACTTCGCAGCGCATAATCCGCATAATCTTTGCGTATTCACGTAATTTTCGAAACATAGCGCACGCAAATATGCATCCCTTAAAGGAGCTGTGCAACGATTTTAAGGCTGAAAGAATTTGCATCTTTTACTTTTCACATTGTTTATCTTGTCAGAAAGGACAAAAAACGCATCTCCTTCCTTCCAAACGTTGAGATTCTGCCGCGTAATCGCGGGGCGAAAATTCGAATATTTCCCGACCTGCAGCCGCGAGTGGCGGCCATGAGAACCACGCGGCACGACGTCAATGGGGGACTTGTAAAAAAATAGGAAGTTCTACAAATTCCTGCTCGATAAAAGGTAATTTTTCAATAAATCTTGTCGTTCCAACATAAATATATATACGTCAAAAACCTGGTATCATCGAAACAAGTTTTATCATATAGAGTTTTAATGGCGCCATCTATCCGAGGTCAACAAAACCGTCAGCTCTATCTGCTACCGCGATCAGCCGCAAGAAGCCGGAGGGGGACGGGTGCAGAGCCGGACCTGGATGGCCAAATTCGGACGAGACTTTCCTCCTTTCGCCATGTTGATCGCGCTGCGGCTGAGCAGCACGCTGTCACGGGGTCGCAAACGGGTGAGTTCTCGCCGCTCACTGATGGCTCTAGAGAGAGAGAGCTTCACCGGAACCCCGCGCGTCCCCCATTTACGTCACAGCGCACGTGACTCGTAAGATGGTGAAGAAGTTGAGCGGTGCCGAAAACCTCAATTTTAGTCAATTTTAAAATAAAAACTAGGACATGCAGGCAAAAGTGGCTTTTATTTTTTTACTTCAGAAAGGTTGAGACACCAACTCCCAATTTTTTTAAGCAAAGCACTGAAATAGTTGCACAGCTCTTTTAAAGGGAAACACGTGTTTAGTATTTGGCGGGTGAGCAAGGGAGATAAACGAAGCTATTGTGTACGCACGCAAAGCTTTTTGCATGCGCTATTTTAGAATTTTCTATTATCAACCCCGTCATTCGCCGAGTGGCCTCTATATATTGCAGCAACTGTTTTTTCCAAGTGCTTTGCGGAAGAGCAGGCGCTCTAGACTTCTTAAAATGCCCAAAAATCACGCAGAGCGGCGGACCATTCACTGCGCCTGATTCGTTAAGTTGGTGATGGGAAAGGCAAAATGCCGACGAGAACCGAGACAATGAAATTTTGACGTTGCTTTATATGTTCTATTAGATTGTGGCGTCGACTGCGCTCTGATTTATGTTGAACTCCGCTCGCAGATCTTGAGTTGTTCCGTTCTGACGGGGAAGTGACAACTCGGCGACGCTGGCCTCTCCCTTGTAGCGTTTACTCTCCGGCAGCCGGACCAAGGAAGAGCCCTTTGCTTGTCGTAGCAGCCGCTTAAATATTCACCAATTGAACGCTATGCTCCTTGACAAGGCGGTTACTCAGCTTACGCAACCGCGATAAGCGTTAGGCGCAGTGAACCCCATGAAAACATATCAGAGCGCTCTAGAAGCTGCCCTTTTGGAGTGCTTATCTTCCGCTGCCATATCTGGCTGAAGTTTGTCATCTTCCCTTCGTTGATTTGTTTTAGCGCCCACATCGTGAAGAGATGCCGAGCTCACCGAAGTAGGTACATAAAATTCTACGGAGCTTGCCGTAAGTCGACAGAACCACGCTACGTTAGTTCCCTTGACTCGGTCGTGAGGATCCGCTGCGAGGTCAGCGGACCGCCCGGGTCGTTTTGTCGGATCTGTTCGGACGCTTCGGCTGTTTAGGTGGGATTGTGGCTGCTCGAACATTACTATCTCGTGTACAGCAGAGGCGCAAAGGTGCAACTGGAGCGTGTCAAATCGTAGGCGCTTAATTCTATGATCCTAAGAGGAAGAACGAAAAAAGATACGACCGAAACTCCGAGGAAACAGACGCTAGGTTGGGCGTGCTCATTTTGGCGCAACTGATTGTTTACCACTTTATACTGCACGCCGTCGTCGTTTCCTTGTGCAATAAAGCGTGCACAAACTAGGCGACGACCGTTCAACTGATGGTTTGCTACCTCTTTGTCTGATAAAATCTTATCAGTAATCTGAGCTCCGCCGATGGTGATCGCTGTACGCGTTCCTCCGCTCTGTTATGGCGGAAAGGTATGGAACGATGGCGAACGCGGATGCCTTCCCCGTTATATGCGACATTGACTCCATGGTACGGACAATACGCCAGGCCTTTGCGTGATGCCTAATCAGCTATACAGGGACAGTCGTGACTTGTCCTCGCAAAGCTCAGTCGGCTTGTCAGGTTCGAGCAGCGGCCATTTTGAACGGCAGACTGTCTCGGGCATGTCGCTTCAAATGTTGTTGTCCCTCTTCCGCTCGTCGATTTGGAGCGTGTCTCAGAGAGCGGATTCGTTCCTCCCTCCAAATTTTCGGACGCGCTCCGGATCTACCACCCGAGTTCACCATTAGAGTGTCATTAGAGTGAAGCATATTATAAAACCGCACACGCAATATCATGACCTACTGACAATCTGCCATGACTTTTACAGAATTGTGACAAAGAAGGTCGTGCTGTTCGCAGCAATCATGACGATTCTTTTAATTGGAAATCTTTTGGTGATGTATGCACTTGCAAGTAAGTATACTACTTTGTCACCAAACGTTCAAATCCTTTTCTTAGCATTGTCTGTTCTTTACAGCCAGTGTCACACCCCTAAACCACGGCAGCTCATTCAAATTTTGGGACAAACCAGCTGAACATACAATTACAACCATGTTCAGCTGGTTTCGCCCAAATTATGAATCACCAACTAGCTCAACCTTTCCCCGTCGTAAGCATATTCAAGTTGTATTCATGATGAATAACCGAGTGTGACACTATTATTTACCACAGACGAACAAGTGTTCCTCTTTTTTTTTTAAATAAGATTTCAGACACTCGGGTATCCATTCACTAGGCGGCTTGCCAGTATTTTAATATATACTTCGAACTGAGTGTATTTCGTGACGCGTTAAAAGGCTGAACAAGCGGTACGTTTTTAAGACTGACATATTTAGGATTATTTAGTAACGCCCAGTTAATTTTCTTTAATCTTTAACTTATATTTTAGTGCTTAAAAGGGGGCAAATATATTTAATAAATTCATGATCAACAATGCTACGCATCTGCTATTATTCTCCATTGGTGATTGCCCATAAGGCAGCTACTTTTTTGTGTTATAGATTATAGGTTTACGTGAAAACAATTGTCCTTCGTGTATTGAAACTTGGTGTATATTAGTTGAGTGCTAAAATGCGTTGATCTTTTAAGCAAGAAAACCCAAAAAGCCTCGATATAGACTTGCTAATTACCTAACATATATATATCATAATCAGGAGTTCTGCGCGAAGGCGCTTGCCTTCTGGATGCAGACGAGAAAGATTGACTTACCAAGAAATCATGGGCAAAATCAGCTAAGACGCTGATTTTGCTCATGACAGCAATTAGCAGAACACAAAATACATGCGTGTCATCTTCCATTCAAAACATATCAAATGCTTGCCTTTTTGTTTGAGAGCACGACTCTCAAGCGCCCTTTACCGCTTAAAGCGGCGTCGGCGTCGTCGTCGGCGTAACCGCTATATGCAAGTACGGGCGCCTTACAGTCTCATAATGGTATACTGCTCTCGCTGTATTAAGGGACGTCAGAGACCAATACGCCAATTCATTTTCCCGCTAAGTTTAGCGGAGAAACTGAATTGGTGTTTCGGTTTGTGACGTCCTATAGACCTTTGCAAAAAGAGCTCTCTGGCCGCCGTCATTTTGCGAATCGAGCGACCCCTATCAGCCAGAAATTTCTGCCACCCGCCTGAGCTCTGGAAATTCGGTTAGCGTGGCTCCCCACCTGCATTGTGCATTCGGAGTTCGCCGGATTTTTGGAAGTTTTTACTTTATTTCATTGTTCAGCATACTTACCCTTTGTGTGTTATCTTCCACTGCGAGAACCAGGGAATACTAGGGCTCGTTGCCTGCTCGACCTTAGCAGGAAACGAACGAAGAGAGCGAATGCCAAGCAGCCCGCCAAGCAGGCAGTTCGACGTTCTTGGAGGGTTATTTCAGTTAAGATAATCTCCAAAAAGCCTTCGCGGCCATGTTCTGGGTTTACGCCAAAAATAATTGATAGGGTTGGGTCCGGTGTGTGGGGACGGAATAGACACGTTCATTCATTTGCTTTGAAGCTGTGCAAAAATGTGGCTCTCTTCTACATGTGCCCCAAAACACGCCGGATTCCGTCCGATCGTCGTGAATTGACTATCGTCGACACTGCATATTAGAAATGCTGTGTTATTTGAGACCTTTCCCAAATCCTGTTTGGATAACGCGGCACCGTGGGGTACGTACAATATATGTTGTTCGATTGATGAAACTCTGAATTTCATGTTGTGGGCGGGGAATATCCATGCAGTTCGGATATTCTGTTTGGTCAAATATGTTCGACGGTTACAACCTTTGTAGATTGACACGGCTGAGTGTATGGTGCCGTAAAAAAATTATCATGATATCAATCAACCAATCAATCAATCAATCATTTATTTCACATCAGAAACTGATGTAGGCTGCAGGGGCAAAAAGTCAAAAGTTTGACTTGACAAGGCCTCTGCAGCCTTACAATTGGCACACGACGACATACTACACATCAAATAATAATATTCAGTTTTCAACTTTTAACATTAAGCAAAAAAAAAATAAAAAAATAACCTGAAGAACTGAATCAGTTTATCACGCTATGAAAGATAGCAAAAATATATATACATACATATATACATACATACATACACATATATACATATATATATATATATATACATGCACATACATGTACACATACATATACACATACATAACCACATATATATATATAAGGCACATGACAACATATTTAGGCACATAACATATGTAGGTACATGACAGGACTAAAAATAATAATCGTACTACCTCTAGGATAACTAAAACATACAGAACACACGACCCCACAATACAAGCGAAATTTTAATGCAGGAAAAAATTTCTAATTGTAGTAAGATTCAGTCTCTCGATATTTGACAAATTATGCTTCTGAAGTTTATTTAGAACAAATGGAAGATTATACCTTAGCATTTGGAAACCGTAATTTGTGCGATTTGTTGGTGTTTTCCAGTGCTCCCCCTCACGAACGTCATATACCCGGATATTTGGTGTTAGGTTTGAAATATGTCCTAGGAAAGGCTCGTTAGAACGGAGGGCTGATCTATATCGTGTTAGTAGAGTATACTCATATAGGTTAGGGACAGTTATTAGACGTAGTTCTTTAAATAATGGAGGTGTATGTGTATCGAAAGGAAAAATTGAATATTGTGCGAACAGCCTTTTTCTCAAGAAGGTGTAATTTGTTAGCATTTGACAGAGATATGGTACACCACACTAAATTACAGTAGTTCAGATGATATAAAAAAAAGGGCTCTGTATATAAGCATTTTTTTTTTGTGACGAGGCAATAAATTTCTGAATTGACATAGTTTCCCAAGCACTCTTGATAGCTTTTTAACAACATAATTGACGTGATAATCCCAAGACATCTGTTCATTAAAATAGACTCCCAGCGTTTTGACGTTCGGCACAATTTCTATGACAGAAGGGCCCAAGATAATATTAAAAGAAAAATAAACATGTATATTCTTAGGTTTAAAAAGGACAGCCTTGCTTTTGCTCGTGTTGATTATTAGTGAGTTAACTTCACTCCAATCATATAGCTTCTCTTGTGAAGCATTCGTTTCTTTAACAAGGTCTTCTATATCTGTACCTGAAAAAAATAGACTGGTATCATCGGCATAAATGATGAAGGATGGGGCTTTACTGATATTAACAATATCGTTTATGTATAGATTAAATAACAAAGGACCTAAGATGCTACCTTGCGGTACTCCAGCTCTAATAGGTAGGACAGAAGAACTCTGTCCATTTATTACAACATATTGCTGGCGAAATTTAAAGTATGATTGTAAAAGATTTAAAGGTACACCGCGAATTCCATAGCATTCAAGCTTTTTTATTAAGGTAGTATGGTAAATACGATCGAACGCCTTCGAAAAATCAATGAAGACGCCTAATGTTAACTTTTTTTTCTTCAAACGACTTTAAAATTAACTCCTTCTGCTCTAGCAAGGCGAACTCCGTTGATCGACCTCTGCGAAAACCGTACTGTGAGTCAGAAATTAATGAAAATTTAGTGCAGAAACTTGTGACTCTATTGTGAATAATCTTTTTAATGCATTTCGAAAACACAGGTAGTATTGATATTGGCCTGTAATTCGAGTATTCATTTTTGTTCCCTCCTTTAAACAAAACAATACATTTTGCAGTTTGCATCTTTTTAGGAAAAATACCACTTGACAATGAGAAGTTCATAATGTGTGTTAATACAGGTGACAGAACGTCCAAAACGTGCTTAATTGGTTTTATCTGCAAATCGTCTATATCACAAGAGTTGCTATTTTTAAGAGATGACATAATTAAAGTTATCTCATTTTGATCCGTTGGAAAGAAAACTGCGCTGTGTTCGTTTCTTGGCTTCATATACGCCATTGATGAAGGTATATGTATGCTACTGAAAAGGTTAGTCAAATAACTATTGAAAGCTTCAGCGAGAACTTTTCCTTGCAATGTTACCCCATCTCGTTGTATTACGTGTATAGCTGGTTTAGAGGGACACCGTTTTAATACTTCATTTAGCCGTTTTCATACCACATCTGTTCTATCCATGCATGACTCGTTGAATAAATTATTAAGGTAGGTTTGTTTTGCCTGACGCAGAGCATTGTTCAATGTATTTCTAAATTGTTTAAAAAGAGCAAGGTCCTCAGGTGCTTTTGTTTTAAGGAAGACATTATAGAGTTTATTTTTTTTCTGAATCATTTTCCAGCACTTTTTATTTACCCAGGGCTTGCGTTTTTTTTTTTTTTAAACTGTTTTATTTGTTTATACGGAAAACACTTGTCGTAAATATTTTTGAAAATATTCAAACATTCATTGTACGCTTCATTGGCAGTTGTAGCAAGGAATACAGAGTCCCAATTAGTGCTAGAAATAATTAATCGAAATTGTTCTAGTGTAGTGGGATTTATACTTCGGGTCATGTTAGTAGGTGCCTTATCTTTATTAACAAGCTCAGCGGCCTGGGGCGCAGTTTTATGTATAAACATAATAATTGGTAAGTGATCACTTAGACCATAACCTATAACACCAGCACTAATGAGACTTTCCTCGCAATTTGTCACAAACACATCAATCAACGTTGATGACGTGGTTGTGACACGAGTGGGAGGGACAATGACATTACAAAAAATGTTAGACGTAAGTAAAGTAAGAAAGTCATCTCGAATACGCTATTCCTCTAGCAGATTTATATTCACATCTCCACCAAGAAAGAGCGTACATCTTTCCTCATTTGCAAAACAAAATAATGTTTCTAAAAAATTTAAGAACACTTCAACGTTTCCGCCAGGTGGACGATACAAAACAGAAAATATGTCCCGTTTTCTTCTAACACAAAGTATTTCATAGTTCCGTGTCACGATAGAATAATCGGAAAGAATTTCGAGGTCAAAAAAGTTTGCCTGCAACGAGACACCGCCACCACGTCCATACCCACGATTTAAATAAAAATGGTTATATCCAGGAAGTACAAAAAAATCATCATCATCTTTATACCATGTTTCTGTTAACATAATAATAGTAAACGAACTTTGAACGGAATCAAAAGTATCATTAAGTCATCTCCCTTGGTGATGGCAGATTGTACATTTAAATGAAAAAAACTGAAAGTATTTCTACCTCGTTTATTCAAAAAAAATTCAATTGGTCAGGCGTCGACACATCAAGGTTCTCTGCCATAATGATCGAGTACACTCGCAGAAAACAACCAACATTATTTAACAAATCTGACTCAGGTCATCCTCTTTCGAAATCGTGATAACAGGGGTGTCGCCCGCTTTTTTTGCGAATATCTTAACGTTTCGAACCCAAACATTGAGCCAACGATGCTCACGTTTCTTAGGTATCGTCATCCCAAACAGTTTCTTCAGATACGGGCACAAATGCTCGTTTACATAAACTGGAGCCTCCATTGAGAGGCCAAGGTCAAAACACGAGATTCGTTTTTTCTTTGCCTTTTCCAGGACACAATCACGCTTGTTACGGTTCTGGAAGCGAACAATGATATTGCTCTTTTCCCTATCTCTAGTCGGCACGCGGTGGCATGCCTCAACATCCGCCTTGGTTATCGGCTCGCCGATTACTTCACCGAGTTTACTTATCAGCTGGTCGACATCTTCGGCTTGGTCTTTCGGGATTCCTTTCACCTCGAGGTTGTTGTTGCGTGAGTATTGCTCGCAGCTGACTAACCTGTTTTCGGTTTCCTTCAGCGCTCTGGCCAGTTCGCCACATTTATCGTTCAGTTCAGAGTTTTCTTTCTTCAGGCCAGAGTTGTCTTTCTTGATTAAAGCGAGTGCCTGCTTCATGGATCCGTGCTCCTGGTTAATAAAGCTCATTCCCTTTTTTATTTCCGTTAACTCTTTTAAATCGGCACGTATATCACGTAACTCTGTCCTAATATCCCTCTCAAGTGACTCCCTGAATATCTTGAGCTCCTGTTTAAGTTCATCTTTGAATTCATTCAACAGTTTGACTACGTCTTTCGACATAGAGAAAAAACAATGACAATGAACAAAACCAACACGCTAGGCTTGGCAGCAGCGACAGCAAAAGCAAGAGCAACACTATACTAGTAGTCAAGGGAAACTAACATTCCAGTTGCATTTGCTCTGTCGCGCACGGACTCACCAAAACAGCTTTCATTTCTTTGTTTTTGTTCCCAAAAAAATTGTACAACGCATTCTTAAAAACCCCGAAAAATTATATTCGCCATCGAACACAAAATTAAAAATAGAACGCTGCAATTTAGCCTTCACCAACGTCCGGAAGTGCGCCTACGCAGGCTGCCACAGCCCACTGACTTCACACTAAACATTTTCACACCATTATTGGTGTAAATGGCATGGGTCACAACTCACCCCCTTATTGGTGTACAAAAACGCTCAAGAAAAACGGTGTTATTTCTCACACCCTCAAAAACCGGTGTAATTCCTTACACCCTTCACAGAAAGATGTGATTCTGCTCTACACCATTTTATTAGGGTGTGATGGTAGCAGTACACCCTTCGAAAAAGGTGTACTGCAGCTAGAAGAGCATGAAAAAAAACGAGACTAGTGACAAACAATTGGGAAAACATAACACGGTCTCAAAATGTTTTGAGACGTGTTGTATTGTCCAGATATTTTGTCTCTAGTATGGGGTATTTTTCACCATGGTCCTTCACCAGCTCACCTGTGCAGTAACTCTCACATTTTTCAGCTAGAAGTAATACTAAATGAGCAGCACAGCACTTCATCAAAAAGTATTTACGGAGAAATGATTGCTAACAAATTGAAACATGCGGAACACTTTATTTTTTTCAATCCAGAAAAACGTGCGTGGATCTTATCGTCTTCCGTCGCGAAATCTCGAAACACCAATGTCAAACCTCAAACGCGAGCATTTGTTACCTAATGTTAAGCTTTCGTGACAAAGCTACAAAATTATTAGAGGCTTAAAATAAATGCACTCAAACTTTTAGTAAGGCATTCCTTCGCCTGAACCTACTTTAATGCTTTCTAGCTCTGGTGACGTAAGCAAAACTCGACAGGCTGGCGAAGACGGAACGACCGGGAGTTGCTTGGGGCGTAAGCGGCAGTTCATGTTTGTAAACAGTAGAATTGTCTTTTGAGACGGAAGCAGCACTACTACCAGAAGCATGCTTGCAGAGTGCTTAAAAATAAAACACCGATCTCCTGTAATCCGTGATAGATGCATAATCTGATTCTGGCACCCCAGAACAATTCACAAACACAACGACGAGGATGAAGGCGGTCGCTCACATTCAACGGAACTCTCGCGGTCGCCGATGAGCAGCTCTCTGTCGTGATAGATGCACAATCCCATTCGGGCAGCACAAAACAACGCAAACACAATGTCGAGGTTGAAGGCGGTCGATCACATTCAGTGGAAGTCTCGAGACCGCCGATGAGCAGTTCACAAAACGCGTCCAAGAAACACAGCACAATACTTCCATGGACTTCAACGAAATAAACCACCATTAACACAAAGTTGGTATGAACGTATTCCGGCCGTTCAAGACGAAAAATCACGGCTGCGGCTGCAATGCACGAAAAGCAGGAGACCACTGACGCCTCACGGGTGCCCCTTTTTAGAAACCGGACCTACGTGGCCCCTACAACTCACCATAACTTGGAATACGACAAAGACTCCGGCGCCAGTGGGTCCATCAGAGCGCCAGAGCGAGTCACGTGACTAATTTTCGTCCAAGCGTCTTTGTCATACGGAGAGTGGTCACGCGTTACGCACCACCCTCTGATTTTCTAGAAGCGACCTTCGCACTCACTCACAGCCACACGACGACACAAAAGAAGTTGTGGAGGCTTATCAGAAGACGAGGTCAAAGGAGGGTGGACAAAGCAGCTAATTTCTTTCTGCTGCTTTGCATAGGCCACCTGCGCTGCCCAGGGAGGGTCAGAAAATGGGACACGTAAGGTATTGTTTCATGCAGTAGCGTGCGTGCTCTGATGCCGACTGCGAAATCACGAAATAAATACACAAAACAAATGCGGTATCACGCGTACCAAAAAGAAAATCGAAAAAAATAAGCGTCGGGAGGATATTTTGGTTTGTCACCACGCAGAGATAAGAGTCGCGTACCCTAGCGGGGGTGTCATGAATTTGGCACTTTCGATTGTCTTGCGGCATTGTTTCTTCAGAACTACACACAAAAATAAAATCTCAGTGAAGGTTCTATAAGTAGTGCGAGGCCCAGTCAGGTGAGTTTGTAATACCCGAAATGAGGGCGCCACGGCCCACAGTTTGTTCAATGCTTCAGTGCAGGAGGTCTTTCTCGGGTTAAAAGTAAGCAGATTCCCTCTTGCTTAGTCTTGTTTTTCGTTTTCTTTTTTAACGTCGGATTTTAGGCGGTTAAGAAATAGAAATACCTCACCGGCATAGGCCATTCACGCAGGACTCTTGACGCTCAAGCAAAAACGGCGTCGCGTACGGTATGTCAGGATGGCGTCGGCGCTACCCATCCCTTTTTTTACAGATATTGGCTGAACCAAAATGGTAAAGGCACAATCTTTCAGATTTGATCCTATATCGGTGCAGTACTGTGTGCTGCCTGGGTTGTATATCAACACGTCTTCGTTCATCTTTTGCGAGTGGACATGTTTTGTTTTTAAATCGAAGTTGAACTGATAAAGCTGACGCACGCGCGACACATAATTTTTGGCTCGTGTCGGACGGTGAGTTCGATCAGAGTTGCAAAAGCTATAGTCTATCACTTTCAAATCATACGCGACTTCGTGTGGCGGTTAATTATATTGGACGTCTGTACCGCCGTACATCAGCAACAGTTTCAGCAGAGCAATAAACTTTAACGGATATGGAATCATGGGTGCGTTAGACTGCATCACCATAACGCCCCCTTCACACGGTGTGAATCAAGGGCGTAACATTAGCCCATACACCCTTTTTACACGATTTCAGACACCATCACTACCAACCGGGGTCGTAAAAAGGGCGTGGAAGGGAGGAAAAACGTCAGCACACCCTTTTTACACCCACCGATATTCAGTAATCGCGTAAAGAGGTGTAAAAAGGGTGTGTTTTCTAACTTGCACACTTCTTACACCCTTTTTACACGATTATGGGTGTTATAATGTTTAGTGTGTAGACAACCCACAGCCCAGCGCAGTCGGGCAACACTGACGTACACTCTCAAAACCAGGGACGCGCGCTGTAAATCGCTTCGTTCGAGACTGCCGCTGGAAAGGTCTAGAACGCAACACGCAGAGTGTTGCATTACGGTACTATCGTTGGCTCTGTTAGCTGTAACACGAAAGCGGCGGCCGTCCCGTACCCCCAGTGCTGCACAGCATGCGCCGTCCGAAGATCCGCGAATGTGCCGAGCGGCGAACTCGTTCTTTCCGTCTGCGAGCGCACCCTCCTTTTGTCGTCTGTTAAGCGCAGAGCAGATGACGCCACAACGCTTGCCGATGTTCGCTGAACACGGTTTCGTGCGCACCTCTAACGCGGTGGATGATCTGCTGACTCACAAAAACGTGTCTTCCAAATCACCGACCGTAATTTACCTGGCTACGGATAAATTACGCTACGTATTACGGTAGCCGAAATGCTTCCATTGAGTTAGATTGCAGATTTATTGTCGCATAAACGTTGCCTACGTCTTTGTCTGTTTTATAAACGGGCGTGAACAATGCATCCTTCAACAATACGCGCTCGTGAACAAGTATGAGTGCAGCTGGTGTGATAAAGAAATATATAAATAACTGCAAGTTTCTCCGAGCAAAAAAACAGCCCGTCCGACACATATCCGTGAGTCAGGGTATCAGCCACCGCGGAAGAGGCGCCCGCGAAACCTTGGGAGTATCTTACACGGTGGTTCGCTGAACACGAAACCGTAATCAGCGAACAATAGCGAGTTTTAGTAGACCGTGTTTCCCGCTCCGCTAAGCCCCTCCGCTACCCGGAAATCTACAGCCAAGGCCATCGGCGCGTAGGCGCAGTGGCGGTTTATTCGTACCGGAGGGTTAGCGGGGAGGGAAAAGCGGTCTACTAAAACTTCCTATTGGCAAGCGCTTTGGCGACGTGTGCTCGGTTCCTAGATGACAAAGCGAGGGTATGTTTGCAGGCGGAAAGAGCGGGTCCGCCACAGGGTGCATGCGCGGTGTTTCGACCGGCGCCTGCTATGAAACGCTGGGGGTACGAGACGGCCGCCATGTCGTGTTACACCTAACAGAGTCCACCATACTATGTTACAGACATGCACACGAATTTAACTTCCCCGCTAAATTTTCAGGAGGAACTGACTTTGTGTGTAGATCTATGAGGTCTCGTATTGTAACACTACGGGTGTCGCACTATGGGACGTCACCAGCCACGGCATCACGCCTCCTTCCGCCCCCAAACAAAGCCCCGCCGTACCCTCCTTCGTTCACGCCCGCCGCCAGAAACAATATCAAGATATATATATATATATATATATATATATATATATATATATATATAGATAGATAGATAAATATATATATATATATACAGGGTGTTTTAGAGAACTCAGGCCAAATCGCTCCTGCGAAAACTACTCATCGCAACGAAAAAAAGCTTGTGTCGTTTTGGTCCTGGGGCAGGGGCCCATTTAGGAAAATTACTAAAGTCCGGGATAATTAAGTTGTTAATTACTTTTGCGTAATTAACTTTTTTAATATTGTGTTTAAGGGAATGGTTTCAATTAGAAAATTGCTCAGCATCGTCGAAAAACACTAAATCAACAAATTCCACAACGATAGAAGGCACGCGAAGCATTTCACGGCTTTCTGAAAAACCGCACAAATTCGACGGGTTTTAAAGTTTCGGTTTGCTATCGGAGCGCATCTAGGCCCCGGCGCCACCGCGCCCCGTGGAGACCCAGGTAGCACGCCAGAGGAATGCCCAACTTGGGCAAATGTCTGGCAAACATAAGGGCCCAACTTTGGCGCAGTTAGGTTTTTGGCACCATGGCAATCATCAGTGCCAAAGTACGGTGCCTAACTATAGCCTTAGTTGGGCTATCCTAGGGCATGCCAAAGTTTGGCTCTTCTCTGGCACGCCAGAGGAGCGCCAAAGTTGGTACCATAATTGAGCCATAACTGCAAAAGCCACGCCGAATTTCGGACATGCCAAGTTTGGCCTTTCTCTGGTCCGCCACAGTACTGCCAAAGTAAGTGCCAGACTTGAACCATAACTGGCAGAGCAACGCCTAATTTCGGCATTTCGGCCACACCAAGTTTGGCTTTTCTCTGGTCTGCCAAAATTGTGCCAAAGTAAGTGCCAGACTTGTGCCATAACTGCCAAAGCAATGCCTAATTTGGGTATTTCAGACATGCCAAGTTTGGCTTTTCTCTGATCCGCCACAGTTCTGCAAAATTAAGTGCCAGACTTGAGCCCTAACTGCCAAAGCAACGCCTTATTCGGGTATTTCGGCCACGCCAAGTTTGGCTTTTCTCTGGTCTGCCAAAATTGTGCCAAAGTAAGTGCCAGACTTGAGCCATAACTGCCAAAGCAACGCCTAATTTGGGTATTTCGGACATGCCAAGTTTGGCTTTTCTCTGGTGTGCCACGGTTCCGCCAAAGTAAGTGTCAGACTTGAGCCATAACTGCCGCAGTAAATCTTAATTTGGTGATTCAGTGCATGCCGAAGGTTGGCTCTTCTCTGGCTACCCACTGAAGTGCCAAATAAGTGACAGAAGTGGCAAAGAAAGCCGAGAGGCCTGCCCGAGTTTGGAATATTTCTGGTGTGTCACAGAAGTGCTCTTTCACGCGCCCCAGAAGATAATTGAATTAAATAAGCGTTGGGAACATGATGGTCAGATGTCATCGCCTCCGTTCCCAAGCAGCACGGCAACACTTTGCATTATCGTGCCAGTACCGGCCAAAAGTCTGTTCCAATATCGCTCAAATGTCCAGTTTTGCACCACCGTTTGATATCCGGCAGGTATTGCTGTACAGCCATTTTGCCCCAGCCTAGCGTTCGCGCAATATGGTGCGAATTCCCTACGATGCGTCTGCTCCGTATTAGCCGAACGTCGTGCAAGTATGTGTACGTTGCATATCATTTGCTGCATATCCAATCACATATACGGACAAGCAAAATTTTTTCGATCACTCCCAGAAGTTTATTAAACCACTATCATTACACACAGTGTATTCTCGACATATTTACAAAGGTCATACTTCTCTGTAAAACGAAAAACAAATTATAAAATAAAACCTAATACTGTCCTCATGCCAAACAAAACTCATCACACAAAAAACCGTGGAGATTGAGAGGAACGCCGGACTACTATTAGAAGCATGCTTGCAGTGTACTTACTAATAAAAGTGCGATATCATGTAATCCTTGATAGATGCATAATCCATCTCATGCACCCGACAAACGCACTCGAGAAGGAAGGTTGCGCACATTCAACTGACGTCTCGTCGTCGGCGAAGACCAGTTTTTGTCGAAGCGTATCCAACAAACACATGACAAGAATTCCACGAACTCCGGTGAAAAAAAATGGCTATTACCGAAAAATTGGCATGGACGTATTCCGGCCGTTTACGACGAAAACACACGGCCGGGTCTGGGACGCACGAAAGCAACAGAACACTGAAGAGCGTATTTCAAAAACCGGAACTACGTGGCCCACCTATTTATAGCTAGGCAAACGGCGAAAACAACAGCCCCAGAGATCCCATCAGCGTGGCAAAGAGAGTCACGCGAAAAAATTTTCCTTCAAACGTTTTTGTCCTACACGTCCTACGCACAGAGGTCACGCGTTTCGCTCCACCCTTTTGATTTGCTTAAAGCGGCTGTCGCGCTCGCTGACAGCCACACGAAGACACAAAAGCAGGTGGGGAGGATTTGCAAAAGGCGAGGTCGAAGGAGCATGAACAACGCAGCTAAGCTTTCTCTGCATTTTGGACGCTTTAGAGTAAAAAAAAAAAAAACGAAGACAACTTATAAAAAAAAACTGCTGTACAGCCAAAGCTATAGGGGAGAGAGTGTATCCCGACCTGTTCAACAGTAGGGAAATAAGGGACAGGAGAATCCCAGCCCTTCTCTGGAATGAAATTTAATGGAATAAAAGGAAAGGCCGCTTCTGCTAGTGACCTTGTCTCCTTGCCTAGTCTGTCAGCGTTCGGCTTCCATTGTGGGCCTCGGAAAGGTAATCTCCTTTCTTGAGAGCGAAATGGAAGGGGTGCTTATGTATTGCGGGCTTGCCGCCACCCGATAGGCCTCAATTATTTCTCTCCCGACTCGCTCGCAGTGGGCTCCCATGGCTGTCGTGCCGGCGAAATTATACTCCGTTCCTCCTTCAGTCCGAGCGCAGTGTAGTTATCCCAGCCGATCCAGCGCCGGGAGAAAATCTGGTGACCTGCCGGTTGGGCAGAGCGACACAGGGAGCTCAAGGTCACACGACACTCTCTCAACGCTGGATTGGCTGAGATGCCTCCTAGCGTCCGCTGCACTCGGACTGAAGGTGAAACGGAGTATAGGAGCGCAGCCGGGACATTTTCTCCCGTGAATGACGATCGGGTGCTGAGAATCCGAAGCAGCTCTTTCGGCGTCCATTTGATGTTCTCGTAGTCGGTCGTTGAAGCTTCGCCCCGTTCGCCCGATGTACCTGGTCCCGCAGGACAGGGGGATCGCGTACACTTCTTCCGCTTCCTCTCCTTCCCCCAAGATTTTCCTTTCCCGTAGTCCCACGAAGCGGGTGAGCTTTGAGCTTGAAGCCGAAAATAAATGTTGTTGAAGTTAAAAGATTTTCCTCTATGTATCGTCCCTCATGTGTCTCCACTTTCTAAATGTTTAAAAAGTACCAACACGCTATAATAGAACAAGTTCCGGGATTTCAATTTAATTCCCCAAGTGTGATGCGGTTGCGGCGCCACGGAGCACCGGTCGTTTGCGCTTTTTGTTATCGCTAGGATTTGACAGTGCTCAATCACAATGCAAGACGCGCACAGAGCCACGCTCGCTTTAGCAATGCGCCGCCTAATAATGATATCTGTTGAGGAGACGTGCGCACATCAGTCTCGCGCAGCGCTAGCTCGATGGCAGCACTTTCTGTAAAGGCGCATTCGCACCGGGAATGTAAGCAGTCGCGCGATGCAACTAAATCGCATCGCAAAAAAAAAAAAAAAATTAGATGGTAACTTTGGCGTGCGCGATGAGCGAGTTGGCGTGCGCGAAGCGACTCGCCTTCGTTGGCGAGTCGCTTCTCAAAAACTCTCGCTCCGAACGCCGGTGATTGGCTCAGCCTCTCCGCGACTAGATCGCATCGCGAAACGTCGGGTCAGCGAGCGACTGCTCAAATCGCGTCACTTTTTGCCCGCGATAGTCACTTTTGCGATGAAAGTTATCGCGCGACTAGATCGCATCGCCGGTGTGAACGCGCCTAATGTCGAACCAGTCTCACGGCGCTTCCCGATATTGGCGTTTGTACCTACGCGCGACTACAACATCCGGCGCAATTTGCGTTTGCAAAGCCTGGTTCAGCCGCGTCAAAACGTTCCGCCAAACTATGAACTGGAGAAATCAACAGACACTCAAAATAAGATAAAGTGGCCGGCCGATTAAAACTTGATTTATATTTAATTAAGATGATGACCACTCGCGTACATCAAACACCTCATCAGTCGAACTCCAAGGCAGTAAGCCTAGTTCTGGCACTTGTTTGGCAACTTTGGCCCGTAGCTGCCAGATGACAGCCGAACCATTGGGAAACGAAGCCTACCTTTGGCATTAGTTTGGCGATTTTGGCCCAGAAATGCCAAATATCTGCCGAACTACCGGGCAGTAAGCCTAACTCTGGCATTTGTCAGGCGATTTAGGCCCAAAGATGCCAGATGATAGCCGAACTACCAGGCAGTGAAGCCTAAGTTTGGCACTTGTTTGGCGAAGTAGGGCCAAAATACCCAGACTGTTGCCAAGGGAGGTCAGGTGTGGCTCTACTTTGGCTTCTTCGGGCTTTTCAATGCCCTAAACTCCCAGACAAAAGCCAAGTTTCGGCCCAGAACTCGGTGCTACCTGGGGAGATAGTGCAACCAACCTCTGCTGCGCTGTCATCGCGCGACGCACCAGAGGCTGGTTGCGCTATCTCTCCACTGGGCGCGGTGCCGCCGGGGCCGAGATGCCACGGTACCTTGCCTAACTATAGACCGTTCCACTAGGAAGAGCGGAGAGAGAAAAAAATGCCTCCCCTTTCATCCCGCGCGTCGTCTGCTCCGCCGAGTGGGCGGTACCTGACATCCGGCTGGCGTTCAGACTCGGTTTAAAATCGCGTCATTTTGGAAATTTCAAGCGCAGATGCGCGAATTTTGATATACAAGTATCGTGTAATGCTATGCTCGATAAAAATACTAACCGAGTCTAATTGCGATGTTACCTGCATGCGAATTAAAAAAAAAAAAAATAAGAAAGGTGTGTCAGAGTGGCCGGGCTCTCCGGCGAAAAGTAAATCTGGTTGCGGTAGCTTTTTTGGTATACAAAGTTCGTACTGATGTAGGCCTTTAGCGACAATGAGTGGAAGTCTGGAATAATAAATAAAAACGTGCTCTACTGCCCCAATACACGCAGTAGTTGAAGGTAGCACTGCCGGCTGACTCCACAGCTATTTAAGTAATGGATCAAAGATACCCTAGTTGATCATTTACCGAAACAAAACGACAGAGCGCTATAGGCTGATTTTGGAGTAGCCATAAATGCGCGAACCACTTAACAACGGCAGCCACGAGCGAGAGTTCGATGTTCGTACAGCCCGCAGGTATTGGGCAGGAGATCGAACTATACACCAACTCATGTTTTAGAAACAAACTGGAGCGCCCGGAGCGCCCCTAGCGGACGCCACCGGCACCGCGCATGCGCGATGGGGGTGTGGGCAAGAAGCTCGCCGTCGCCCATAAACAAACCCCAGGTAGCACCGAGTTCTGGGCCAAAATATGGCTTTTGTCTGGGAGTTTAGGGCTTTAAAAAGCCCGAAAAAGCCAAAGTAGAGCCAAACCTGACCTTCCTTGGCAAGAGTCTGGGTATTTTGGCCCTAATTCGCCAAACAAGTGCCAAATTTAGGCTTCACTGCCTGGTAGTTCGGTTATCATCTGGCATATCTGGGCCTAAATCGCGTAACAAACGCCAGAGTTAGGCTTACTGCCCGGTAGTTCGGCTGATATTTGGCATTTTTGGGCCAAAATTGCCAAACAAATGCCAAAGTTAGGCTTTACTTTTTGATAGTTCGGCTGTCATCTGGCACCTTTGGGCCAAAATGGCCACAGATGTGCCAGAGTTAGGCTTAGTGGCTTGTAGTTCGGCTGACATCTGGCATTGTAGGGCCAAAATCGCCAAACAAGTGCCAAAGTTAGGCTTCACTTTCCTATTGTTCGGCAGTCATCTGGCACGTTTGGGCCAAAATTGCCACATATGTGCCAAAGTTAGGCTTACTTCCTTGTAGTTCGGCTGAGATCTGGCATTTTTGGGGCAAAATCGCCAAACAAGTGCCAAAGTTAGGTTTTATTTTCTGATATTTCGGCTCTCATCTGGCATCTTAGGGCCAAAACCAGAGAAAAGCCAAACTTTGGCTCGTCCCAAATACTGAAATTAGGCGTTGCTCTGGCAGTTATGGCTGAAGTATGGCACCAAATTTGGCGCTCCTCTGGCGGACCAGAGAAACGCCAAACCTTGGCATGCCCCGAATTCCAAGATTAGGATTTACTATGGCAGTTATGGCTCAAGTATGGCACCAACCTTGGCGCTCCTCTGGCGGACCAGAGAAACGCCAAACCTTGACATGCCCCAAATTCCCAGATTAGGATTTACTATGGCAGTTATGGCTCAAGTATGGCACCAACTTCGGCTCTCCTCTGGCGTACCAGAGAAGAGCCAAACTTTGGCATGCCCTAGGATCGCCCAACTAAGGCTATAGTTAGGCACCGTACTTTGGCACTGATGAGTGCCATGGTGCAAAAACCTAACTGCGCCAAAGTTGGGCCCTTATGTTTGCCTGACCTTTGCCCAAGTTGGGCATTCCTCTGGCGTGCTACCTGGGACATTGAAATGCGATGTTGTCGGCGTCGGTGTGAGTCGCCGCGCTCCTTTTCGCGTTTGAATTGTTGATTCTACGTCCTCCTAACGATGTCTGACTACTTGAGCGGCGTCAGCGAAATTAACGAGGCTCGTTACACCGCAAAACTTCCCGTGAATAATCTGACATGCGGCGATTCATTCCGCGTGGACGCCGCAGAATGTACGCTCAGGCCTGATTCACATAATGAGATTTCGCTCGAAATTTTCAGTAGCGAAGTCGCTCGGGCTGAAAAAGCGTGAACCGTAGCTGAGATGGTCGACGTCGATACTGAAAATCGCAAGCAGAATCGGACCAAGTGAATCAGGCATAGCAAGTCGGTGATGGCCACTGGTAACAATGATCAACATCTCCTTGTATCCACTGTTTACGTCGAGCCTGCTTACCAACCTTCAAACTTAAGTCTTTTGAGGCCTGCACTTACTTCTTATCGCAAGTACCGGGCCCACGTTTGGTCTACGGGCCGGTGTCCTCTAAAAGAGCAGACGACAAGCAGAAACGTTTGAAAGAGCAGACGACAGTTCAAACGATCAGGCGGCCGTTTGAACTTGAAGACGCACAGAACGTAGTCCGCAGGTGGTCCGTACAACTTGACGGTTTTCCGCCGTTCATGTTGGAACAAAACAAATAAACCTGATGGCCACAAGTATCCGTGAATTCAACCCAAAGTGTTTTCCCCCCAAGCAATCGTGGTCCGACGGCGTCTGGTTTTCCCTTTTCACGGCACATTTCCACGTTCTCGGACGAACCGAGCGCATGAAAACTGACCTTCAAACATTTCTCGACTCTTTTGGTACAACCCCAGTCACGGCATTTTGACGAGAAGGCAGGTTTTTGTCTGGTTCCTCTCAAAACAACGGAGGAATGCACGTCTCACATGGGCACTTCCGCCCACAGCCCCGGACCGGAAGTGCGTCCGACACGCCACCACCGCGCCGTGACGTAACAGAGATGAGTTCGTGTATAGGGGGCACTCTGACCCGTTAGTTGTCCCCATACTCGGTGTTTACTCAACACAAGGCCTGTGCACATGCCTAGAGCCCTTATGGGCATGTTCATGTCATCTTCTACAACAGAGCGCGGGGCACAGTTTAATGTAAAAAATACTAACACTTGACGAAGCGACGTTAAGTGCCGGATCTATCCTCAGAGAACGCGAGCTTGACCCACTTCGGCTCTTATGCTGAGCTGGGACCGTGCATGCTGCATTGTTCATGCAGGCCGGAGTGGAAACAAAGGAGCCTCTCCTCCCCCTCACCGGAGAACACGAACTCCAGCAGAACGCTGACGCCACGTTCGGTTATGTCGGCCGAGCGCTGAGTCATTGTATTTGTTGTCCCCATCCGTGTAGTTCTAAAGTTAACCACTTGGGGCGTCACGGTCGCTCCTCCCCCCCAATAGCCCAAAGATGGAGAATGGCAACCTCCCTCTTTGTCGTCTGCTAGCGGAGTCGGGCACGTGCCCTCTCTCACATTTTACCCCGCCGAAACCGCTGAATTTCCCGGATGTATAAAGAGGTCACTTCGGTCGAACTAAGTGGCGCCGCCCTGAGAGCGCTCAATGGAATGGTGTATAGCCCAAGTTGGGCGATACTAGGGCGTCCCAGGCAGCACGAAAATATTGGACAAATAACGGACAAATATCGGTCAAAGGTTTAAGAACTAACGGTCCCATAATGATTTGCAACCCGGCTCCAGATCGGTCCAATAACTTGAACCGATCACGGCGAAAGTTTTGAGACCGATATCGTCAACCGTTTTGCGACCGATATCTTCAACCGTTTTCCGGCCAATATCGACAACCGTTTTTCGGCCATCTTTCAAAATGTTTTGTGGCCGTCATCGTTGAACCATTTTGCGATTTAAATGTCTATTGTTGAAATATGTAAGAATGCGAATGACTATACGACATCAAATGTGAAACTCTTTATTTTCAACGGAAACAGACGCTTCATTTTAGGGGGAATCGGAGATGTCACACCATTTTCGACTTGGACAAGGGTATGGGAGCCACTGTAAAAACTTTTCACTCAATTTTATGGGCAAAAGTTGCGGGTTCCATAGTGCCGGCATTGGTTTCCCGTAATCTAGACACTGAACAGTCTGTAAATACAAGGCATATATTTTTGTAAAATGATGGAACGTCTGTATTTCACTTTACGGACAGTTATCCGTTTTCCCTGTTTATTGGTATTATTAATTTTCGTTATTAAATGACTCGCAGTATGGTTTCCGAAAACAAAGAAGTACCATTTCACTACTAGAAGATTTCTCCGATTGTGTAAATGAGACACTTGAAAATAATAAGATAGCGCTTGCCTTGTTTGTGGATTTATCTAAAGCATTCGACACATTAGAGCATAGCATTTTATTACGTAAACATGAAAAGCACGGTTTCAGAGGTCCTTTAACAGATTTTTTATAAACTACTTTACAGACAGATTTCAAATGGTCAAAATTAGTCACAACACAAGTGAAAAAGTAAGAATCGAATGTGGTGTTCCGCAGGGCAGCACCTTAGGCCCCTTGCTTTTTAATATTTATGTAAACGACCTAGGATCAATACCGTTGCAGTCTAGAATGTTTCAGTATGCCGACGATACTGTTTTATTATTACCACATTATGACTACGAGCAAGCGGTTCCTCTTTTTCAGAGTGAGATAAACTTATTAATAGATTGGTTCTCGAGTAAAGAAATTTTTCTAAATACCAATAAAACTAAGCTTGTATGTTTCCGTAACCCTCATAAGCGCATTGAACTTAAGACAAACATATATCTTCATCTTCACAAGCAAGATCAGTCCATCTGCAGATGCAAGCCATCACCATATGAGTCTTCAGTCAAATATTTAGGTATATTTTTTGGTGAGCACGTACTTTGGAAACAGCAGTTAGAACATATTACTAGAAAGCTCCGTTTGGTATCCGCATATATATACAAAGTAAAAAGTGAGTGCGGTGTAAAATTACGGCAGTCTATTTTCAGAGCACTAGGAGAGTCAATCTTACGGTATGGAAAAACGCTATACGGGAATTGCTCAGGGTACAAAAGAAAGGGAATTGATAGGGTCATAAAACATATTGCGAATAACGTTTCATATGGTTCAGTCCATGATGGCTTGGAACTGGAAGAAAAAATGAAGACACTAGGCATACTCTCATTCGATCAATTTTATAAATATGTAGCAATAACAAGTAATTATTATAAAAATGATTTTAAATACGAGGTTAAGAAAAGAAATCTAAGGCGTACAGAAAGATTTATCTTGCCGAAAGTTGTAACAAATTACGGTAAAAAAGAAAGGAAATATTACATCCCTGCATTATTTAACGCGTTGCCTGAAACTTTAAGTAATTTAACATCCATTCGCGCGGTGAAACTAAGCGTCAAAGAATGGTGTCAAACGCTCGCTGGTAATACCTGCGGATAAAAAGTTGTAATTGTTTACATAGTGCACAGTTATTCCTTATGTGTAATGATGTATGCAGTGTTTTGCTGGCTGCCTGGACCCACAAACAAGCATTTCTGCTTTCGTGGGCCAGTTCGCTATCTTGTGTAAATTTTCTTTTCAGTAAATAAAAAGTATTATTATTATTATTATTATTAAGTTGCTGGTTTTATATTGCCGGCAAGGTTTCCCGTGATCTAGAAACTGGACCGTCTGTAAAAACACGGCACATAATTTCGTAAAATGACGGAATGTCTGTAGCCCACTACGGACAGCTATCCGTAGGAATTATGAAAGCTGCCGTCACTAAATAACGAAGCACTATACCTTTCGGCCTTATATAAGACCAAAGTTACGAGCCATCCGTACCACCTGCACCTTTGATACATCAGGCGACTCCCCTGGAAGGGCTATACCTCTGCCAGAGGTGTCACCTGACGTATTGGAGGTGCAGGATTGGTGCGGATGGCTCGTAGTCAAGAAGTGCTCCGTTATTTAGTGCGAACAGCTTCCATGTTCAAGGAAGTCGCAGTCACATGAAGCTTTTGGGGTACGGATTGGTATGGAGAGTTTATAGCTCCGTCACTCAATATATGAACTTGTATAATTTTTATCCTTAGACAAAACAACAACAGTTCAACAAGAAAAAGAGCACACAACCTCTACTACTCAATTCCAGGATTTTGTTTGTGTGAGATCAGCTGTTCCTTGACGTGACAGCTGAACAAACAAACCAATTAAGAAGTTTTGCCACAATGCCTTTATTGGAAGAAGGCATGCCTTGATTTAAGTTGGGAGAAATTTTACATTACAGTTGTCCTTGCGCTCGCCGTCTAGATGCCCCTCCATGCTTGAGCTTATAGTTGTCCTTCAATTGAAGACCTCTTTGGTACATTCATGGTGCACGTCAGGGCAGCCTGAAATAAAAAGCAGAAGAATAGAAATCAATACACAATCAAAACAAACTGTATATGACATACATGGTTAACATCAGCAAGCAACGTGTTTACCACCTAGCCCAGCTCCTCACCTTTCTACTGCATATGACCATATATAACAAACCTGCCATAAACTGAACCAAAGTAAAATTTTTTATTGATTTGAATACCCAACACAACAAGTGCTTGAGAAATAAAACTAGCAAATTAAAATGCACCTAACCATTCAGTGATATTAAGCACAATTAAGTGAGCCATATCCCCTTTAGAGTATGCAGTTGGCTCGCAATATTTCAAACTCGGATATTTAATACCTCTTGTTAAGTCAAACAAATTTCAAAACTTGGGTTGTCCCGCTACGTTTTCAATGTATTCATAAGCCGCTTAATTTGAACGACGTTTTCGTGTAATTCATACTTTTTGTTCTCGCGGCCCCGTTGAGCGCACTTCTTTCCGAGCACCAGTGCACTGCGGAGAAGCAGCACCTGTGGAACTTGCTTTCACAGTTGCTACTTTCCCGCGGTGCACTGGTGTTCAGTAAGAAGCGCACTCAACAGTGCTAAAGCAGAGCAGAGCCGTATTATAGTGCTTGGTATATGAAAAGAGCAAGCAGAGCCGATTCCTGCATCAGACGCAGATAGAGGGCTCGACAAGCCATCTTGGCCAACCAGAAGCTGAAAATAATCCGCTAGCCATGGTAGCTAGCCGTGGTAGCGAAAAACGGTTTTGATAAGTGCGTAAGAGTTAAATGTTGTAACACTTCATGGTTGAAAATATGGTGCACGCAATGTTTCGACTATGGTTATGCAAAAAGATGTAAGAAACGAATGTGCCGCTTGATTTCTGTTTTGCTCAAATGGAGTCTGACCGCTTCAACGGCAGATTCCCGGCGCTCGGCGCCTTGTGTACGGATTACGTCAATCGTTCAGCTGGTCGCGCATGCTTTTTATATTTTCTATATCTTCCACCGTGATTTCGCATGACCGTGATCAAAACATCACTGCACCCCAGTCACCGAGAGTTACTCCGACGAGCTTATTAATTTTGTTTCTCGCAACCACCGCCAGGATATTATGTACGGCTTCTGGTTGGCCACATACGAATTTGTGAAAACGCTCTGGAACGCACCCAGCCGACCTTCAGCCAATGGTGCCTCCTCATTTGCCTTCTATAAATCCCAATGAATGGTTAACTATCTCTATATATGTCTCTGAAGCAGAGGACACATGAGCGGCAAAAACGGGTGCCGCGCGGCAGTTTCCATATCAACTTGCACTGACGCTGTGATGTGGCGGCATGGCTTTATATTGCAGCGTTCACGTAAGCTGCTGTAGAAACTGCAGGAAACTGCAGCACAATGCCCGTTTCCATTACTCATGGGTCCCCGCTTAACAGTCCATAATAGACGATTTTTTGCTGGTTGACCAAACTTAATTTTGTTTTGAGGTGCCATGTGCTGTCTTAACAGTCCCTGTTAAACAACATTTTTGAGGGTTGAATAAACTTGTGTCATAAATTTTACCCATGTTTCATCAATGGCATACCAGCTTATGATTAAAGGGCCTGTGCAGAGGAAATCATGAAATATCTGTTTTGTATGTGTAGCCATCCATATAGAAAATCATAATTTATCTTGCAACACATTTAGATGAACTTCTGATAATTTATACAAAATTCGTGACTACCTGGAGTTTCAATTGATGAGTCTACTGTATGTCACATTCAAATTAATGGTTTAGCTTCTTGGGCTTAATGATATCTGAACATCTTCCTTTGGCAGTGCATTAAATGCAAAATGGTACAGCAATGCATTTGCTCTAGTTTGTGCACTGGCACAGGCTTGTGCAACTAAATCAAACTAGCATTAAGAGGATATCGCAGCTACCGAGCCCTATGCAATTCCAATGGCAACTTTTTGGTATTTTGTCTCGAGAACCACCGAACAGATTGCCTTGGGAATGGTTTTATTAGAAAGATAGTAAAAAACTAAGTAATATTGCGGCGCTACATTTCCCGATTTTCAAGCTTAAAAGTTTTTACGGGAACTTAAAGATGCTTGAAAAAGCCGTTTTTTTCGTTCCGTCCTTCATCAACATTTAAAAATAAACCGGGGCCAAAATACAAATTTAGGCTCGACAATATTCAAGACCAGGACTTTTAGGATATATCTCTTACAAGATCTTTTTTCCAGGGATTCTCATTGTAACACAATTTAACTAAGTTTGTAGCCTATCAAAGCGTCAAAAAATCCAGCTGTCACCTGGCGCCATCTATGAGTCTGTCCGTAAAACTTGCTCTTGAAATTGCGCAATGTGTTATTGCGCCCCGGACTACTTGCATCTTCAAGGTCGTCGGGTTGACAGTCGGGATTTTGAGGAAGGGTGCCTCTCGAAACAGATCGTTTTTTTTTGTTTTTTGACTGGGGCGGAGATATTTTGCGGGTTATCGCGTTAGTGAGTAATAGGTTGTACATCGCCCGAGCGCGTCCTTGGGAGGATGTTCGGTTCTTTGTTGGTGTTTTGGGGTCGCACAAATGATAGTTAGAAGTTCCTTTTCTTTTTTTTTTTGGCGGCGGAGATGTTTAGCGGGTGGGTGAGAGTCATTAGTTTTCAATCGCCGGAGCGCGTCATTGGGAGGATTTTCCATTCTTTGTTGGCATTTTGGGTGAAGAAATTGAGTGTGAAAGATTTCACGCTTCAAGCGGTCCTTGTGCGAGGCCTGAAGTTAGCAAATGCAGGTAGTCAAAAGCAACCGAAGCGTCAAAGAGTAGATACTGTCTTACCACTTCTTTGTGTTCAAAGTTGGATAGGTGATTTGATCTGGCGATTTCAAATGTTCTGCAGAGATGCATTTAAAATGTTTACGTATTTTAAATGTGGAAGAACCATACGTGAGTTCGTCAATTTTGTTTTAACTTCGACATTCGCTTTGCATATCAACTTGTGGAGGCGGATTTCTACCGAAATAAAACAAACATTGCGAAAACAATTTCAATGAAGCTAAAAACAGAACAAGCTTTTTGGTAGTACGCGTGACACGTTGCTATTTGGAAGTTGTGAAAGTTGCGCTGAAGATTCTTTTTTTGACCCGAACCAACACACTCTTGATTCAGTATTTTATGAAATAGAGGCGAATGTAATAGACAAGAACCCGCACATCTTTTATTATGGTGTTCGTCGATTGTACTGTCTTGGCAGCGATAAGCCCCTGGTCGGCTGTTACTGTTAGGCGGCGGACAAACTATCTTACCGGAGAACGGGCGGCGGAGAAAAGCTCACTTGTGAAATGCTCACTGCAAAACCAACAAATGCGGAGAAAAGCTCAGTTACGAAATATTTTATTATTGTTTGCACTGCGGTGTTTATATTTAAAACTCACGTCCGCACTTTGCTCAGCGCTCATGCTGCGCTTTTGCGTGTTCGTATATTTGTAAAACCAAGTGTTCTCGTTTAGCCCCAGGAGGATAGCTTACCTTCTAAGAAAAATGGGGAAGAGGAAGACGAATCCACAGTTTTGCGGAATGTGAACATGTAAACAAGTGGGGAGCGCTTTTTTTTCTGTTAACTTTTACATGGAGACAGGACATTGCCTCAATGTTGAGTACTACTACGAAAAGCAACAATGTGACCTCCGTCTTGGCACCCGACGACTCCTGACCTCCCAAAAAGTATCAAGTTCGTCTTAGGCCACATAACCGAAAGAGGTCATTGTTTACTACAAAGCAAAAGAAAAACTGAACATAATATTGCCGCGTGAGCAGCTAGCCAAGTAGGCAGCGCGCCCGTGGCCTAACGGTTACCGTGCTTATCTTCGATGCCTGGCCGCGGAATCACACTCTTATTGTTTCTGTAATGTCGCGTTCTGGTAATTTCGAGAACCCTGTTGCTGATTCTAGGTTAGAATATTCTAGGCGCCGAACCTTCTACGCCGATTGTTCCAGAAGCACACGCGTGTACATAAGGAGCTCCGCGTGGAGAGCCGGAGTCAGTTTCGATCCTGCTGTTTCGTCGACATCGACGCCTGCGACGCCAACCTTCTATTTTGTTCGCCCCATTAAACGTTCAGTTTCTTCAGTTATTCACCGCCTCATCATTTGTCATTCGTGACATTATCTCTATCCTTTGGATGCAAAGAAAAAAACACTATTTACAAAAACGAGAAACGATCTGGCCAGAATTCCCATCATGATGTTCGATAAAACGGTGTTCTACGAAACGGCTTCGATGAAATTGGATTCAATTACATGGCGTTCATTTAAATGACTTTGATAGAACAGAGTTCGATAAAATATCGAGAGCTGCGAAGAAATAATGTTAAAACGGTTTGTAAATGTGAGCTTTTCTCCGCATCTCTCCGAAGTCTGGTGAGCTCTTCTCCGCATCCGCCGAATTTCCGGTGTGCTTTTCTCCGCCGGAGAACAGCGCAACACCGGAGAACAGCACAACATCACGGGAGAAAAGCTCACCAAAGAAAAGTTCACCGAAAATCTGACAGATGCTGAGATAAACCCACTCATGAATTATACGATCAAGCTTTTAAATTTAGTATTTGCGGAGAGGTATAAACGGAGAGATATTTACAAGATTCGTATATTGCAGACACCAATAGGAATGAAGAAGCAGAAGTCCACAGTTTTGCAGAATGGGAACAATTAACAAAGGGATAGACACGTCTTTTTTTTCTATAAATACATTGCCTCAACGTTGAGTTTTGTGAACAGTAATATGGCGCACCGTGCATTCACGAGGGCGCTTATCAAACCAACCTGGCATAGGTGCCGCGGGGCAGCTAAGCAGTTGCCTCGCCTCAGACACGATCACATGGTCGTGTCGCTGCGGGGTCGATCGGGATCTCGAATTCGACTCCCGACGTGCCGCTTTCTCTCCTAGCCACTGGATGGCGCTGCAGGCGCCATCCAGTGCTTAAAGGGTAAGACAAAATGGCTGGGTGGCGTAAGCTACCGCCCGATCCAAAGGGCTCAGCCGTATTCATCCATCCATCCATCCATCCATCCATCCATCCATCCATCCGGCGGGCGAGGAGAAAACCTCCTCGCCCCTTCTTCGAGATAGTCGAGTAACCGGGAGGCAAGAGTCTCTTAGGATTCCGGCCGGGCTCAGATAGGCAAGTGCAAGCAACTGCTCTCGGGCAATAGCGGGACACGAGGCCTAGGGGCTCTCTTTGTGTTTAGCCTTGGGCTTAACGTACGTTTGTAAATATTTGAGTAATGTCGCGTGTATTTGTAGTATAGATTGAGTGTCTTGTAGCGTTGTGTTTTTATGTACCAATAAACGGGGAGCGGAATCCCGCTCCCGTGAAAGAACCAGGCTGGACTCGGGTTGTTGACGGACCACGTGGGAAACGGCGTATCGGCGGCGGTACGCAAATTCCTACAAATGGCGCATCAACGTTGGGGCAGGCGAGCCGTAATTACGGTCGCAACGTCCGTCGACGACACTGCGTGAAAATTCACGCGAGGCGGTCCCCCTGGTTGGTTGGTCTACACCGCCGCGCTGCGAAGCTGGAAAGGGTACGTCCAAACAAGTGTTCGAGATGGCCACGGGTAATTTCGCCCTCACGGACTTGATGTTTTTGGCCGACGTACGACGACGACGGGGCTGGCGGAGCGAAACGCCATGGCGGTGACCGCAGCACTGAGTCCGGACACGCCGACGGTTTCGCCAGTGGTGTCTATGCCGCAAAACACGGAGATGTCCCGTGAATCTACGGCATTGGTTGCGGCGTTCACTCACGCCTTACAGAGCATGCAGAGGGAAACGCCGCCGCCAAAGACCTTCATCCGTATTCCGGTGCCGGAGTACAGCGGACACAGCGATCGAGCGATGAGCGCGACTGACTTCTTGCTGGCAATCCAGCGATACCGGAAGGCTACCGGCCTGACCGAGAAGGAGACGCTAGGCAGGGTTCTGCCGGTGGCTCTTGTAGGCCCGGCGGCCAGGTGGCATCGCCTCGTGGGCGAGTCAGCCGGAACACTCGACGAGTTCACGGCCCTCTTCCGGCAAGAGTTCTTGCCGGCAGACTACCTCCCTAGAATGCGCAGGGAACTGGAGGAAAGAACGCAGGCTCCCGCGAAGCCCTTTGTGGAGTACCTGCGGGCAATGCAGGAACTCCTGCAGATCGCCGATCTGAATGCTACGAACCAGGAGCAGGTCGAGCGGGTGGTGAGGCAGGCGCATCCCACCTTTTCGCGGTATCTGCGTGGGCGCCAATTCGGAAGTCTGAGTGAGCTCGCACAGGAGGCGCGCAGGGTTCAGGCCGACATACTGGCGGAGCGCAGGTATCACCTTCCCCCAGCTCCAACCGACACGCTCGAACCCCGATGCGCGTGGCACGGGCCGGTGCCACGTGGGTATCGACGGGGGGAGGCCGCAATGGCGGCGGCCCGCGGGGAGCCGAGCGGGAATCCCTGGGAGCTCACGGACGACGCCTTGGAGCCAGGATCGCGCCGAGGAGGGAGTGCGGCCGTCCACGCCACGGAATTCCGGCCGACCGGCGCACCACGAATCGCCGCTGCACAGGAGCAGGCTGCCGCCGACCCGCTGCCACAAAGGGGTGAGCGCATCGGACGCCCCACTGGGGAGAATCCTTTCCAAGGTTGGCGAGGCCGCTGCTTTCGGTGCCACGAAATCGGGCACTATAGGCGCGATTGCACAAGGAGATTTCGGGAAACGGAGGAGGCCGCCGATAAAGTTATCGGCGGCGAAACAGACCAACGAGCGGGTCCCCGACATCCCATCGACGGTGTGCGTGCCGACGGCGTATCGAGTCGGAGCAGCGACACGCACCGCGGCCCCATTTATTTCTCTGACAGTGGCGGGAAAGGAGTTCGCAGCTCTTCTGGATAGCGGGGCTAGTGCGTCGCTAATTGGGGACGAGGTCCTCAGGCAACTCCAACAGAAGTCCTTTCGGGTGAGACATGGGGAGACCACTTTCCAGTTGGCTTGTGGGTCGACGACATCGAGGGGAGCAGTGCGTCTCGTGGTACGTTGGAATCAACGCGCGCAGAGACAGCGGTTCGTCCATTTGGCCGGGCTGACGGTGCCCATCATTCTTGGACGGGATTTCCTGGCCAACACCGGCATCATCATTGACGTGGAAAGTGGCGGGTACCGAGAGGGGGCACAGGCACCCCTTTCAAGTTTCCGAGAAAGCTCCACGGAGACCATGGCGGCAGCGCTGGGAAAATCGACAGAACAGGAAAGAATTGACCGCGACGACGCCATGAGTCACCCAACTCCGAGCTCCGTCGCGCACTGCGACGCAATGGGCCACCCGTTGGCCAATGCCGATGGACTGTCCCGACCAGATCGAGAGAGGTTGGCGGCTTTGCTGCACAACTTTGACGAAATGTTCACCGAACAGCCGGGCTGCACCAAGCAGGTGCAACATCGTATTGAAACTGGGGACGCACGCCCTTGGAAGTCCAATCCGCGTCCTGTGAGCCTGGCGAAGCGAAAAGCGATAGATGCCGCAGTCGATGAGCTCCTGAAGTCGGGAATCATTCGCCGGTCATCAGGACCCTGGGGATTCCCGGTGGTTTTGGTGCCCAAGAAGAACGGAACATCGAGACTCTGCGTCCATTATCGGCGCTTGAACGCGGTGACCCCTAAAAGATGCGTATCCATTTCCGAGCATCGAAGAAATCATCTCGAATCTGGGTAAGGCGAAGTATTTCACTACCCTCGACGTAAGCAAAGGCTACCTCCAAGTGGAGATGAGCCCGGGCGACGAAAACAAAACTGCATTCGTGTGTCACCGAGGCTTGTTCGAGTTCACTCGGATGCCGTTCGGGTTAACAGGCGCACCGATGACATTTCAGCGGTTGATCGACGGGGTGCTCGGAGATGCCTAGTGGCAGCACGCGCTCGCGTACCTGGACGACATCATTGTGTACTCGGAAACTTTCGAGGACCACCTTCGTCACCTCGAGGACGTGTTGCGCAAACTACGGATCGCCGGCCTCACACTAAACCTGACTAAAGCCCAAATTTGAGCTTCTGAGATCAGCTTGTTGGGATTCCGGATCGAGAGAGGAAAAGTTTCCCCCGACGCGGACAAGTTGCGGGCGATCTTGGAGTTCCCAGTCCCTACCGATGTCGGGGGAGTGCGCCGTTTTCTCGGCATGATAGGATACTACCGAGCCAACATCCCGAACTGCGCAGCCATGCAGGCACCCCTCACGCAATTGCTGAGGAAAGCGGCTCCCTGGAGCTGGGAGGCGCCGCAGGAGGAGGCGTTCCTCCAGCTAACCTAGGCCTTGGCGCGTACAGCATCCCTCAAACTGCCAGACCTGAATAGGCCCTTAACGATCCAGACGGACGCCAGCGACCAGGGACTCGGCGCGGTGCTCTTGCAGGAGACAGAGGGAGAGATCCGCGCTTGTCCCGTCCTCTTCTCGTCCCGTGTTTTTTATTGAGCGCTTGTTGTCTAAGTGAAGGCATTTGCCAGCCGGGCGCTGAACCCGGCGGAGAAGAACTACACGGTGAGTGAGCGCGAATGCCTCGCCATCATTTTCGCTCTCAAGAAGTTCGATCATTATGTCGAGGGGACGGAATTCACGATCGAGACGGACCATATGGCCCTCGCATGGCTCTCCCGAATCAAGGAACCCGCCGGAAGGCTGGCACGCTGGGCCTTGACTCTGCAGAAGTACGAGTACCGAATTCGGTACCGGAAGGGCACGACAAATGTGGTGGCTGACGCGCTCTCCCTCGCACCCGTGGATCCCCCACCGAGCGAGGCAGCAGACTACGGAGGCGGGGCCATCCACCGGGAGACGGGAAATCCCGCCTCGTGCTCCGCTCCCCACTGTGGCGGCGTCGCGCAGCTGGCTGAGGCGATTACCTCACTGGGACCGGCGTTCAACCGAACGGAACTGTTCGAAGCACAGCAGAGCGATTCGTTTTGTCGCGCTATCTTCGACCGGCTCAGGCAAGAGATGGATCCTGACCAGACAGGCGAAAAGACGCTCCGGCACTCCGGAACACCGAGAGGGCCAAGTGCCACCGTCCAGGAGTCAGACATTGAAGCAGGTGAGCTGGAGTCTTACCTGATCGATGGGGACGGCGTCCTACTGCGCTACTTCCCGGAAGAGAGCGATTCAAGTGAGTCGTTCAAGGCCGTGATTTCCCGCGATCTCAGAGTGGCAGTGCTGCGTCACTACCACGATGCGGACGGTCACGGCAGTGCCCCGAAGTCGTGGCATAAGCTGCGCCGTTTCGCTACCTGGCCGGGCATGAAGGGGCAGCTGTGTCGATATGTCCGGAGCTGCGCAGTGTGCCAAGAGCGCAAACCCAGGGGGGGGGGGGGGGGCGGGGGGCAGACCACCCGGCCTGCTCGAGCCCATCGTGAGTACGCGGCCCTGGGAGATCGCGGCGTGCGACTTGATGGGACCCCTGCCGCGGTCAAGCGGAGGCTATCAACATGTGTTGGTAGTAACCTGCCACTTCACCGGATTCGTCGAGAAGTTTCCAATGCGGAAGGTGACAGCCAAGGGAGTCCTGAGCAGGCTGTCCGAGGTCTGGTGCCGCTACGGGTTCCCCGAGAGACTGGTGAGTGACAACGCCTCGATATTTTGCTCGAAAGTCTTCGCGGCAACCTGCCAGGCCCTCGGGATTAAACATTGTAGGACTTCGTGTTACCATCCCCAAGCAAATGTGACCGAGCGGCGGAACCGCGACATCAAGCCGCTGCTCGGGGCGTATGCTCGTAAGCAGCGGGACTGGGATCTGCACTTGGATTCGATTTCGTTTGCATTGCGGTCCAACCTCAACCGCAGCACTGGGTTCACGCCTGCGCTGTTGAACTTCGGCAGAGAACTCTCTACGCCGACCGATGCGGTTCTTCTCCCGCGACAGAGCGCGGCCAGACCGGTGCCCTCACACGAGGATTTCGCGACGCGGACAAGAGAGCGACTGTCGCGGGCGCTGGACGCCGCTCGCGGAAACAGGGCTCGCGCGCGGGCGGAGCAGAAGGACAGCTATGACAAAGCGCATCGCGATGCGCAGTTCGAGGTGGGCGACACCGTTCTTCGGCGAAGTCACGTTCAGAGCGATGCGAGTAAGTTCTTTTCGGTGGCGTTGGCGCCCAAGTGGGTTGGCCCCTTCGTCATCGATTCCAAGAAGTCCCGACTGACATACACGCTGAGGGACCAGAATTCTGATCTCGTCCGGGGCATTCGCGGGCACCAACGATCTCAGGATTTCCTGGGACCACCGCGGCACCGCTACAACACGCGTAGCCGGAGGCAACCCGATGGGATCGGAACCTCGTAGAGTGCGTGGCCCGGGAAAGGGAAGAAGAGGGTGAACGATCCGAAATCGGCGTTCCCAGCATTGTTTTTTTTTTTCCTTTGTGGGCGGGGGGGGGGGGGGGGGAGGGTGCCTCGGAACCCTCAGTGTTTTTTGTTTCTTGTTTTTGCTTTCAATGTTTTTATTTTTGTGCACGGCGTTCGGCTGGTAAACTGTCATCGGCCCTGCGGCTGCTGCCTCGAG
Source organism: Ixodes persulcatus (assembly GCA_013358835.2). NCBI lineage: Eukaryota > Metazoa > Arthropoda > Arachnida > Ixodida > Ixodidae > Ixodes > Ixodes persulcatus. The sequence goes on along the minus strand of JABSTQ010009823.1, from coordinate 106,573 downwards.
ACGCAACTTGGTGTGCACCGAATGGTCCTCTCCTGGGAGACGACGAAAGGATGAGTCGCCGTTTGGACAAACACCAGCCTGGGCTGAACTCCTCGTCTTCGGGCAGCGTATTCCCCGGCCGGAACCACAGCTGGGGGAGCCTCGTTGGACGTCCGCGACGCCACGCAGGACGCCGGGGTGCAGTGCTCAGTGCCTTTGGACTTCCAGCTCCGCATCGCTCCGGGAGGGCTGTCGCAGCTGGGTCACAACCGCAGTCCCTCTTCGGTGCACCTCTCGGGGGGGGGGGGGGGGGGGCAGTCTCATTGTAGCCAGGCAGGCTGTTCAAGGACCCCGTTTCCCCGGAGGCCGACGCCAAGCCGAAGTCAACACAATCTACTGTGAGGTGTGCGGTGGCCGCGCACCCCAGGCCTCGGGCGAACTGATGGACCTCAGTGAGGACGACCCATGGGATCAGTGGTGTGGGTGTGCGTGCGGGGGTGGGGTCTCCAGGCCAAACAAAGCGACGGTGTTCCCGAGCATCCTAGCCGTACGTCTGAATTCCGGCGTACTTCGATTTTTAGGAGAGGGGAGTATGGCGCACCGTGCATTCACGAGGGCGCTTTTCAAACCAACCTGGCATAGGTGCCGCGGGGCAGCTAAGCAGTTGCCTCGCCTCAGACACGATCACATGGTCGTGTCGCTGCGGGGTCGATCGGGATCTCGAATTCGGCTCCCGACGTGCCGCTTTCTCTCCTAGCCACTGGATGGCGCTGCAGGCGCCCCATGGCGGGCGAGGAGAAAACCTCCTCGCCCCTCGGTCGAGATAGTCGGGTAACCGGGAGGCAAGAGTCTCTTAGGATTCCGGCCGGGCTCAAGATAGGCAAGTGCAAGCAACTGCTCTCGGGCAATACCGGGACACGAGGCCTAGGTGCTCTCTTTGTGTTTAGCCTTGGGCTTAACGTACGTTTGTAAATATTTGAGTAATGTCGCGTGTATTTGTAGTATAGATTGAGTGTCTTGTAGCGTTGTGTTTTTATGTACCAATAAACGGGGAGCGGAATCCCGCTCCCGTGAAAGAACCAGGCTGGACTCGGGTTGTTGACGGACCACGTGGGAAACGGCGTATCGGCGGCGGTACGCGAATTCCTACAGTAACGAAGTGACCTCTTCATTGCACCCGACGGCCACAGAGAGCCCCCAAATTGTGCCAGGACCCATCACACCAAAAGTCATAAGTTACAACAAAGAAAAAAAATACCGAAAATAATGTTTTTATTATCTATATACCAAAATAATGCCATTTCCGAAAACGAACATCGTAGGTGAGGTTCCACCTCATTCATCAAGATTCCGATGAGCTTTTCTCCACGTCGGTCGGTCTTGCGGTGAGATTTTCTTCTATTCGCTATTTGCCGAGATTTGTGACTTCGGCATGGATCTGAACCTTTTTTTATATCGAAACCGCAGAACATCGCACGGGACTGAAAGACGATGCTGGTTTTCAGCCATCACATTTTCACAAAGTGAGACACCTTAGGTTCTGTTGCGCACTAGAAGGTCACACGCACCTACACCGGACATTTCATCGAACGCCGTTTCATTGAATGCCTCATAGGTTTCTGCAATAAAATTTGATAATTTCTCATTGTCCTCTCGTACGACAGACGCCTGGATGGCACGACGGAGGACATGCCTGCATGGGGTGTACCCAAGCGGATAGATTCTGGTCCCGCCACCTCCCCCTCCACTTGCCCCGAATTATTAGTTTTGTTTTGTTAGCAACGTTTTCTGGCCGGCTATTAGGATTTTTTGTTTAAAAATACCGGCCAATTGTTGTAAATGAACGTTTCGGTACGGGACGACCACATTTTCGATGAAACGGCGTTCGATGAAATGTCCTGGAACCTACGCGTTTGCCGTTTTTTTTTGTTTTTTTTCCTTTGGGGTTATTTTCCCGATTATTGCTTTGCTCGACGACAACTCGGGCACAGGTTTGTGAACCTCCCCCTTTATTTTTCCCCATAAAGAGCAATTGGCACTAAACACAAAGAAGGTCCAGATTCTCGATATGCCATATAACGATGCCTACCCAAGCCACAAACCAGTGGACCCCCTCTAATAAACCGACCTCACGAAGCGTTGCGCATGCGTGAAGCCGACAAAAGTTTTGTTCGCAAGAAGCAGGTGGCAGTGTCCGAGACAGCTCGTGCCGTTACGTGCTTTTCACGCGCAGAGTTCCAGCGAGGTTCGGGCACGTGCTGAAATACTAAAGTTCCCTCGATGCATTGCGGCAGCGGTGGCGTAGTCAAACTGCCTGGTGAGATGGGTCTGTTCTCTTTGAGAGTTGCGTTATCCCCAGCGCAAAGTGGGAGCATACAATGTTCGTCGTTTCGTCACCCTTTCTTTGTAACAACTCGCAGGTTTGTGGAAACTTCAACTCCGACTGAGAGCAAAGTTGGAAGCCGTCCACGCCAATATGGTGCCTCTATTAGCCGCGAGAACGAGCTTGAAATCAGTGTAATCATTGGTTGCTCTGTCCCCGCCGGGACGTCACGGGTAGAGCGGTTTTGTCCCCGGGAGATTTGGATCGCACGAATAAAAATATAGGCACTCTGGCACTGTAGGCACGATAATTTTTGAATGCAAGAATAAGGCAAACATTATCGTGTAATATAATATCAGTCAATACTAAACCGTTTCCAAAACGGCTAGGCAAAGAAATGATCTCGTCAGGTCACTATCGGAACTAATCGGAGCACGTAATTGTGGAAGGTATTGTTTTAATACTTTTTTAAGGCATAGCTTTGTGACACTAGAACTACGCTTTGAACAGTAGGTATATAAGACGCAACCTCTCTAAACTTGTGAATATTGATTTTTGGCACTTCGGCAGTACAACATGAAGTTCTGATTCCGTGCCATTTAGACATCGGACACCGATTTAGAAATTAGGGTGACCGTTGAAATGCGGTGCTCTAGAAAAAAAAAAAGATGTGGTTGTGTTGTCTTAGTGTTAATTGTTTATTCTTTTTTTATCCATCACTTGAACCAACACGCTCTTCTCCCAAGTATAAAAAAGTAGTGAATCTAATGGCTGCTGACAGTATCGTGAACTGGTTCATTTCGTTTCTTTTTGCGCACAAGGAGATCAGACACTTTTTAGAGTGAGTAGCTTTATTTTTCAAAGCACTGCTTCATGAAAAGTAAGCTCTTAGGGCCGCTATTTAGTACGCAACGCCATTCTGACTTGTGGTAGATTATTTCGCAGCATTACGACACGACACGTGACATATTCCGCTTTGTAATAATGATATGGCATATTTCGTTTTTTTGTAATGACGATATAAACAGTCTACTTGCTATTTGGAAATCGTATCGTACGAAAAATCTCGGAACGCAAAATAGCCGAAAAACCGAACCAAATGAATCCAAAGTCTCAGACAGTGAAATGAGGCTGTTGCAGAATCGAAGAGGTCATGAGGGCGTCTTATTTTAAATCAGGCGATTAACGCAAAAACAAAACACAAACTGTATTTACACTAATAAATCAATTGAATATACATCATTACACAGAAGTGTCTCGAACGGCTTCTGTCTGTCGTTTGCCTCGTTCCGCTCGTGTAGTTCCAATCTTCTAGTTTCTCAACGTAAATTTTCTGGTGAGCGTCAAATTCTTTCCAATCTGCAACAGAGGCGTTCTCTAACTGCGTTTTTTTTTTTCTTTTTCTTCCTAATCCGGTAAGAATGGGACAAAGGGCCCCCTTCGCGATGGCCTGGGAGGCCCACAAAGCCATTCTCGCAGCTCGCACGGCGGAGGGACGGGATGGCTTTCAGGGTCAAGCCGTCCGCTGATAACCGGAACAAAAAGAGAAGCTTTTTCTTTATTTTTGTTTTGAAAGGCACTATATCGCGTAAGCAGGTGAGTACAAAGGCTTCCTCCCCAGAGCCATCTGGATTCCGGAAAAGTTCCTATCGGAGATGAAATTCTACTGAGATATCCTCTTAAAGGGAAGCGGAAGCACGTTTTAAGAAGTCTGAGTCAGGAGCAGACTTCCATAGCATTTTGGCTTGTTAATTCAGTAATCGCACTAAACTTGGGCAAAAGTCAACGTAAACAGCATTTATCTTGAAAAGTATGTGCAGTGATTATAGCAGGGCATGCATTGAGCCTTTCTTCCACCTTTAACTTGTCCAAAGCTTCGTGACGTCATCGTTAGCATCCCAAGTCAGCCTATTGGCGAGTAAGGGTTATCGGAACGTGCTGATCACTTTTGCTAGTCTCTATCTCCGTTCTTTCGCTCTGCTTTGCTCAGTGTGCCGCAACCCCCCGAGCGGGGCTACGCCGAAATTTTAATTAACGATACGACGCTCCTACTAACAAGCTTAATAGAAAACTTTGACTTGACTCGGGATCTCATTGGCTGGGTCTTTGGTGGCTCATGGACTGGGAAGCGGAGTTTGCGGAAAAGCGTCCCACCGTGCCCCTACTTGGCGACATGTGCCGCTTAGCATATCCAGTTCAATTCTAGCAGCCAAACACAGTATCCAAGCTACAGCCGTTACATCAAGGCATAATTCAAAGGTAGTCTAGATTGTGTTTACCAATTATAAATGTCCAGGCATGTCTGCCAATTAGCCCATCCAGAGGCTTTCGGAGATGACCATGAGAGCCAGCAGCTTGTCTTGAGCAGCTCACTGTCAGCCACTTTGCCCCTCTGTGCACAGTGCCACCTTCATGAGCTCCCACTGAAGAAAAGAAACAGAATATGGAAATTGTGATGACTGCAATGAGAACCAATCAGAACATCCCAGCAGCAGATGCTACGGTATGGTGACTGGAATGCGCCTTCATATTTCTTAGCATTCTATACCACCCATGCATTAAAAGTGGTCTCTAAGCAACAACATTAAATGACGCCACAGTAGCCGGCATGTCCTGCTGTTGGATGAGACAACCCTGGCGGCTGGTTGTACAACTTCTGGCAATAAATATATGAGCTAAAGGCGAGCATCATTGGTCTCGCAACATCCAAAATCCTGGCTGCTAAAGCTTCTATGGATTGTTAAGCGGAGAAATATTCTCTCCCCTGCAGCAGATACTACCCCAACAGCCATGATATTCACAACCTGTGAAAGAAATTAAATGGAAAGTCCATTCAGGAGCAACTGGGGTAGCTACAGAGACAAGCTCTCGCATTATGAAACCATTCCACAAATCTGCCATAAGCAGCAGCAGTTCATTCAGAGTATAGAAGTTTGTCTTTTTCATACATTTCGAGATGAAATTGTATCTCTGGATTCTCCCAAGACTCTAGTTTCCAAGCAGAGATTTACATTGGCAGGCTGGCTGAGTTTCTGAGTAGAAAGGTTTATGTGTCACACCACACCTGTTTTTTGCTCACATTCGGAGAAAGGAAGGCTGAATTTTCCTGATCGATGTTGATTAGGGTGGAAATCTTCAGACTTTTCCAATCGCCAACTTCCTCAACATTACCGTTTTTCCAGTTCATAGACACCTTGCACGAGGTTGAGTTGGGTACCAATGGTCATTAACAACCGCCTAAATCACCTGTACACATATGCGGTAACTATACAAAAGCCCAATTCATTCTACTAGGTGTCCCAAGGAGCGGCCAGGTTATTTAAAGTGGCCGCAAAATTCGGTTTCTTAACCTATTGCGCTACGACTTTGTGCAGCGTTGCCCACAGATGGTGCATTTGTTTTGTAAAATTTGCAAACAGCGAACTTAGCTGAGGAAAAAGTAAAGAAATAAAAAGGCTTAGCTCCTATAAAAATGCAGCTAAGCCACGGTCTTCAAACAATACGGCGCCATTTGGAATGGGAGACAAGAGATGGCACATGCAGTCGCGACGCCAACTGCCGCCAACGAACGAGCATCGGGCGCCGAGGACCGGTGTTTTTAGCAGACTATCTTTTCGACTCAAAAGCGGCGCGCGTTCTGCAGGCGGTGACAGTTGCAGAAACAAAAACAGGCGCGGTAACAAGGAACTGCAAAGCAGACGACTTAAGTACCACAAAAAAAAGTTAAAATAACCCGACAAACCATTTTTTTAATCGATTATGATTCCATTCAATATGTTTTATTAGTAAGGAATATTAAATAATGCATTGGCAACTGATATCAGAAAAGTTCGCGCCGCTTTTGAGTCGAAAAGATTGTCTGCTAAAGACGCCGGCTCTCGGCGCCGGATGCTCGTTCGTTGGCGGCAGTTGGCGTAGCGACCGTTTGCGCCATCTCTTGTCTCCCGTGCAAAACGGCGCCGTATTGTTTGAAGACCGGTGGCTTCGCTGCGTTTCCATCGGAGCTAAGCCTTTTTTTTTCCTCACGTAACTTCGCTCTTTGCAAATTTTACAAAAAGAATGCATCATCTGTGGGCAACGCTGCACAAAGTCGTTGCACGATAGGCTAAGAAACCGAATTTCGTGGTCGATTTAAAGAGCCTGACCGCTCCTTAGGATACCCAGTAGTAACACACACCACCATAAAACTACTGCAAAACACCAAGCGTCACCAGTCTCGGAGTAAGTGCTCAACCCCCACGTTTGAAACATTTCAACTCGTCAAAAGAGATATTAAATGCATATTCCCCTGTTTTCAGCAAGTTAAAAAAAATTATATGTAGGAGACACCATGTGCCATGGGCGGTTATCTCTAGGATTGGCAGAGAGCATGGGGATAGAACGGTAGAGCGGCAAAGCAGGAGAGGAAGATGAGGGGTGGAGAATCGAAAAGAGCTAGAAAGTGATATATATAAAAAAATACTTTCCATGGCAATGGAGCCAAAGCTAGAGAGCCAAACACGCCGTTTCACTGCACAGCTGAATATAGTTCAACCACAATAATTTTGTGGGTGTAACTTAACCAATTAAAAAATACATAAAATAGTACCGTTTAGCTTGGATTTTAAAATTTTAGCATAACATTAGCCAGGATGTACCAAATTTACAGCATTTCCTTTTTAGCTCTTTTGTGTTTTCTTGGTTTAAGTTTGCCATAGGTTTTGAAGTTCCCTGCAAAACAAATATAGCGTCCTTATCATGTGCATCTAGGGCATCATCGGTGTTGTGTATTGCTGGTTCACTCTGTGGGCGCGCCCTTTGTTTTCCGTGTAGGATTTTTACGAAGTTTGGCAACCAATAAATGTCAGAAGAAACTGAGCACGTGGTGTGCAACATGTACGACAGATGGGACAGTGGGAACCGGGACTCCCAGTTGTTTCCGTATACCGATTGATTAGCGAGCAGGGGTGGGGATAATGCCCAGAACCTCTGGTTTCTGCAGCGCAATCTTTCGCTACATGTGTTCTGAGCTGTGGTGCACCACCGACCCCCCCCCCCCCCCCTAGAGCCAGCCGCAACTGAATACAATCCAAATGAAATGTGACTTTGCGCCATGGCGTGTGCGTGCTTCTATTTTGGTATATCACGCCCGCGCGATGATTTTTAAGCACCAGAAGACGTATGAATGACCTCAAAACACTGCAGTGCTGATGAAATGCATTAATGTGGCAATTTGGTCCAATTGGTTCAAGATTGTGACAAGTGCCGAAGAATAGACAGGGACAAGAAGTTGACGAAAACGCAGGCGCACTCGCAACTAACATTTATTGAAAAAACAACCTCTTCAATAGCCATGAAAAACGTCAGTCATGACTACAACCGGTGTTAGCCGTCTATCGAGAAATTCATATTCCTTTGCCGATAAGGTTATGGATGTGTCAGTTGTACATTTCGTGCCTTTGGCTTCCATCTCAAACGCCTCGTGTAGCGTTCTAGACCCTTTATCTGGGTATATGGCCAAACATTTGTTGTCATCAAATGATGGGAGCAAGGGCAACGGCTGCACTGCATGGCCGCTGCAGTCTAATGAAAAATACACCAGGCAATCCTGGTGTGACATCAGAGAATCCTGGTGTGACACCAGAATATCTGGTGTGCCCACCGGCAATGCTGGTGTACCGAGCACACCAGCCTGATGTGCCACCAGAAATGCTGCTGTACCCGCACATCAGCCTGATGGGTACACCAAGAGAGTCTGGTGTCACACCACAAGGACTCATGTGCCCACCAGGCAGCTTGGTGTGCACACCACGCAGTTTGATGTGACACCAGAGTTGTGTTTTTGTTGACTTTTCCCCCCGTCCGCGAGCGTGTTTTCCTTTAGTTTGTGTGCCGCCCCGTCCCCCGACGGGGTGCCTTGTTTCCTCCCGTCTCGGTGGTCGCCGGAGACCCCGCGGCGGGCTCCTTTGTGCTCAAGAAGTGTCCCCCTCGTCCCGAGCACTTTCCCGATAGCCTTGAGCAGCTTGAGGCGCTCGCCCGCTCGCCTCTTCGAGGATTTCTCTTTCTCTTTCTGCCGGTATTCTTGTTTAAGTTTGAGAAAATAAAGAAGTCTTCATTGTGAGTCGAAGCCGAAAAAATCTGTGTTGGTGCGCTTTCCTGACTTCCGACGAGCTTGGTTTGGTAGGAAAACAACAGAGAAAGCTAGTAATTATTACATTTTTGGTGCCGAAAACCGGGAATTAACGGCCAGATCATGCCTACTACGAGCAAGGAGGGCGTCGACCGCTTGAAGCGAAAGAGGATTACCCTGCGAGCCGCCACAACAAAGATCATCAACGAGATTGGCGTCCTGCTGGCCACGGATCCAACCGACATCGGTGAGCTCGAAGAAACATTTGATATTCTTCTACTTAAGGAAGCTTCCCTGAAAGAGCTGGACAAGGAAATCGAGCCATCTGTCGAATGTGATGCCTTCGAAGAGGAGATTTCTGGGGCGGAGGGGTACGCGGAACGGATCAGCGTAACTTAGACACGAGTCAACCGCAAGCTGAAAGGCCAAGAATTGCAGAACGACAGGGCGTCCGGTTCTTCGACGCAGGGCAGTGGCTCCGGACAAACCCCAGTTGATCGCGGCCAACTCCTTACAACAGTAAAGCTTCCGAAGTTTTACTGTTGGGCTTTTTTGCTTTTTTTAATAAAGTAATATGACAGCAGCGTTGTTGTCAAACTTATCATTGTACCCTTTTTTGTGAGTAAAGCAACACCCAGTCAACAGGTGCTCTGGTATCACACTACAACAAAACCTGATGTCCCACCAGAACACCGGATTGCTGGTGTCACATCAGAACACCAGATTTCTGGTGTCGCACCAACACACCAGATTTCTGGTGTCGCACCAGAACACCAGGAAATGTCCCAAATCACATCTGTGAAAAAGTCCGGTGTAACATCAAGTCACACCAGCCCTCGGCCTGGTGTATTTTTCACTACACCGGTTGAAGTAATTATTGACGTTTTTCACGGCTATATAAGAAATTGATTTTTCATTAAATGTTAGTTGAGTTCGCCATTGTTTACGGCAACTTCTTGTCCCTGTCTATTTTTCTGGCCCTTGTCTACGACGATAAAATTTGCAGCATTTCCTGAATCGACGCTGCCCCTCTGCGCCTGTTGCAAGACAACTAAAATTCTAGGAGATTGACAATGGTGAAATTTACCTTGTAAGTCTGTCTGAGTGCTTCAGTCAAAGTGTGGGCTAGGATGTAGGTGTAGGATGCAATTTAAATCTGAGAGTAAACAAGAAAGTCATTCCAGTGCTCGCGCACAACCATTCGTATGACCTGGCCTTTATCCTACCGAAACGCGACTTATTCGAGTCTAAGGATATTAAAGTGCTCGCCACTAGCAGCCAACAATTTAAGAGACTCGACGTTGGTAACTTGCGGTTTCTCGACAGTCTGGCCTTTCTCCCCGCCAGCTAGGACGCGCTCGTTCAGGACCTCCGCTCCAAAGGACTAGAACCCCTGTGCTGTGTAAAGCAGGCGTTTCCGCAACACGCTGAGCTTCTGGCGGGGAAAGGCGTATTTTCCTACGACTACGTGACCAGTTTCGAGACTTACCGGGAGCCCGAGCTACCGCCGCGCGAGTCGTTTTCCAACAAGCTTAACGAGAGCCAAATTTCAGAGGAGGACTACCGCCACGCCCAAACCGTCTTTTAAACATTCAATTTCAAAAGCCTAGGAGAATACAGTGACTGCTACCTGCATCTCGACTGCCTACTTCTCGCCGACATGTTCCAAAATTTCAGGAAATGGACTTTAGACACGTACGAGCTCGATCCGCTTTACTACGTTTCCCTGCCCGCGCTCAGTCTCGCCTGCGCACTTAAACAGACTGAGGAAAAACTGGAGCTGCTCGACGACGTGGATGCCTATCTCTTCATCGAAGCGGGTCTTCGAGGAGGAATCGTTCAATGTGCCATTCGTAACACGAGGGCTAACGTGCCAGGAACCACATGTTTCGATCCGAACACGGAGGTTTCTCACATTTTAGACCTCGACGTGAACGGCCTGTACGCATCCACCATGCGACAACACCTTCCATGCGCAGATTTTCGCTGGCTAGACCGCGAGGAAATCCACGCTCTCCACTTCCGGCAGGTTCCCGACGACGCGCCCGAGGGTTACATTTTAGAGGTGGACCTCGACAATCATCGAAAACTACACGATTCTCACGCGGACTTTCCCTGGCTCCCGAGAAACGAGGAGTCCCGCTCGAATGGCTCTCACCCTATCAAAAAGCGCTCGTCGAAACATTTCACCTACCCCAGCGAGAGTCTGAGCGAAAGCTGCTTCTCACCTTTTATCCGAAACGCAATTACATTATCCACTACCGAAATATCAAGCTGTATCTGGAGTTGGGCTTAAAACTAAAGGTCATTCATCGCGTTCTGAAGTTTTCGCAGAGTGCATTCCTTAAAGATTTTATCGACTTTAACCACAACCTCCGAAAACAGTCGACAAATTCCTTTCAAAAGAACCTATCTAAGCTCATTATGAATTCAATTTATGGCAAGACTATCGAAAACCCACGTCAGTACAATAACGTTGTCATTAGCGTGAGCGAGGACGAAGTGCTGAACAACCTGCAGAAGCCTAACCTAGAGAATACACAGAAAGAATAAAACACACGAAGGAAGAACGCAGACACACACAGTTCTTTCAATGAGCAACGAACATTTATGAAATGCCCATGACGCTACGACAATGAGCTTCAAAGGATTGAAAGAAAGAGAACGAAAAATTATACAAAAATAAAGAAAACGAAAAAGCTCAAATTTAAAATAAAACTACAGTTTGCGGCAATCAGCCCGACCGTGGTGATCTTTCAGTTTTCCCAGAGAACCCTACACTTGAACAAACCCATGTACGCGGGCTTCTCTATTCTAGAGATGTCCAAACTGGTCATGTACGAATTTTTCTACAAGCAGGTCAGGCGCCTTTTCCCCGACGCCCGCGCAGCGTACAGCGACACGGACTCGTCCATTCTCCAAATCACCGACCCGGATGTAGACTCTAAGCTCGCAACCCTTGCCGAAACTCACCTGGATACTTCGGGCTACCCAGCCGATCACCCCTTGTTCTCTCCGGCAAACAAAATGAAACTAAGAGTGTTCAAAAACGAGCTCCCAAAAGATCACATTCTTGGATTCGTTTGTTTAAAACCCAAACTCTATTCGATGGAACTAGCCTCCCGAGAGCACTACGTGAGGGCGAAAGAAGTGAAAAGCTTCGAGTCCCGTAAGCTAACCTACGAGCTGTAGGTTCAGACTCTCGAGCAACAAACTCTGCACAAGATCACGCAGCGAACCATCGCTCGTAAGTTGTGCGAGAACAAGACTGTTGCCGTGGAGAAGATAGGACTGAACCCGTTTGCAACAAACGCTTCATCCAGTCTGAATGCGTTTCAACTCTTCCTTTCGGACATGGGAGCCTTTTGTGAAGTGCTTTTTGTTTTCATTTCAAGCTGATGCATTTGTGTGTGTGTGTATGTGTGTGTGTGTACAGAGGGTATTGTAAAGAGCCATTTTTATGTAGCGCGAGGTCTTTTTGTTTTTCACCAAGTGTTTGATATTTGTATAAAGAGCTGTCGCGCGCCATCTGTTTCTCCGTGTTTTGAGAATATTTTAGATGCATGCATATTGAATAAAAAAAAAGAAAAAGATCCATCCTCGCTTTGTGTCCTTCTTTTTGTCTTTATTTCGAAATCAGGTGCCCAAATGCGACAGCTGACTAAACAAAAGCGACCGAGCGGAGCGTCAAAACAATGTATTTATTTGCATATGAAAAAAAAAAGAAAATAACATTCCGAGCTCTGGAGACATATACGAAACCTGTCTAGATTTCTTCCTGCATGACGGAATTGTATAGATAGGCTTCGTCACATGACCTGGAGCAATGACGCGTTAAAATTCCGTGGAGGGTTGTTTTTTTTTCACTCCAGATTACGAAAGCAATTCCCGAGGTGACGAGTCCGCGATCACCGCCTGAATCGCGCGCGTGCGAAATCACGTGATAGGAAGACGAGCAACGTCACACGACCATGGTCACATGACCTGCGGCAATGACGCGTTCTGTTTTAACCGTATTACAAAAGCCGAGTAGCGCGCGGGACATCACGTGATCTGAATGCACACACACACACACGAACAACTAAGACGACTTAAGCGGTCTCGGAAGCAATGCGCTCGTAGCTCAGGGGGTAGAGCGTCGTGGTGGTGAGCACGAAGTAGCGAGTTCGAGTACCCGCCTGCCGCGGAGCCTTTTTTATCGAATAAAAGGGACATTTACCGTGCAGCGATTCAAATTCAAAACACGTGACCGTCATATGACCGGAGCGCAGCGCCCTCTTTCGGATGCAGCACGAACCATGTGCGACATCACGTGAGCGTCCTCTGTCGGACGCAGCTCGAACCCTGTGAGATCACACGTGAGACGCCTTGAGCGCCGCAATTCAAGTCCTATAGCGCTCTCTGTCGGACGAAGCTCGGACCCTGTGTGACATCACGTGGTTGTTATCAGATGATGACCGCAGCTGTCAACACCTGGTCAACCACACTTGTGGTTTGAGTTTTGAGGTCTGAGGTTTAAGGTCTGAGGTTTAAGGTTTGAGGTACGTGACCTCACGTACCGCCTACCTCTGGGGGTCGGGACCCGGGCGAGCTCCGATTGGTCACTGGCCAACGCCCATGCCCTGTCATTGGTCCCTGGGATGGGAGAGAGGGAAGAGGCCCCGCCCTCCGGCTCTGTGATTGGTCGGGGCTGGCCCCGGCCCCCTTGGGGGCTTTTATTGACAGTTGGCCGATTTGGTACACTTATTCTACTACATATATAACCTAGCTATAGTAATTAAAAAGTTAAATACCGATTGTTTATAAAATTAGACTGATAATAGTGATAGTTACATTCCCATCTAATGTCCGCCGATCCGCGTAAACAAGCAGTGAAAAAAAAACATAAAAATCTTTCCCCCTTTTGTGGTTTACCGGTTCTAGAGAAACATAAGCGACAAGCTTGTGCACTCTCGCGACAAACGCCCCTTTCTCGGGGTGCTGACCGTGTGTAAAGTCTCAGTGTGGGGTGTCCGCACATGTTGCCACAGGGGACACAGCCTTTCGCAACTAAATTTTTTTTAACATTAAAAATGTCGGCGATCTTAATTGCTGCACAACGAATGTCGGGTACCTTTTGGAGTGTCAGGTTTGCCGGGTGCTGTATGTGGGGCAAACCAAAACAACCATTAGCATTAGATTCATCATTCATATATCCCACTCAAATACCCCAAAACAACTACCGCTTTCAAAACATCTTTCATTACCTAAGCATTCTGTCGAGAAACTCTTAGTAACACTGTTTCAATCTGGCTTCTAATCCGATTTAGAACCCGAACTAGAAGAAGCTCTGCAAATTTGACGGGTTAAAATGAGGCATAAACAAAAGTCATGGAAAAACCGAGTTGTGCATTTGTTTCCGCAGAAAACTGATGGTGGGTGGCAGGGTCTTCATTCGAGTGCTTACCACGCGACTTTTGACCGGGCCCACACATTTCACCCTGCCCGCGGGTCCGAGGTTTATTTGGTGTTGTGTAGAATCTCCTCACCTCCCTCACTATATATGTTTGTATGTATAAATAAATATGTAAATAAATAAATTATATATATATATATATATATATATATATATATATATATATATATATATATATATATATATATATATATATAATTATTAGCGTGGAAAGGGACAGTGCTACTCCCTGCGGCGACGCCGCGTATGGTATTTAGGAGACTTACCGGTGTAGGAATGTCAGGAGTGGAATGGCCAATTTCGGAGAACCGCGACCGCCTCACATGAGGACTGAAGTTTGTAGCCTCTTCAACAGGGGATTGTTGTCGTCCTCAAAAATACTGTTGGCTACTAGGCCGGGTTTGTGTGTTGTTCTTTTGTTGTACATTGCGTTTTTCTCCCTCGCCCACTGCTCGTTCCTTCTGTTGAGTGAGCTCCTCATGCAATTTGTTCTCTCGGCACTTTTAGTTGCAAGAAGAAAACACCCATTCAAGACATCCCATGTATCTTTATTTTACTTTTAATGTATTTTTTTCTAGTTCGTCTGTGCTTGACTGGCTTGTACTTGTATATATATATATATATAAACAGACGGACTGACGGACGGACGGACGGAAAGGCGGGCGGGCGGGAGTACGGACGGACGGGCGGGCGGGTGTTCACTCCATTCATCCACCCATCCATCCATCCATCTATCCATCCATCCATCCATCCATTCATCGGGCGGGTGGTTGGAAGGGGGGACGGACGGACGCACGAACGGACGGACGGACGGGCGGGCAGACGGGCGGGCGGGCGTTCACTCCATCCAACCATCCATTCATCCATCCATCCATCCATCCATCCATCTATCCATCCACCAATTCATCGGATTTTGGATCGATGGATGCATGGGTCGATTGATGGGTGGATGGGTGGATGGATGACTGGATGGATGGTTGGATAGAGAGAAAGATTATTTATTTATTTATATAGTACATCTTATAATCTTTAAATCCATATACCTCAATTTTGAAGCCAGATCACCTATTTATTTGTGCAGGAAATAGGTGAGTGCATAGCGGCGTGCTCGACAAAGTAGAGAAACAATAGTTCTCACGCTAGTCCGCCTGTAGCTTAGCACCGTGTGCGTCGACTAACATAGTACATTTTAAAGAGCCGATGTGATAGAAGTGTTTCGCGTTTTTTAATCCTTCTCTGTATTATTCGCAGCCTCAAAATCTCCAGGGGACACGGCCAAAGCGACAAACGACCAACAAACGCAGCGCCCAGCAACGGGGGAGCGTGCCAGGCCTGAAATATCAGAGGACGCTATATCAAATACACCAAACATTCACGGTATTTATCTCACGATGAATATTTTTAGACATCGAGGTGCAGATCTAGAAAGCTTTCAAATGTTTGATGCAAGGTATTTCTTCAATGGCATGGGTAGAATAACGTTAAGTTGGTGATCTGATTTTTCACTCAAACGACCAGAAATTACAATATATAATGTAATAAAAAATCGCCATTTTTTTTTAAGGGAGGTCCGAACCAATTTGTAAAACGAGCAAAAACCGGTCCCAAAGAAATCCGGAAGAGAGGAGTGACGTCAACGTTAACGTGAACCTGACGTTTTGCGGCTGGCGCTTTGCGGGTCCAAAGTTGAAAATATTGAATTTTCTCCGGCCCACCCCGGAGAACCCCTCGGCTAATCAGGAGAAAGCGGACCACCCTCATCGCCCACCTCGCAAACCGTGAGCGGAGGGAGGGGGGGGGGGGGGGTGCGCTTGTTTCTTCTTGGGTATGCTACAAAAGGGCAACGGGTGGCTTAAGAAGCAGTTGCTTTTGTTGTATTCTTCCCCTCAACGCCAATCGAAAATCCCACAAAGGGTGCCTTTCTCCTTCTTAAGCCTTCCTTTGAACTTTTTCCGGTTCCCGAGGAGCGATTAACAAACCTTCCCCCCCCCCCCCTCTTTCTCCAACTCTCCCTCGAGGTGCTCTTCGGCGCCGTCCGGCTCTCTCCGGTTCAATGCATTCAACTTTGGAGCCGCAAAGCGGGACCCGCCAAACGACACGTTCACGTGACCGTTAACGTCACACTTTTCCCTCCGGATTTATTCGGGACTCGTTTTCCTGCTCGGTTTAGACCGGCCTTCATTTTAGCGGCAAAGAGAGGGGTAACACAAAATGTACAGCAGCGTCAAGCTAGGTGCCGTCGTAGCACCGTCTTTTTGGGCGCCGCAACAAACCCGACATCTTCACTCTGGCAACGAGACGTACCGGAACGATTCTGCCCAAAGAGTCGTAGCACATTGCAACGGCGGTGTTCATAAAGCACACCGAAGTGGGAAAATAAAGAGTGTGGACGCTTTTAGAAACACTGAAAGCTCTCAGCTGTCTCCTTGCGTGTGCTACGAGTGGAACGCGTCCTTAGCGTCGCTCTGTCTTGGATCACGTGATGTGACCCGCTAGGGCACCTGGTATGCACAGTCCCGGAAGGTACGAAAAATCCCAGGTGACGACCTGGTATGCACCGTCTACAGATCTATCTATCAGAAAAATCATTAAGGTTTCAGCGGCTGCAAACTTTTTGTCGTCCCTCCCCGTGTGACCGGCTGTCCCTGAGGAAATCTTGATTTCAGCGCCGATTATAGCAAATTTCCTCGACTAAAGCGCGAAACACATGTACTACGAAACCGTCCGATCCGACGCACGGACTGCCAGAATGACCTTGGGAGGGGCTATGGTTTTCGTAGCACCGGAGAGCGTTGAATACCCTTGCCTCCGACCGTCGTATAGGCTGACCGGACGTCGGATCGGACGGTTTCGTCGTACGTGTTTCGCGCTTAAATGCGAGATCAACCACCTGTAGAGACCACCAGGTCGTGGTGGGCCACCATCATCAGATAGGCAAGTGCAACGATCAGTTTTCGTGTGCTTGATAATAAGCTCGGCGAATGTAGATGCTAAGCTGTTTTGATTATATTTCACCTAGCAGCCATATTTGATTTAAAAATGCGTCACAGTAGGTGTTGACTCACCAATTGTTTGGCGACCAAGTAGGGAGAAAAGTGAAAAATCTAACGGCGGCGAAAGTGCTGCTCTTGCACACACTAGTCTCGATAAGGGTTAGCATTATCCCTCTGAATAGCACGGGAGGCATTCAAAGCCACTCGCTCGCCTAAGCTTTTTTCGTATTGTCCCCAACTGTACCCGAGTAAGTCGTTCGGCTCGCAGTAGCGTTTTGTATTTGTGGTTCGGGAGGGCTATATCAAAAACATTTTAGTGCCAGCCATGTAACACGTTCTGTGTAAAAGCAAAATATACTGAAATCGAAGTTGTCGCTATGCTCAGTGTCGTACGATACTGAGCGTAGCGAGGACAGCGATTTTGGCAGCATTTAAGTTGCATACAAAACGAAAATATCCAAACACATCTAGGTAACTGGTGCACGATAAAAAAATGCGCGTTGTCCTGGTATCCAACCAGTGAAATCTCCATTTCCAGTGGACCGCTCTACCAACTGAGCTAACCAGAAGTTTGCACCAGTAGAGCAAACGTTTTTTTTAGCTGCAACAAGTATAACACCAACAAGAGTAAATGGCCTGCATATTAAGGTTACGATGCTAAAAAACACAAAGAAGCAGAATGACACAGACGTTTTGAACGAATTCTCTTACTCAAGTGATGGGACCAGAGTATGGACAAGTGGATGACGGGAGGCAAGGTTGGTAATTGGGTTGTAAAAAAAAAAAAAGAAGGGAGAGAAAATGGGCCTGAAATCAACACCCCACAAAAATGCATCTAGAATTTGGATGTTTCAAATTAATGCAAAGGTACAAGCGAGCTGGAAGAGAATGACAATAATTAACCGTGGAGAATGGGAACGAGGGTGACAAAGAACACACAGAAATCTCCAAACAAAGCTAGGCAACTGGTGTGTGACAGAAAAATTATAGATTTTTGTTTGTCATTTGTCCCCCTTGTTCCTGTTCTCCAGGAATTATTATCGTCATTCTTGTCCAGCTCGCTTGCACCTTGGTATTAATAGCATTAATAGGATAAAGATTCTACGGTTGATTGGTTCGGTGAGTGCCCACCTTCGACCACGCTTTCAGCTAAGAGAGCGAGAGAGAGAAAATAGAGAAGGGAGTAGAAAAGCAGCAGTTCCTTCAATGACAGAACCAGGGTTGCGCATACATAGGTTAATCTTCAGGGGCCTCCGAACAATAAACACAACGAGGAATTTTCATTTGTATCTTTTTGAAAGTTCGACCTGAAGTTGATAATGCAGTGGATGCTATGCGTGGCCTCGGCCTTAAAGGGATGCTGAACCAATCATTTCACTGTCTATAATAAGTGGTGCACTACCTTTCCATGAGTCAGCAGCCGCCGCTGTGCGCAAGCACACGCCACGAAATTGACGTCATCATATCCCCTATTCAAGCTTAATAAGTGTGAATGGGTGATATGATGACGTCAATTTCGTTGCGTGCGCTCGCGCACACTGCGGCTGCTGACTCATAGAAAGATAGTGCACCACTCATTATAGACACTGAAATGTTTGGTTCAGCATCCCTTTCGGGCAGGGGCCGTGTTCTGCCTTATCACCAGCTTCGAGACTCCAGTCACGTGACCCTAACCGGAGTCACGACTGGCCTAAAACATGCATAGAGTCTACTCTACTGTCAATACCGAGTGAATCGGACAGCTCCTGAAGGCCAGATTTTGGACTTCCGAAGAAACTGAAAAGGCCAAAAATGACCCAAGGCACTTGCAATTTAAAGATGCTATGTTTTACGCCGTAAAACCAACATTATAATTTAAAGGACAACTCCGGCCGAAATTCAAAAGGAAACAAATTACTGGTATCGCTTTCTTGACAAAATACGACCCCAGCCCAATTATTACGTAAAAGGGACGCCGCATTCCCAACTAATGCCTATAATAAAGAAATGAAAGTCGTTTACAGCTGCCTTTAACGCCGCATTGGAGCGCAGCTCTTGAGGAGGAGGAGGGAAGGGTACTCAGGGGAGGGTATACCCCTCCTCCTCCTCCTCCTCCCCTCATTCTTTAATGTCCTCCGGGGGGGGGGGTCACGTGACCCCGGAAAGGGGGGTCGCCCGGTGCATTATGGGAAATGCCCCATAATGCACCGCGCGAGCCCCCTCCCCCCCGGGGTCACGTGACCCCCCCCTGAGGTCACGTGACCCCGGGGGGGGGGGGGCTCGCGCGGTGCATTGTGGAACATTTCCCATAATGCACCGCGCGGTTACGCCGACGCCGACGCCTACGCCGACGCCGCTCAAGCCGGAAACGGGCGCCTAAGAGCTGCGCTCTAAAAAGCGAGCCGGTGCGAGCCGCGGCTCTTTACCGGGCCGCCAGCGAGTTACCGATCGTTAAAGCAACGTTGGGCCGTGACGTCATGATCGTTCTCTTTCTTTCCCGTGGTCCGGACTGGCGTACCCGTTGCGCGATCTTGCTATGTAAAAAAGTGTGCTTCTTTGAGCCGCTAGCGCCGCTAATTCGGCTGGTGATTGGCGTGATTAGACGTTTCTTTTATATGTCGCCCGTGTAGCGTCGGTGTAGCCTTTTGTTTATTTGCATCTGAGCACTCCAAGACTCGTTTTAGCGAGCAACTTGGTGCTCACTCGCGCGCATCGTGGTGTCGGAGGGACTGGCCCTGGTGCAATCACGGTCACGTTACTGCTAAAATGGAAGAGTGTTACAGCTACAGTTATTCAGGCAAAAAAGTGACCCTGTTACAATTACGGTTACAAAATTGAAAGTGTAAATTTGACAGTTAAACTTATTCCGCTAAAGTAACGCGTTACTTCGTCGTTATTTCACAAAAAACGTGAAAAAACATTCAAAGGAACGTTCCTTTATATGCCTTTAAATAAGCATAAATTTCTTATAAAACATTGTCCTGTTTACGGTAGTAAATCGGACTATATTGAGAAAGTAAGTTTTTTTTTATAATCAATATTAACATGTTTGGTTCTTCCTATTTCGATTTTTATTATGAATGGCTCCTTTAACAAGATAATACTTTGCGGCAGTATCCGAGTAAATCCACTGTATGTTAAAAAATGTAGAGTCACTCAAGAACTTTAATATAAGCGCGACCTCCAAAAGGTACCTGGTCCCTGAAGAACTTTAATATAAGCGCGACCTCCAAAAGGTGTACACGAGCAACAGCAGGTGTCCAGATCTCATAAATATTCATGGTGCAAGTCTACAATCAGCCAATTTCAATTTCGAATGTCTTTGATAAGGCTAAATTGCTAAATTGGACGGAAGCAATAACAATTGTGTAAATGTCAAGTCAACATTAATATAAGTCATATCTTGCAATCAGCTTTATAGATCTTTCTTCAGTCGAATCTTTTTCTACTGCGTGCGCACAATCTTTGATAAAAAACTCGAAGAGCATTGTTGCAGCAACATTCCTCCGACAAATTAAGCACTTATCGAGGTGCAAATGACCTCCGCATGTAGAATTTTAAACCGCGGTTGCGATCTGTTTTCTTCCACTCCCTAGATCGAACACGCTTGTGCTTCTCCATCTCCCCACCCAAAATAGAAGAAACCACTCGGAAAGCCCACGACGTGAATATCTATATATCACCTGATGCCAAGTGCCCCCTTGTCCCGGCTAAGGGCGGTTTTTCAATTTCTAGAAAACACAAACAAGCAGAACGACACAGACGTTTCGAGCGAATTCTCTTTTTAAAGTGACGGGACCCGAATAGGGACTAGTGGGTGACGGGAGGCAAGGCCGGTATTTGGGTTGTAAAAAAAAAAAAATTAAAGCCGTTTACAACTCCCTGTAACGCCGAATTGGAGCGCAGCTCTTGAGGAGGAGGTGGGAACAGTACTGGGGGGGGGTCACGTGACCTTGGGGGGTCGCGTGACCTGGGGGGTCACGTGACCTCGGGGGGGGGGGGGGGGGCAATGACGTCATTAGTGACGTCACTGATGACGTCATCAGTGACGATGACGATGACGATGCGGATGCCGATGACGTCATCAGTGACGTCACTGATGACGTCATCAGTGACGATGACGATGACGGATGCCGATGACGTCATCAGTGACGTCACTGATGACGTCATCAGCGATGATGCCGAAGACGATGCGGATGCCGATGACGTCATCAAAGACGTCACTGATGACGTCATCGGTGACGATGACGATGCCGATGACGTCATCAGTGACGTCACTGATGACGTCATCAGTGACGATGCCGATACCTCGGGGGGGGGGGGGGTCACGTGACTTCGGGGGGTCACGTGACCCCCCTCCCCGAGGTCACCGAAGGTACCCGAGGTCCTCCCGAGGTCCTCCCGAAGGAACCCGAGGTCCTCCCGAGGTCCTCCCGAAGGAACCCGAGGTCCTCCCGAGGTCCTCCCGATGGAACCCGAGGCCCTCCCGAGGTCCTCCCGAAAGAACCCGAGGACCTCCCGAGGTCCTTCCGAGGAACCCGAAGAAACCCGAGGTCCTCCCGAAGGAACCCGAGGTCCTCCCGAAGGAACCTGAGGTCCTCCCGAAGGAACCCAAGGTACTCCCGAGGTCCTCCCGAAGGACCTCGGGTTCCTTCGGGAGGACCTCGGGTTTCTTCAGGAAAATTTACCCGTGATGCACCGCGCGGTTACGCCGACGGCGACGGCGACGCCGCTCAAGCCGGAAAAAGGCGCCTAAGAGCTGCGCTCTAAAAGGAAGGGAGAAAAAGTGGGTCTGAAACCAACACCCCACAAGAGTGCATCTAGAATTTGAAAGATTCAAATGAGAGGGGAAGGAAACATATGCTTGGCGGGAAGAAGAAGGTTCGGAAAATCGGTTGCGCCGGAAGCCTGCGGGCGTTTGTTACGAAAATCTCCAAAAGCTGTCCTGTGCATAAAGAACTCGTTCCCTCCGCCGGACGAAGAAAAGAAAAACGCTTCTAGATGCCGCGCTTTGTTGCATCTGTGAGCGCTGATTGTGATGTACCATATACGGCAGGTGCGGACATAAACGTCCTTACCCTCCCATTTGGCGGTACCAGCTTGGCCAAGTAGGGTCACCCAAAATTTAGTTTCTTTATATTTTTGTTTTTTACCTCCTACCCTAGTTGTTTTCTGCTGCAGTTTTTGCTATATATATATATATATATATATTTCATGGTATATATATATACCATGAAATTTAAACTTGGGTACACACTCTCAGGTTCGCGTTTTTAGGCGCCCGTTTCCGGGTTAAGCGGCGTCGCAGTCGCCGTCAACCCGGAAACGGGCCATAATGCCATAATGCGACCAGGCGTGACCGCGCGTTGCATTATGGGAAAATCTCACTGCTAAATTTCTCGCTGAAGTTAGCGGAAAAATTGCAGCACTAAAGTTAGACGAAAAATTTAGCTGAATTTCCCCGCTAAATTTAGCGGGAACATTTTCGCAAATTTTTCGTCTAAATTTAGCCGGAAAACCCTATTGAAAATATTTCTAAAGGGCCCGTCAGCCTTGAAGGATTATGGGACCGCACAGGCCTTCAAAACCCTTCAAAAATACCCTACAGAAAAACCCTTCAGGGATACCCCATAGAAAAACCCTTTAGCCCCACAGCCTTTCCACCCGTCAACCCTTTAGACGCCCAAATGACTGTGAACCATACACGAAAATGCAGTTCAAAACATATTGAAAATTTATTGCAGACATTTAGTTTTACATGAATATTATAACTCAAAAAGGCGATAAAAAGCAACGTTTGTTCAAACCCGGCGCAAGGAGCGGTAGACGAAAGAGATATCAAATAGGGACAACTGACTTCTTTATCACAAAGAAAAATATCTTTCAAAGTACTCACAAGTCACAATGCCGCTGGGTATATTCCTGATATACGGTAGTTCAGCTAATAAAACCGAGCAAGTGCACCTCACGGACACATACACAGTCTCAGTAAGCACGTTTAGCGAAAACCACGAAGCAGCACTCGCCGCCGGTGCGAAATCCTGAGCACAGTCACGGTTTCGTCCATGATGACGTCGCGCCGGCGTCTTTTTCGCTCGCTGGATGCTTCTGAGGTCGAACGGACGAAGAGGCGCAAGGAACAAGTCCGGACAGCGGCCGTCATCCACCGTCTCAGGACCCACTTCGCCATAATCCCGGTGCGCAGGCACAACATGCGGTGGGACGCTGACCCCGCCTGCCAGGCTTTGCAGCGAGTAAGCCGACACCGGCCACCATCTCCTTGAATGAGCCAACGCTCGAGCGGTGCTGAAGGCGGCCAACGCCGAACTGGAGTTCACCTGCATAACCAAGGAAGAAACTGCACGGATCAAAACAGATCAAGGGGCGAGCTCTCAAAGCCATGCTCACCTTTCTGGAGGAAGCAGGTCCGTTCCAGATATCCACAGCGGTAAGAAGCAAACCGCCAACGAGCAGAAAGAAAATGGCTACAGCGGCATCCTGGCCGTCCTGGCTTCCTCACACCACCCTCTCCCGCCGGCCGCTGCCCAGGCACCAGGCAGTTCTGCACCCTCTCCCCATCGCCGGGCGGGGAGAGGCGCTGTTTGGCTTGTTTTTAGATGCGGAGCATCTCTTGCTCGGGTCTATGCAAGCTGCGCGCGTTCCCCATCACGTGACCGTGGCGGGGTCTGAGCGTTTTTCCCCCGGAGGAGGGAAAGGAGGAAAGTTTTCTGCGCGCGGGTCGCAGCGCCAGGCCAGGCCTTTCTAGTGGGGTGAGCTTTCCCCGCAACTCCGCGGCCGTCGTTTTTTTTTTTTTTATAGCATTTCCCGTCCGCTCGCGTCCGTTAGGAAACCTGCAAGCGCTGTTACGGAATTTTGCGCCGCCTTACCGTGCGGTCTGATTAGACTTTCAAAGTTACTCGTGCTACATCAGTTCACCGCTGTTGACTCCACTCGCCTCAAAACGCCGCTCGGCCAACACTACTCGGCCGGCGCCTCGTCAATTCTCCACATGGGGCGGTCGCCCTCAGTGGCCTCCTTGGCGACCGAACAGCCGGCAGTGACAGACAGGTCCAGGAGCCCACTCGTATTTGATAGAAGAGCAGTAATAAAAATAGGACCGTACACACTTACGATCGGCATTCTCCAAATACTGTAAACGACTAAATTTTCGCGAGGACCTAATTTTCGCGAATTTTGCGAATCGCTTACATTTCGCGAAAAATACGTCCCGCGAACAATTCGGGCAATATGTGAAAGCTACGGAAGCCACACTCAATTCGCGAAAATTAGAACCCGCGAATAATTTCAAATTCCCAGCTTCGGCCCGATTCGCGAAAACTTGAGCCCGCGAAATTAAGTCGTTTACAGTACTTATTTTTTTCCCGTCGAGTACAATAAGCAGCTATGTTCTAATTCTCCGAAATGTGTTTTCTGCACCTAAGCCGTTGCCCACAGACATCTCAAGAAGCCTGAAGGTTTTCCCGACCCCATTAGAAAAATTCTTGGCTGGCTTTCAGACATTTCAGGGCATTGTAAAGGGCACTTCAGACATTTCAGGAGAGCCTCTGACGGGGCTAGCGAACCCACCAGGAAATATTAAAGCCCCCTTCAAACATCTCAGAAATTCCTGAAGTCCCCTTCACACCCTTTAAAAAAATCCTGAAGTCCCATCAGAGCGATTTTCAATAGGGAATGTTCGCGTTAAATTTAGCGGGAAGTTAGCGGGACAATTTTCCCGTTAAATTTAGCAAAAACTTAAGCGAACATTTTTTTGCTAAATGGAAGCGGAGCAGGAGTAGAGGAGGGGAGGGTACGGAGGGGAAGAATAGATACACCCTCCCTCCTTACCCTTTCCTCCTCCTCCTCAAGAGCTGCGCTCTAATTCGGCTTTGCAGAAACTCGTAATCGTGTTTCGTTTTTTTTCAAAATTAATCTTGGGAAATTTTTGCATCGTTGTGGCATTTCTGATTAGATGGTTTAAGAAATGGTACAGTTTTCGTTCTATAGACGGCCCCTGCTAAAGCAACTTAAAGTTTAAAAAATTTTGTTTTATCAGCCAGTTGCGAAATTTAGGGTGCATCTTATTGCTGCGTAATATGGCTTTTATTCGTAATTTCAGTTTATATCATTCTCATTAATTACAATCTCTGCACACCAAAATGACACATAGTCGGGCTGTCGGCTCCCAGAATCTCAGACAAATTTAATATTTGATGATTTAAAAAAAGAAAAATAATGAAATTCGCAGGATAGAAGAGGTTATAGGACGTACCTAGGGTGGTGCGCGTCTAGCGATATTAATTATAGTTGTTTCGGCTGTTACCATATGTGTTCTTATATATATGTGCGCCAAACGCCATAGCTTGGAAATGTCTATCATGAGTGATGAGTTGTCGTCTTCGCTGGCCCAGGACGGCCAAAAGGGTGAATCAACGCATTAGGATCAAGAGGCTCGTGACCTGGTGCGAGAGTTCTACCGCTAAATTGACGGCTTACCTGGGGAAGTGAAGTCTTTGCGAAGTGACAACGAATCTCTATGAACGCACCTCGCAAGAAATTCTGATTTCCTTCTGAGATGCCTCGCTGCTGATGAGACTTGCTGTGAGCGAGGGGATGTACCAGCGCCAATTTGCATCTGAAGTTTTGCAGCTCAATGCGACCGTCTTGTCGTCAACGAAAGACTGGCCAACGGTCTCCGAGGCGTCTAGCCGCCCACCGGAAAGTGGGCCCACTGCCTCCAAGGCCTCCGAACGCACACAGAGAGGAGAGACTCGCCAGCGTGTATCATTTTCACAGATGGCGAGACCTCGCCCGAGTGATCGTAGGAGTGAGCCCAAAATGCGAAGCGACTTTTCTGGAGTCAATGAGCCCAACTTTCTGCCAGCGTTTTCGGACCAACAAGGCTACACGGGCAGTGATCGCTCCAAGAGGGTTGTAGATGCGGACGGCTTTCAACAAGTCCTTCAACGCAGACGTGGCACGACTTCAGTTGGCTCGCTCAAGGGCAGTAAGTTTCGTGTCATAGCTAAGCCTCCGAGAAGAAAGGCCCGTTTCGTATCCTGGTTAGACCCTGATACCTCGTGCGATCATCTCGGGGAATTTCTATCAAGTGTGCTAGGGAGCTCTGATTTCACTTGTACGAAGCTGCCATCTAACTACAATACTTACGCGTCGTTCAACGTGTCTGTTCATGAGGATGACTTTGAGAAGTTTCCGTGTCCTGAATCGCGGGCGGCTGGTTGCCTTTTTAGGCCATTTTTCGGTCGCCTCAGGCTTGAAGATGAGCGTAGTAGTGCAAAGCGTATTCACAAACCAGGGAAAGGCTCTGTCGCCACTTTAGACGTCTAAATATTAATGCTCGAAGCGTCGTAAAAGGGTCGGTTGAGCTATAAAGTGTCATCTTGAAGTTCGATACTGAAATCGCTATTATCACTGAAACTTGGTTGCACGACCAAATACCTGATAGCGATGTTTTCCCTGGCGATTTTTATGTATTTCGACATGATTGAGTGCCAAGAGCAGGGGGAGGTGCTCTCCTGGTTAGGGACACCCTTTCAGGCACGTTCAACGCATATGATCACGAATGCGAAATGGTTTGGGCGTCCATAAACTTTGGTCGCCAATCAATGCATGTTGGAAAAATATACAGATGCCCCCAAGGGGGGGGGGGGGGGGGGGGCTAATATAGGCGTTCTTCAAAGTTTATACAAGTTTCTTCAAACCAAAACTAAGCAATTTTCTCGTACATTAATGGCTGCTGATTTTAATTTGCCAGATATTGGTCTTGAAAAACATAACACCCAAATGAATTTGTGAACATTCAAGACTTCTTCTTGATACTTCTTTTAGCTACAATTTAAGTCAAGTAGTGAAAAGTTCCACGCGGATGTCAAGTGATAGTGAGTCACTACTTGATCTTGTATTCCCATTTGAGATCCCTACCAACAGTCTACTTGATGTCTCAATCACAGAGGGCATATCTGACCATGAACTAGCTGTCTTCAACCTCTCCGCCCCGCGGTCTGTGTACGTGGGAACTGAGGGGACACGTCATCGCGATTTCAATCGAGCAAACGATGTCGATATACTTGATTTCTTGGAAATTGCTGATTGAGGGCTTCTTCTAAGAGATCAAGTATATCAACATGTGTCGATATACGTGGAGACGGTAGATAAGCTTTGGCTTTTTTTTCAAATAAGTCGTTCTTATATGTGTCGACAACATCAACATCGTCCCTGAGAGGAGAGTTAAAAGAAAAGAACACAGTCCGTTGATGACGCGTGAAATGCGTCATCAACGGAAAGAAAGTATCTTAGATTCATTTATATTTCATATGGCCAAGAATCACACGTTTCACCGTTGTACACTGCGGGTGGACTGCCTGAGTTGTCATGACGAAAGAAAGAAAATTGCCTTAATGTTTACATCCCTTTATACATAAAAAAACTTGTTTAAAATTTGACGCCTATCTTCAGTTAAACTTGAGAAGTGGCACCCGACAGAAGCATGAGAAAATAATTCGTGAGTTTCGTTGCAGGAAAGATATATTAAAATATATTTTTTACTCTGCTAAAGTGTGAGCATGGGTCTGTCAAGCAGCGAAAGCTTGCTGATGATGCAGGATGCTGCTTTGTCATTGAAAATTCTTTGCCCTGCGAGCGCCTGCGAAAACATTCCAGTGCTCGGCGTACCATAAGCAGCAGCGCCTGTCAGCGACCACCCGCGCAGCGTCGCAACCTTTCTTGCGCCTGTTGGCAGTCTGCGAGCGCCGGCGGTTCATCCCGGTGATTTGATTGCAAAAATTTTATGAACCTCCGCGAACTTAAGCCCCATCGAACATGAACGCCGCGACGACGAATCGCCGGCGCTATCGGACGGAAAGCTTTGATGCTGCGCGAACGGTTGTTGAAAGACTCTTCGTAGGGTACGCCGGGCGCTGGAACAGCTACGCAGCTGTTCGTAGGGGAAAAAATGCGTGACGCAAAAGTAGCGTTTTGCATATATAGTAATCTAACAGTGCCCGAAAGTCCCACGCTCACATTTCAACAAAGCGAGCGCGTTTGGCTCGATTGAGGCGCAGTCGGCTCTCGAGTCGTGATTGTTACGTCGTTGTTCTGCCTATACTGGTGACATGGGCACTGGAATTTGAAATAGCCCTCTTCAGATTTTATTCAAGTCCAATAGACGATTTTATAGCGCGATAGATTCTCGGGACAAAAGTAGAACTAACCTTGGTAAGAAGTTGCTTATGTTCGTTGACGCCCGCCTCTAGAACGACGAAATATTCAGGAAAACAATACAAATTAAAAAAAATCCAGCACGCTGAAATAAATGCATATTAAACGATTTCAATCACCGGTTCATTGGTTGTTGAAACTGACAAACGATTCCTGATAACCGATTCATTGGTTGTCACTAATTGTGAGCCTGTTTTTCTACTACTAAGCTTTTGAGAAAGTTACTTATAAACGTATATTACCTTATAACTTTAATCCGAAAACTAACGGCTTCGCAGCACGGGTTTATTACGGAACGGTTGCTTCAAACCAACTTGTGCTCCTTTTTAAACTTCGCTGCACCAATTGTTACAAATAGGTGGCAGGTAGATGCTATTTATTATGATATGTCTAAAGCATTCGATAAAGTTGATCCTGAGAAATTGTTCTACAAAGTATAGTTATACGGTTGTTGTCCTTAACTACCTCTCTCGTTTCAACTCAATTTTTCATGTCGCACGAATCCTGTTCGCATTTCTAGTTTTCATTCTAAACTAGTTTGCTAAACTTGAGTTTCCCCCAGGGGTCTATTCTTGGGCCTCTTCTGTTTTTGATATTCATAAACGATATAGCCTCACGTGTCCATAAAGCTGAGTTCCTACTCTTTATGGATGATATTGAGATTTTTATGCTCGTTGATACTTCTCTTTATAGCAGTACTCTTCAGCACGACGTGAACAACATTCTACAATGATATTTGGCCAATAATGTGCTACTTAATCCTCGCGAAACTAAGGTTCTCTTTTTGAAAAGACGGCATGCTGTTATACATTTTACTTACTCCCTAGGAGGAACTCCAATCGAAAGCGTAACTATAATGAAAGATTTGTTTGTGTGCCTAGACAGCGAGTAGTAGAAAACATGCACCAACTCGGCCACCTGTCAATCAAAGCCCCCAAGGGGGCAGGGCCAGCCCCGACCAATCACAGAGCCGCAGGGCGGGGCCTCTTCCCTCTCTCCCATCCCAGGGACCAGTGACAGGGCATGGGCGTTGGCCGGTGATCAATCGGAGCTCGTAGACGACGTTAAACTCTTTGTCGAACATTTCTCTTCTAAATCTCAACAAGCTGCGAATATACGTACTTTTGCCCGATTTAGAGGATCCAATCATCGCGATTGACGCCGGCGTTTGGAAACGAAATTTGTCCAGGCCCGAAGACATGACCATGCATGCTACGCTCGTAGACGAGTGAAAAGAAGGCATCGCAGACACGCTTCTAAGTACTCGCGCGAAGCACTTTCCGGCGCGGCAGGAGACTCGCGCGGCTTTTGCTTCACGATAAATGCTCACACGCGTCGTAACAGTGCGGCTTATAACGACGCCCGAACGTATACCCAAATCACAATGTTTACCCAACGAAGAATAACCGATAAAAAAAAAGCGGATGCTCCCCAAGCTCGGAGCTGACCGCGCGATAACAGGAACACTCGCGCAGCTTTTGCTTCACGATAAATGCTCACACGCGTCGCAACAGTGCGGTTTATATCTACGCCCGAACGTATACCCAAATCACAATGTTTACCCAAGTACGGAGCTAACAGGAATAAGTCTAGACATGTTTGGACGTGTCTCGAGAGCTCGGAATGTGATTTTTTTATATGCAAAATAACTATACGTTGTGTTGACAATCTGCTCGTTCGCTTTTGTTTTTCAGTCTCGTGTTTTTTTGTTGTTGTTTTTTTGTTGTTTTTTCATATATAGTGACGCACGTGTTGATTTCACGGCGAGTCGTCATTTCGCAATCCGCTTGGTATAAATGTCGAGGGATGGCATCCGCTTGTGCTCGTTCACTGCTCTGCTCTCCGCGGAAGAAAGGGTAATGCGAGAAAAAGGCCTCGCAGGTCCGCCGTGTACTAACGCCATTATTTTCAGACCTGTCATCTCACCTCGAGCCATCGGCGCCGCCCTCCGGTCAACCCAAAATGGACGGGGTCCTGGACAAGCTGTCCTCACTGCGAGCGTCGTCGTCGTCTTTGTTTGTCAGCATGGGTTCCATTCCGTGCAACGTCAAGATACCCGTGCTGGAGGTGAGGCGTATGGACACGCGATACGGGCCATCCGTTTGTGTGACTCTTCAGCTCGAGAGCGATGTGGTAAAAGTATTTTTACGGAAGCGGTTCGCCGTACTGAATGAGCAAGACATCCAGTGCATGAGGGCGATGAACGGACTCACGATGGAGAAAACCAGCGGTGACGAGCGGTCACCGGTCATTGCTTTCTCGTGCTCTGACTAAAAATTGTGAGCCGCTCGGACAATCTGGCCCAGGTTCACAATATCCCGCCTCAAGATTGCCTTCCCTTCATCAACTCGCTGTGCGCCTTTCGAAACTTTACCGCGCGGTATGATATGCATTTGCACGAGCGCGACGACGAGTCTCACGATGTATCCACACTTTTTCGGCTTCAGTCCGACGCAATGGCCAATGTTTTTAGGCATTATGAAATTCCATTGCGTTTTTTCATCACACTAACCGTGGAAATGACTCGTCTCAATGGCGACGACAAATTCGAATTCAGCGTGCACTACTTTCATTGCTTAGTGCACACGGTCTGGGCCGAAGGTAGCATTCGCGATGCTCCACAGACTGCATGTGCCAAGATCTCTGCTCGCCTCGACCAGTATCAAGAACGTGTGTCCGGGCTTGTCGTCGTCGCCATTCAGACCTGCACCATCACCGTTGGACGTTTCATTCCGCCCACGGTAGGTTGTGCAAGCTTTGTGTATCCCGGTGAACTCCCAAGCAGACAGTGCCTAGTGAATGAGACCGAGCAACTCACTGACTCGGAAAGAAACATGTGCTTTGTGTTTTCTGTGCTCGCCGGTCTCCATCGCGTACCCTCTAAACAATCGAGAGCTTCTTGCTACCGAGACCATATGACCAAGTATTGGTTCCCCACCAGGTATCAAGTGACGTTTCCGCAAGACGTACAGGCTTTCGAGAGGAAAAACTCCGTGTCCGTGAACGTGTACGGTTACGATCGAGAACAAAGGTTCGTCTACCCGCTCAAAGTCAACGATAGCGAGCGGGAGAAGCACGTGGATTTGCTCCTAATAGACGATCACTTTGTTCTAATCACCAACTTTGCTAGACATTTCGCGAACAGGCGCACTCACCGCTTTCGCTGTAAAAGGTTTATGATGGGCTTTCGCTTTCGCACTGCGCTGGGAAGTCATTTATCGCTTTGTAAAGAAAAGAAGGTAGTCCGAACAGTGAGTCCTGCAAAGGGGGACGCGCTGTATTTCCGGAGCCCACACGCGATGGAACCTTTCCCCTACTTTTGCGTCTACAATTTCGAGGCCATTCTGGAAGCGGAAAACATGGGTCAGGCTTACGAGAAGCACGTCCCCAGTTCATTTTGCATACTCGTAATCCGATGTACGGACTCGCGCATCGTCGAGCAGTTTTTGTACCGGGGCAAGGACTGCGTGGAAAAGTTCATTTCCATTCTTAATCAATTGTCAAAGCTCATTGGCGAATGGATTCGAAGCGAGGAAGTGCCAATGGTGAGCCTGAACGAAGAGGCTCACGCGTCGGCCTCTCACTGCGCGATTTGTGGTGAATCGTTCGGAAATCGAAAGAGAAACGTCAGAGATGACGACCACTTCAGCGGATCGTACAGGCAGTCGTTGTGTCAGGGATACAATTTAAATCTGAGAGTAAACAAGAAAGTCATTCCAGTGCTCGCGCACAACCATTCGTATGACCTGGTCTTTATCCTACCGAAACTCGACTTATTCGAGTCTAGGAATATTAAAGTGCTCGCCACTAGCTGCCAGCAATTTAAGCGACTCGACGTGGGTAACCTGCGGTTTCTCGACAGTCTGGCATTTCTCCCCGCCAGCTTGTACGCGCTGGTTAAGGACCTCCGTTTCAAGGGACTAGAAAACCTGTGCTGTCCAAAGCAGGCGTTTCCGCAACACGTTGAGCTTCTGGCGCGGAAAGGCGTATTTCCCTACAACTACGTGACCAGTTTCGAGACCTACCGGGAGCCCGAGCTACCGCCGCGCGAGTCGTTTTCCAACAAGCTTAACGAGAGCCAAATTTCAGAGGAGGACTACCGCCACGCCCAAACCGTCTTTCAAACATTCAATTTCAAAAGCCTAGGAGAATACAGTGACTGCTACCTGCATCTCGACTGCCTACTTCTCGCCGACGTGTTCCAAAATTTCAGGAAATGGACTTTAGACACGTACGAGCTCGATGCGCTTCACTACGTTTCCCTCCCCGCGCTCAGTCTCGCCTGCGCACTTAAACAGACTGGGGTAAAACTGGAGCTGCCCGACGACGTGGATGCGTGTCTCTTCATCGAAGCGCGTCTGCGAGGAGGAATCGTTCAATGTGCCATTCGTAACACGAGGGCTAACGTGCCAGGAACCGCATGTTTCGATCGGAACACGGCGGTTTCTCAAATTTTAGACCTTGACGTGAACGGCCTTTACGCTTCCACCATGCGACAATCCCTTCCATGCGCAAATTTTCGCTGGCTAGACCGCGAGGAAATCGACGCTCTCCACTTCCAGCAGGTTCCCGACGACGCGCCCGAGGGTTACATTTTAGAGGTGGACCTCGATTATCCTTGAAAACTACACGATTCTCACGCGGACGTTCCCCTGGCTGCCGAGAAACGAGGAGTCCCGCTCGAATGGCTCTCACCCTATCAAAAAGCGCTCGTTGAAAACTTTCACCTACCCCAGCGAGAGGCTGAGCGAAAGCTGCTTCTCACCTTTTACCCGAAACGCAACTACATCATTCACTACCGAAATCTCAAGCTGTATCTGTAGTTGGGCTTAAAACTAAAGGTCATTCATCGAGTTTTGAAATTTTCGCAGAGTGCATTTCTGAAAGATTTAATCGACTTTAACCACAAGGCGACAAAATGATAGATAGATAGGTTCTTTTGAAAGGCGACAAATGCCTTTCAAAAGAACCTATCTAAGCTCATTATGAATTCACTTTATAGCAAGACAATCGAAAACCCACGTCAGTACAATAACGTTGTCATTAGCGTGAGCGAGGAGGAAGTGCTGAAAAACCTGCAGAAACCTAACCTCAGACAGTTGGCGGCAATTAGCCCGACCGTGGTGATCTTTCAGTTTTCCCAGAGAACCCTACACTTGAACGAACCCCTGTACGCGGGCTTCTCTATCCTAGAGATGTCCAAACTTGTCATGTACGAATTTTTCTGCAAGCAGGTCAGGCGCGTTTTCCCCGACGCTCGCGCAGCGTACAGCGACACGGACCCCTTCATCCTCCAAATCACCGACCCGGATGTAGACTCGAAGCTCGCGACCCTTGCCGAAACTCACCTGGATACTTCTGGGTACCCAGCCGATCATCCCTTGTTCTCTCCCGCAAACAAAATGAAACAAGGAGTGTTCAAAAACGAGCTCCCAAAAGATCACATTCTTGAATTTGTTTTTTTAAAACCCAAATATTCGATGGAACTAGCCTCCCGAGAGCACTACGTGAGGGCGAAAGGAGTGAAAAGGTGCGAGTCCCGTAAGCTAACCTACGAGCTGTACGTTCAAACTCTCGAGCAACAAACTCTGCACTAGATCACGCTGCGAACCATTGCTCGTAAGTTGTGCGAGAACAAGACTGTTGTCGTGGAGAAGATAGGACTCAACCCGTTCGACAACAAGCGCTTCATCGACTCTGACGGCGTTTCAACTCTTCCTTTCGGACATTGGAGCCTCTCGTAAAGTGTTTTTTTTTTTTTTTCATTTCAAGCTGATGTATTTGTGTGTGTGTACAGAGGGTATTGTAAAGAGCCATCTTCACGTAGCGCGAGGTTTATTTTTGTTTTCACCAAGTGTTTGATATTTGTATGAAGAGCTGTCGCTCGCCATCTGTTTCTCCATGTTTCGAGAATATCTTAGATGCATGCATATTGAATAAACAAAAAAAATCCATCCTCGCTTTGTGTCCTTTTTGTGGCTTTATTGCGAGGTCACGCTACAGAGCGGAGCAGCAGGAGAGCTTTAGCGCAGAAGAAGGAAATCGCTTGCGCACGAGTATGGAAATGTGTGTGTCGTTCCGTCGGTAGTCGCTCGACGAGAAAGCTTGGATGCACTCGCGGAGCGGTACACCGCAACACAGGCGCGCACCCACGTTTAGACAGTAAAGTCCGCACGTGTGCGACAGAGTCCCTTGAATTCTTCTCTTGGAGTAGAAGAAACTCGCTGCGCCACTGATGAAGTCGTAAAATTTCCCGTGAATCGGAATCATTCCGAAACTGTCAAAATAAATAATTGCCTTGTCCTTTGGGCATACGTAGAAAGAAAAAACAGTGTTCACCGAACGAAGACCTCGGTGCCGTATTCACTACGTAAAGACCGGGTGACGCTGTCTCTTGACCAATCTCGTCGCATGCGAACGTGCCACGAAACCAGCGACGCGTGCAGGGATTTCCCGCGAACATTGGTAAAATGTGTGTTCTTCCATTTCAAGCGGCAAACTTGACGTTTCTCTCCTTGTCATATTCCAGGACGCGAGGCGTTTCTGACATAAAGAGAATGGTGATGGCTTTAGTTAGAACTTCCTTGAAGGTCAAGGTGAGTCTCACGTTCGCCGCGGAGATTTGACAAAGACTCTGCTCTTCCCTGTCCGGAGTCAAAATATAGTAGAGCAGAAAGGAGTCTTTTGAGAAGGCACCTTTAGAGTAGGGGACGTCTCTTCGATTGAGGCGGTGTTGGAAGCTCATATAGGCCTTCATGTACAGATCTTGAGCAAAATCAAACTGCTCCGTCTGCTGGCAGCCACCCACGTCCAGGACCGCCGTTTTTGAAGTTGAAGTGTTCGAGCTTGAATTGGTCGTGCTCGTGACTCCCCTGAAACGCCTCGCTCTTCACGAAAGCGACGAGGAGCTTTGACGGCACTCGATGCGGATACAGATCGTCGAGGACAATGTGTGACACACCGGGCGAAACGGTTCTGGTCTTGATCTCCACCCCACGTAGTAGATAAGTCGCGGGAGAGGACTGCAGACGTCTTTCGATGCCTACAAGAACCGTCGGGGCAACTTGCACGCGTCGAATGTAGAGCACAATGCGAGGAAGTTGGACGACGTGTTTCTTGGGAACCGTCGAAGCGGCCAAGAGCCTGAAATCTTCGGTATTTTGCCGCAGCACGATACTAATATCCACCCCGTTCAAGAGAAGCTTTTCCTGGTGACATATGTCACTCATAAGAGGACAAAACAAATCACAGAGCGTACTTCCTTCGGTTCTTTTAAAGCGTTCCATCAGGCCCTTAGCAACGGCGGGAATGTCGAGCTTTTCGGACGTATTTACCGGGTCTTTTTCGTAGAGCATCGCGGAAAGAGAGTGATCCCTACTCGTCTGGTTTGCGTGCAGGAGAATATCGAGATAGGAACGATAAGCATAATTCTCCTACTGGCTCACCAAAGTCTGATTCAGATACACGTGTAAGTATTGAAAAAGGGAGCTTCCTTATGCCTGAACCGGTATGACCTTATCGTGCGTGACAGTTTTGTCCGTCGCGGTGGTGCTCGCGGGATCGCCATTGGCTCGCACGATTTTTGACTGGATGTGCAGGAAGTTGGATTTCATATCGTAAAAGTGAGGTCCTAGAGACGGAACGTGAAATTCTAAGACGGAAGTGGGTGTTGTCGTGGCGACCGGAAAGAATTCGATATATTCGGACTTTTCCAAAGCAAAAGACGTAGGCGGAGAAGAGAACAGATCGAGCTCTCAGCTGGTGCACAGACAGGAACGCTCGTGCAGGGTAAAAATATCGCCCGTCATTTGTTTAGGTATCGAAAAAGTCATGCATGACCTTTCCTTTCTTTTGTCGTCCAGAGAGTGAACAGCACTGGCTGGACGCCTTTCTTTTATGCCCTCCGCCAGACTGCAGCTTTTTGAGAAACTTGTCTCTCGTGCTTCGATACGTGCGGCCAATTCCCTTCTTTACGGCGTCCTTCAGAGAGGAACCTTGTCTCATTCGCTCTGCGATATCTCTACCCGTGGACACTAGCATTCGACCCAGGTAAGGGGCCACTCGCTTTGTAAACACTGGTGATAGCCTCTGATAAATGTCCGACAGTAGTCCGCTCCCAACTTGAAACAGGGGCCCGGACACAAAATGCGTGAGCGGTCTTTCTCCGAACCCCGAGAAAGGTTCTAAACAACACGGTGGGGACTTTACTTGCATCTCCTAAAATGAAGAGTGGCTGCAACGCTACCCGATCCGTCCAGAAATGGGATGTAGCTTCCTCTCTCGCCAATAAGCTCGAGACAAATGGTGCTGACTTCTTTTACGATCACCTTCTTATATTGTGGTAGATTGAAGGAATACGATATCATTTCGTTTCGTTTTGACACTACGAATGGGACGACGTGCTTCTCCCGCTCGCTATCGTTGACTTTGAGAGGTAGACGAACCTTTGTTCTCGATCGTAACCGTACACGTTCACGGACACGGAGTTTTTCCTTTCGAAAGCCTGTACGTCTTGCGGAAACGTCTCTTGATACCTGGTAGGGAACCAATACTTGGTCATATGGTCTCGGTAGCAAGAAGCTCTCGATTGTTTAGAGGGTACGCGATGGAGACCGGCGAGCACAGAAAACACAAAGCACATGTTTCTTTCCGAGTCAGTGAGTTGCTCGGTCACATTCACTAGGCACTGTCTGCTTGGGAGTTCACCGGGATACACAAAGCTTGCACAACCTACCGTGGGCGGAATGAAACGTCCAACGGTGATGGTGCAGGTCTGAATGGCGACGACAACAAGCCCGGACACACGTTCTTGATACTGGTCGAGGCGAGCAGAGATCTTGGCACATGCAGTCTGTAGAGCATCGCGAATGCTACCTTCGGCCCAGACCGTGTGCACTAAGCAATGAAAGTAGTGCACACTGAATTCGAATTTGTCGTCGCCATTGAGACGAGTCATTTCCACGGTTAGTGTGATGAAAAAACGCAATGGAATTTCATAATGCCTAAAAACATTGGCCATTGCGTCGGACTGAAGCCGAAAAAGTGTGGATACATCGTGAGACTCGTCGTCGCGCTCGTGCAAATGCATATCATACCGCGCGGTAAAGTTTCGAAAGGCGCACAGCGAGTTGATGAAGGGAAGGCAATCTTGCGGCGGGATATTGTGAACCTGGGCCAGATGAACTTGTAACGACTCCGCGGAGGAGTACTGCTGCCGCTCTCGCGCATCGCACAAGTGGCTGGTTACCATTTTTTGTTCTCGAATTGTCCCGAGCGGCTCACAATTTCTAGTCAGAGCACGAGAAAGCAATGACCGGTGACCGCTCGTCACCGCTGGTTTTCTCCATCGTGAGTCCGTTCATCGCCCTCATGCACTGGTTGTCTTGCTCGTTCAGTACGGCGAACCGCTTCCGTAAAAATACTTTTACCCCATCGCTCTCGAGCTGAAGAGCCACACAAACGGATGGCCCGTATCGCGTGTCCATACGCCTCACCTCCAGCACGGGTATCTTGATGTTGCACGGAATGGAGCCCATGCTGACAAAGAAAGACGACGACGACGCTCGCAGTGAAGACAGCTTGTCCAGGACCCCGTCCATTTTGGGTTGACCGGAGGGCGGCGCCGATGGCTCGAGGTGAGATGACAGGTTTGAAAATAATGACGTTAGTACACGGCGGACCTGCGAGGCCTTTTTCTCGCATTACCTTTTCTTCCGCGGAGAGCAGAGCAGTGAACGGAGACAAGCGGATGCCATCCCTCGACATTTATGCCAAGCGGATTGCGAAATGACGACTCGCCGTGAAATCAACACGTGCGTCACTATATATGAAAAAAACAACAAAAAAAAAAAAACAACAAAAAAACACGAGACTGAAAAACAAAAGCGAACGAGCGGATTGTCAACACAACGTATAGTTATTTTGCATATAAAAAAAATCACATTCCGAGCTCTCGAGACACGTCCAAACATGTCTAGACTTGTTCCAGTTAGCTCCGTACTTGGGTAAACATTGTGATTTGGGTATACGTTCGGGCGTAGATATAAACCGCACAGTTGCGACGCGTGTGAGCATTTATCGTGAAGCAAAATCTGCGCGAGTGTTCCTGTTATCGCGCGGTCAGCTCCGAGCTTGGGGAGCATCCGCTTGTTTTTTTATCGGTTATTCTTCGTTGGGTAAACATTGTGATTTGGGTATACGTTCGGGCGTCGTTATAAGCCGCACTGTTACGACGCGTGTGAGCATTTATCGTGAAGCAAAAGCCGCGCGAGTCTCCTGCCGCGCCGGAAAGTGCTTCGCGCGAGTACTTAGAAACGTGTCTGCGATGCCTTCTTTTCACTCGTCTACGAGCGTAGCATGCATGGTCATGTCTTCGGGCCTGGACAAATTTCGTTTCCAAACGCCGGCGTCAATCGCGATGATTGGATCCTCTAAATCGGGCAAAAGTACGTATATTCGCAGCTTGTTGAGATTTAGAAGAGAAATGTTCGACAAAGAGTGTAACGTCGTCTACGAGCTCCGATTGGTCACTGGCCAACGCCCATGCCCCGTCATTGGTCCCTGGGATGGGAGAGAGGGAAGAGGCCCCGCCCTGCTGCTCTGTGATTGGTCGGGGCTGGCCCCGCCCCCTTGGGGGCTTTGATTGACAGGTGGCCGAGTTGGTGCATGTTTTGTACTACCATAGCGCACTGCCATTCGATGCTCATGCTTCCTTTATTATTGGCCGTCCGATAAAAACTCTTGGTATTATATCTTGTATCACTAAAATGTTCATACACCCTCTTTGTATGATTCGCTTCTTTTGTGCATAGTCAGTTCAATTACAGCTTGAATAAGTCTTAGTGGTTTGGAATTCTTTAACACCTACACAAACTTTAGGCATTGAATCGGTAGAAAAAAATATACTTACTTTATATGACAGATATTTTCAGCGTCGGTTTTAATATAATTATGCATTTATTCCTATTGTGTTTAACTTAGATCCTTGTCAAATAGAAGATTCAAGCCTAATTAGATTTTTGTTTTGCACAGGGAGGTATATTGCTGGATTGATTCTAACGCACTACTGAATTCATCTGATTTTCATGTTCCTTGGTGCGTTACCATTACATGTACTCTTTTTTACGTTCAATCCTTGTATAAACTCCCACGATGCCCCGTAAGCAAATTTTATGTATTGGAATCCCATCCTCTAGCTTGGACATTTTTCACGGAACCCTCAGTTTTTCGCCGGGACTTGGAGAGTCAAGTACTACAACCTGTGTGAAGTGTACCCACAATTGGTAGTCATGTTAACGTCTACGTCTGATTCTGTAGGTGTGTTGTGTTTCTTCTTTTTATCTTTTTGTGCTCGCAAATATGAACACCCACGTGGTTGTTTTGGGCACATAATGTAAACGATAATATTATTATTGATATTATTATTAACCAGTAACAAATCTAGCAAGGACACGGACAAAGTAAAGACGTTACGGCTACTAAATACATCAAAGAATAAAAATACACTGGAAGAAACAGATAATTATAGCTTAAAAATGGAAGATTTTAGATTACGTCAACCCCGAGGTGCAGCAATGCTAAAGGAGAGCAGCTGGCAAAACTGCAATAGTCCCATAGGCAGC
This sequence comes from Ixodes persulcatus, assembly GCA_013358835.2. Lineage (NCBI taxonomy): Eukaryota > Metazoa > Arthropoda > Arachnida > Ixodida > Ixodidae > Ixodes > Ixodes persulcatus. The sequence goes on along the minus strand of JABSTQ010009823.1, from coordinate 66,876 downwards.
TGAGTACACTTTTGTAAACAGTGATCTAAAGCAAGGGCACCGCACGCCCCATGAAGCGGAATAAAGAAAATGCTCGTCCCGAGCAAGCGCATGAATAACTACCTTCCACTTTCCTACCTCTGTAGTTCTAAGAGGAAGGTCGAAAGGTCCATAGACTAAGCTACATAAAACATTATTAAGCCGGCTAAAGTCAATCGGATGGTCGCGTGTATAGAGCTCGAGAGACACATTACCAGAAATTTGTGCCATCTTATGCCTGCGCTATCTCTTTGTGGATTATGCCAGCGCTTCCATAGAAGCCCATGTATTTAATATGCAAATATGACCATAACTAGGAAACGTTGCGCTTTGAATAATTTGCCATAAAACTACTTCATTCTATTCTATACCGCTATTTTTGTGCCGAAATTTCAAGATGATGACATCTAAGCTGCACTTTTTTCAGTCGAATAAACCTTTCGATGTAATGCCACAACGGAAAGTATCCTAGTTAATCAAAGTGTCCAGTTTTTCTAAGGTATAAAAAAACTCGCTATTATGTTCTAATGTACTTAAAATCCCTCACAATATTATGGCAAAATCTGTAGTGTATAAAATATGTATGACATCTGTAACAACCTCACCCTACCATTTTAAAAAAACAGCGAAGTTCAAACGTGCACAATTTTGAAGAACAACAAAATACAAGGTTCGCCGTACGACTGCACTATCCCAGACGAATCGACAATCTGCTTGGTACATATTCCGTGTTCTCGAACATATTTTCTTGGGTTCCTGAGACCAATGTGCCAAATAAGGTGGATTTGTTCTCGTTAACACGTTTACAATTATTTTCAATTTTCTTCGACTGAAAGCAATAAAGTAGCAAACAAAAGCAGCTGTTTTAATGACTGAAAATCTAAAATTATAAAAAAAATCCCAATATTTTTCGCTAATTATTAGTGGTATGTGATTATAACATTGTGATTCTTATATTAAGGAGGGGGAGCACTTCGGTGAGTACCCAATTTATGAGAGGATGATTGTTCATTTGAACTTAACATTCACATGTAAAAGTAAGATTTAATCACGTACTAAATGCTTAAATTAGATTCATTATCCCAATCACCAAAAACACGCAGAAATTAATTTGAAGGAGAGAGTGTTGAAATATTCGGACTTGATATCAGATATTTCGAAGACGGGGGAAGCCCGAGATTTTGAAATAGCACCGGTCTGTAGTCGGCGTCCTTAAATTTTGTATTTCTTCGCCAGTTGAGAAATCGGATGATCTCTAAACGTTCCCAGACAAGGCGATGGTTTCCAAATTTGAAATGATAAACATAAGCCTGAAACAGTTGAACTGTGTCCACTTCAAGACAGGAGTTCTCAAAGATGGCTTATTTACGAGGGTCGTAATTTCTGTATTTCGTAACCAGTACACCTCTCGGTCGACTTCAAAAAGTTCCTGGATAAGGCACGCGTGCCACAATTTCAAAGAATACGCGAATGCGCAAAAACAACCAAATCATCCCCAATTTGAGACCAGTTTTCTAAATAAGAACTCATTTTAAAATAATTGCCATTGTACCTTGAAGTGCTCGAAGGCTTCAGATTTATATTACGCCTTTAGTTAGGAACTTTTTTCTTATCTCAAAACGCTCCCTGTTGAGGCGCGCGTGCCCAAAGTTTTAACAATGAACGAATGTGCAAAAACAGCCGAACCATTCCCAATTTGAGACCGGTTTTCTGAAAAAAAAAATCCACTTCAAATTATTTGCCATGGTACCAGCTAGGATGTGCTGAAGGGCTCGATATTTTATATTCCGTGTTTAGTTGGGGAGTCACATGTCCATAAAAGGTTTCATGGCGAGCCGCGTTTGCCCAATAATCAAAAGATGGAGGAATGCATAGAAACGACCGAACCGTCTCCACTTTGAGACAAGTTTTCTCAAACCTTTTTTTTTTATTTTGAAGCATTTGCCATTCATTCACTCATTCATTCATTTACCCTTAAAGGTCCTCTTTGGGGAGATTACATAAGGGGGGATCAATCACATATCAGTCAAGGAAAGAAACAATGAAGCAGCAACAAACAATTAAACAACAACCATTTCATCAACAAACACGCACTCAATAATAATCCACCTGGGAACCAAAAATAGTAAGCAAACAGACAGTCACTATTACGCTTGAAGCTGCAAAACCAAGGAGGAACGGAATTTCAGAATTAACTCAAAGGTTCTAAAATTTTCATTCCGCTCTTAGTTGGAAACTGGGTTGTTTTCAAAATGTTCCTTGGCAAGGCGCTGCTGCCCGAATTTGAAAAGGTGAACGAATCCATAGAAACAGCCGACCCACCTCCAATTTGATACAGGTTGTTTAAAAAACTTTACATTGGAGTATTCGCCACATTAACAGGACAGGCTCGAGGCATATACATTTTATTATCCGCTTTTAGTTCAAAACTGGGTTTTTCTCAACACTTTCCTTGGCTAGGCGCGTGTTCCCAAATTGCGAAAGATGAACGAATGCTTGAAAACGGTCAAACCAACCCCGCTTTGAGACGATGCTTCTTGGTATGTGTTGATTTTTGATGATTTTGCTTGACGGACGCGGATAAGGAAATTATTGTGCACCTTTCCACACCGAAAGTCTTGCGCCGGTTGCACTAGTGGAAACTTTAGCTCTCCAACGAGTTTCCCATGTGCTGCGAATATTTGTAAAACTGACTGATTTAGTGGTTTCCGATGACACTCAGCATGTTTTTAATTTTAACCGTTTCTTATTTTTTCTAATTAAAACTAATCAACACATATTTCCCAATTATTCATGTTATCGTGAGGATTGAATTCATATATATGATTCCGCCTGGCATTATAACTTACGTGAATATACTGTACTAGTGTCGGGGCCTTAATGAATGAAAAAAAAACGACGTGAAAAGCCTAAAATGAACACCCTGTATACGTCTTACGAATGTAACGAGTTTGGTACTGTTCTGCATTCCGATGCGTTGTACATTTATGCAAAGGTGCAAGTGACCTGGACAAGAATAACGAAAGTAATCTATGTTTGTCCTTTGTCCTCCTTGTTCCCCTCCTCCAGGGATTATTTTATGGTGTAAGTGCAGTATAAAGGATTTTTTTGTACTTTGTTTTAGTTTAAGTCCAAACGCAATCGACGCTGCGAGCTAATGGGACAAAAAAGCAGCGTGAAACGCACAACTCACTGGGCTCCTTTTGTTTGTGGTTGGTTCAGCGATGATGGAAAACGTACAGAGACGCGACAAACACCGTGATGGTGCGCCTTTCACGTTTGGTCCAATCAGCTCGTAGCGTCGGCTGCATCAGGACGTAAAGGTGAAACGAAGTACAGGCGTGCATAATGGAGTGGGCGACGCATGCGGCAGTCACATAGAGGATTAGTGTTCGAATCCCGCTCGGCCCGAATCCTCAAATTATTATTAATACGAAAGCATTAACTGCCCCATGGAGTGAAGGCGGCGTTGTCTGTAGCCGTTGTATGCAGCAGCAATAAAACGGCACCTAAATTCCCATTGGGTGACATAAACTGCACCTGCACTGACACTGCAGGAAAGAGCGGACGTGGCTCAGATATAAAAGACAAAGAAAGGTGCAGCAACGCAGATACTTCGTCAAGAAAGCCGTCGTGAAGCATGTGGGGTTCGCCGCGCCTGCGCAGTTGTGGAGCGTGATGTCACCGCCGTAGCGCCGAGTGTGAAAAAAAAAAAAGACGCGGCGCTCTGGGTGTAGGAGTGCTTTCGCATTCCTACATGTAAGCAGTCTTAAGTGTATCAGCGAAATTGTGTACACTAAGATATCCCAGCTCATTTTCGACTGTCATCAAGTGTTCTTGTTCAAAGTCATCAAGTGTTCTTGTTGCTGCCTCGGGCCCGTCACCGTTCCGTCGGTGACGCAAGATACGTGGCACATTTGGATCAATGTTTTTAGGCAAGAATCGGACGATTAAACTTTTATTTTTCGTTCAAAACTTTTTTTTTTATTGGCGACATCATTACACAACCCAGAAGTGAATATGAATCAACGCGTAAGGAATCAAGTCCCTGAAATGCATAAGCTGAAAATTCACTCTTAGATACGTCCTGTGCGGAATCAACCACTAATAATAGCGTACGCTGTATGCCATATAGCCCCTCACAAAACACTTCGATATCAATGTACCTAACTATATCGCACTCCGTGTCAACTAGAAGAACTATAGAGATGCGTGCGATGAGTTCTATGAATTCGTTTAAAGATTCTGATGTTCTTTCTAAGAAGCAGTATCGCCATGAAATGGTATCGGAGAATGATAAAGTTACCAGTACCTTGCAAACGAAAGACACTCATTATCTCATCTTCATTTTATCTTAGAAGTCAATCTTCGTTTCACTCTTCACACATTCCAGTTTGGCTGGAATTCGCACAAGGCGTATAAGTTAAAGATGAATGGACCGCGTGGAGACAGATAAGTGAACTAGAAGCGCCTGTCGGAAATTGCCAGACACGTGATTGTTATTGTGAACTTAATATTCACATGTCAAATGCAATACCATTTAATTAGATGGCTTGAGGCAGCTGTACTTTAAACTTACTTAAAGTATTATCGTGAAATATTTCACTGGAGGCACTGGAGAAAAGTTCACATAAAATTGATCGCTCATTTTATCAACCGATCGTGAACCCATCCAAAACCAGAGTGACCGTACCAATAGCGAGGTCCGAGCTTTTTTAGTGGGTCGGACGAATAGAAAGATAGACGAATAAATAGAGTCGTTAATTTATTTCCAGGAGTCTACAGTATCCGCAGTGGCCAGCCTGTAGCGAAGAACATCCACGGCCATTCGATGCTAGTAGGTTGCTTCAATGCCAGACTTGCACGGCACTGACCGCTTGATTGTACGCACCGTGTCCGAGAGGAACTCCGCCACGTCCGTTGTTTCCGCTTCGGTCACTCTGGACATCACCTTGTTCTCCCATTCCAAAATAAATTCGAAAGGACTCTCGTGTGATGGCCACTCCTAGTCTTTTCCCTCGTAGTGCTCGTACATGCGGGACACTACGGGGAACACAACTGGGTACACTTCGTAGGAAGGGAACTTACCGAACAACACATTCAGGTCGATGAGCAGTTCCAGTGCAGCTACAAAGAAGTCGTTGTTTGTCTTACGGTCACCATCGCAGGCGTCTATCGCGCTCCAGCGAATATGTTCTCCCGTGCAACTAGTTAGACGTCCGCTCGCAAACATCTCGACAGCCCGATCTTCATCACACGAATGACGGAAAGTTTTCGTTGGCTTGGGCATACAATGCCTTACAAACATATTAACATATTGAAGGTCATCGATGAGATAAGTCCCGCGACTCGCGACATCTTGTGGGAATATCACCAGCAGTTCCAAACAGAAACATGTCGACATCGAACGGCGTTTCCCCGCACTTTCGCACGAGTCAAAAGGTCTTGCAGCGATAAACTGGTATCCCGTTTCACCAGGCAAACGCGAACCCCCCTACGGGGAATATATATATATATATATTTATATATATATATAGAAAGAAAGCGAGAGAGAGAGAAGAGGGAAAGAAAGAGAAATCACTTGCGTTGAATAGTGTGGCGGCGCCACACAAATGACGCGATTAATCACGCTACTCGTGACATCTTGTGGGAATATCACCAAATGCTCCAAGCCGGATATGACGACATCCAGCGGCGTGTCCCCGTACTTTCCAGCGAGTACACCTTAAAGGGGCACTGACTCACCAAAGGTCCTATTTTTTCATTGTCTAAAACGATGCAAGGTTTAGTCATGGACCCAGAAAAAAATACCGCAACGCGAAAAAAACATTTCGCCACTCACGCGCGCTTTTTTTAATTTTGCCGTCTCTCTCTAGCACTCTTCACCTCCTCACTTCTTTTGATTTGTAACGTCGAGTATCATAACATTTAAAAGCTGTGTAGGAGAAATTTTTATAACAATAACGGCAATCCTAAAGCATGTTTTTTAACACAACTACGAACGCACTACGGCCCTTTTTTTTTAAATACCGAAAATCGGAGTCCGATGTGATGTCGCCTCCTGGATTTTTATTCTCCCTCGGAAAACATGGCAACGCTCGAAGCATCGAGCAGAGGATGATCGGTGAGACGGGGAATCAGACGAAGTGGTCTCTTTTAGGTGCCCGACGACCTTTCCGACATCGAAAACGAAATCGTCAAACGGTCAAAACAACTGGGTTTGGTGTCAGTGTATCGTAGTTTCGGTTGTGTCAACGCCGGGGCCGCCTTGCACGCAGACCGGCGAGACGTGGCCCCTTGCGTCGGTTGCAAAAGGTCACTGCGCGTTCTCTTCAACCTCACACCGTTTCAAAGAATTCGAGATCGCTGAAAGGGTACTAAAAGAACTTCAAACTTGAAAGTCAAGCGTCGTCAGCTTGCAGCCAGAGGCACGGCACGCTCGTAGGAAAGCGGTTGTTCCCGGTACGTGGGCGAACACGACATTTCGGGTCGCGGCGGCAACGGCGGTTTGGAGAGGAAGCGTGAAAGAAACTTGATTCGCAGGACGGCTCAATATTTGATATCATCGCACTGGTGCATATCGGGCAGGAACTTGAAATTTGGCATTTGGAAATTGTTTTTTTACTTTACAAATACTGAATTCCCAAGTTTAAAAGTTTAGAGTTTTAAGGGTGATGGCCAGGCGTCGTTTTCAACCGTTTCAGATAAAAAAAAAATATATATATTTTTGACGTGTCAATGCCCCTTTAACCACAAGTACATCTCAAGCGCCACCTTGTACAAGTATCATGAACTATATGTCCGTCCTGTTCCCCTTGTTCCTCTTGTTATCCTTCTCCAGGGATTATGTTCGTCATTCTTATCCAGCTCGCTTGCACCTTTGAATTTGATTGCATTAAAATTATAATTCGTACTCGACATAGCGTAACAGAGCTGCGTGTCCTCGCACTTCCCATGATTGCACACGACGTCTAAGACAGAGACACTTGCATCTATGGCAGAGAGGTACCGCGTCGGGCTACTGAACGGAGGGTTGCTGCTTCAATGCCAGCCAAGGGAGATGAGCTAAAAGTGTTCTCTGAAAAATATTAGAAGTCGCAGATATCACGTGACAGGACGTCACAGACTTTAGTGACTACCAATAGATCTATCTATTGACCGATGTTCGACCATCTTCCGATGGTCGATCATCGGACGATGATAAATTTATTGATTTAATATAAAAACATTTTTTTTTCAGAGACAGATGTTTCTGTTATTTGAATAGGTTAGGATAAGATAGAATTGGCAAACTGGTTGGGCGCTCCTACGTCAGACCTAGCTGCGCGCGACCAGTTAGATATCCGAACAGGATCGATGTCAGAAACCAGATACCCGGATATCGATAACATATCAATATCAGAAACAGGTGTTCGAGAGCGTCGACCTACAGATCCCCATGTGGCGTGTTTGAATCCCCGCCGAGGTGCTCGCAATGGGACGCAGGCCTATTGCGATGAAGGCGCCGTGTAACCGATCTTGAGGTAGCACGTCAAAGGATACCCAGGTGGTCTAAATTAATCCCCAGTCCTCCGCTGGGGCGTGCGAGATGCCCGTAGTTGGTTTGCCACGTAAAAATCCAAAATTTGACTTTGACTCATCGGAAACTCTTATCATTGTATTGATTGCTTATTTGGGTGATCGTGTATACCATTACTACAACTCAGTTGTGATCCAAAATTTGCAAACCATGTGAACATGCCGCGGCGGTCCATTGTTTTCGTAACCATCATAACCGAGCAGTCACGTGCTGTGAAGCCCTTCTAGAAGCAGCGTCCAACTGCTCGATGAAAAAAAAAAAAAAAAAACTGGTGCCACACGAGGCGTCACAGAGTTCCCAGGAGGACGTACAACTATTATCATGACGAACTTTTTATAGGAGCCGCAACACCGAGCGAAGGGTACCCCCGTTGTCCTCGTCGAGGAGATTCAAGCACCAGCTGTGGTCACTGCAATCTCTGAGGAAACCTCGTCTTCAAAACACAGGAGCACGTCGCCGCCGCAGCTTGGCACCGACCCCAAGCTCCCGGCTCAAAAGCGCCGGCAACTTGTGGATCTCCTCGCTGAATACATTGACTGTTTCGCCATGTGTTTGAAAGCTCGACAAACACAAGTGGCGAAACATCGCATCGCTACCGACGGTGACGCGCACCCAGTCCACAAGTTTCCGTACCGTGTCTCTTTGACAGAAAGAGAAGTCACCCAAGAACAGGCTTAGAAAATTCTCAACGATGCTATCATTCAGCCATCGAGCAGTCCAAGGGCTTCACCAGTCGTGTTCGTGATGACCCGCACAGAACCCCGCGGTTCTGTGCGGGTCATCGTCGACTGAATGCTGTGACAAAGAAATACATCTACCCACTTCCCCGCATCGGCGATGCCCTAGACCGCCAGTACCACTCTCGATTATTTTCGTCGATGGACTTGAATATAGGCTACTGGGAGATCGAAGTTGACAAACGGGGCCGGGAGAAAGCTGCAGTCGTCACGCCCCACGAACCGTACGAAGTTAAAGTGATGCCTGTCGTCTATGCACAGCCTGTCATCGACAGCGTGCTAACAGGCTTCAAATGGCAGAGCTGCCTCGTCTACCTCGACGACGTTGTGGTGTCCGCCATCAACTTTGGCAAGCACTTATGACGACTCCGTGCTCTATTTTAAGCGGCTGTACAACACTAGAGCGCACGACACAAGAGCGCCGACATTACAGTGCCGAGAGTAGAACGCCACGACGTTAGCGGGCGCGAAACGAGAGCGTCACGTCGTTAGAGCGCGCGACTCGAGAGCGCGCGACCTGTGCGCGCTGCGACGTTAGCGCGCGCGACTCGAGAGCGCAACGAGAGCGCAAAAACAGTCCAGCACTAGTGGCCCGACCGCACCGACCACTTTTTCGGGCATCGCGTGTTTTATGTGAAATTGGAGGGGATTTACGCCGCGGCATTCAGCAAGGACATTGCGAAATGAGTTGACGAAATCTTTTCGTGTGACAAACGAAAAAGTGTTACAAAAGCTGACAAAAAAAGACTGTCTCTAGCGTCTATTTCCGCACAAACAAAAATATTGTAGCTTATCTATATAGCTTCAATGGTTCTTTGATTTTATATCTCACAGATTTGCAGAGAAGGTTTTCCTGTACCCCTCAAAAGGCTAGAAAGCTCTGCAACCGATAAAATTGCGCTGAGCTTTCCTTCGATGACTTTTTTTACTGATACTTTTTAGCGGTGAGCTTTCTTCATTACCGTCATGAACGTCACAATACTATTTTAGTTATGTGAGGCACGTCATTAGAACCACCAAATAGATCAGAGCCCAAATGATTGTCAAGAATTGACCAAATATAGCAAAAAGAAAACTATTTCTAGCATATACGAGAGGCGCACCGCAGCACTGTGAAGAAATCTTAGCCTTGCTGCTCCACCCAACTGCAGACATTCCCGGTACCTATATGCCCCACCCCGCTCCGCTCCCCTCTTTTCTCTTCGATGTCAGTAAACAATTGGTTATAAAGGGTCGTACCCGTTTTATTCTAGTTTTTTATTAAATGCATATTCAATCAATCAAAAATCACCAATGCTCCTTTTCGATGAGTCGCACAATTTTGTTCTGCCCGTGGAGTCAGACATTTTGCGGCATGCGCTCAACTGGGGTGCGCTGTCGTGTCGCGCGCTCAACTGGTCGTGCGCTCTCGTGACATGCGCTATAGTGTCAAGCGTGCTACTATCGCAGCGCCCTCGTGTCGTGCACTCTAACGTCGGCGCTCTGGTGTCGCCCGCTCAAAAGGCGCTCTCCCATTCTAAGCCACCAAGGGCCACTGAACTCTCAAGCAAATGAAATGTCGTATCGCTTATGGTGAGCTCTAGTTCCTAGGTCACATCGTGAGTACCCAGGGTCTCCAGCCTGACCATTGAAGACGCGTGCAGTAGCCGCATTTTATTCCGCCGTCCGACAAGAAAGCCATAAAAAGATTGGCCTCTGTGTCGGCCACAGGTGATTCTTTCGAAATTTCGAAAAGCTTTTTGCGCCACTGACATACCTTACAAAGGATGCCTTAAAGTTCAGTGGGCGGGGAGAGCATCAGCGACTGTTGTACGAGGTCAAACGAAGACTCTAAACACATCCCATCCCGTCTTTGGCACTTTCGACCAGCAGGCAGAAAACAAAAATTCATACGGATGCAAGTAACACGGGGATTCGCGCGTTTCTGATCCAAATGATGGAGTGAACAGATCGGGTAATCACGAATGCAAGCTGGACGCTGTCCAAGGCGGAGAGTAATTACTCTACGACGGAGAATGAATGCCTCGCCGTTGCCTGGGTCATCGCCCAATTTCGCCTGTATGTGTATGGAAAACCGTTCCGAGTTGTTAGGGACAACCACTCGCTCTGCTGGCTCGCGAATGTAAACGACCCCTCAGAACACCTCGCCTGGTGGAGTCTTCGACTGCAGGCGTTTGACATGACCGTGGTCTACAAGCCTGGCCGAAAGCACAGTGTTTCGATTTTTTGTCAAAGGCTTTCGTCGAGGCCGGTCCTGCCTTCACTGAAGACGACGACGACGAGCCTCTCCTAGGCGCACTAGATGTCAGCGACATAGTATCACTCCAAGAAGATGATTCTTAACTGCGTAGACTCATCGAAAACCTAGAGGAACACGGAAGTGCAGTTCCCCGTGTTTTTACACGAACACTACGAATATTCTCAATCCGACAAGGTGTGTTGTTTAAGTAAAACTTCAGCGACAACAACATGACGTGGCTGTGGGTGATCCCTTCCAGTGTTCGAGGAGAGATATTTCAAGCGTGCCAGAATAAAGCGAAGTCGAGACTCTTTGGCTACAGCAGGACTATTATGAGGATACGCGAGAAGTACTATTGGCCCTAGCTTGCGAAAGCAGGTCATCACTGCACCTGATTTAGCCTAGACTGTCAACGACGGAAGAAACCACCGGCGAGACGGGCAGGGCCTTTTCAACCTTTTGCGCCGCCATCTGCTCCATTTCAGCAAATGGGAAGGGATTTACTTGGACCGTTTTCACCACCGACGCATGCAAAGCAATGAATAATCGTCGGGACTAATTTTTTCTCAAGGTGCGCCAAGACGAAAGCCATTTCGTCAGTTACGGCTGTTAAAGTCGCCTAGCTTTTCATCGAATCTATCATCCTTCGACACGGCGCCCCCAAAGTACTCATTTCCGACCGAGGATTATTGCTCATGGTTCAAGTAACGCAAGACGCCCTTCGTCTTAGTAGCGCCAGCCACCTTCGAACCACCACGTTCCATCCGAAGACAAATGGTCTAACAAAGCGGGTGAACAAAACTATTGCCCACATGATCTCCATGTATGTCGACGTAGAGCGCAAGACGTGGGGCAACGTGTTTCGCTACGTCATGTTTGCCTACAACACGGCGGTGCAAGCGAGCACAGGAGGGACACCGTTTCAGCTGGTGAATGGCAGAAAGGTGACGACGATACTCGCCTCGATGCTCCCAAAAACAGTTTACAATTTCCAAACCACGGAAGATATGTCTGCTTTTGACTATTTAAAAGAGTATATTGATCACTTCAGTCATCTATCTGATGTTAACGAGCAGGAGAGAAAGTGAAAATATATGTTGTCTAACTATCCTTTTGTTTCTTCAAGAAAAGTGACAGCACAAAGGAGACATCCGTGGATAGCCAGGACAATTCTGGAACTGAAGCGAAGGATAAAACGCCGAAGAAAAACAAAGAAACACCATTGAGATAGCAAAGTTCGGATGACAGTTAACAGATCTTGTGACGCAGGCCACAAAAAGCTACTATAATAATTTATTCTGACGGCTCTTGTGGTAATCCTCACAGAAAAAAAAAAATCTTCCAGTCTTTCTTTACGGTGTCACGTGACTCGCCACTAGACCTTGCCAACAGACCAAGCGACTAACAATTGCCATAGTTAGTTTTGTCAGAAAGTGGTATTTTATTTACCTCTCAATGTAAGTGATAAAACGGAATGTGGAGCAGACAATATCCCTAACGGATTTCTCTGAAAATATGCCGAGTGGGTGTCTAGGTACATATATTTAATTTTTCAAGCGTCCCTCTTTCAGAGCAAGTTACCAGAAGACTGGTTATGTGAAAAAAAAAATGGTGCCTATTTATATTTATATATAATTTATATAAATGATACAGCCACCAATTTCCCTTCCTTTGTTTAAGTTCAATCGTTCTCAGACGATTCTATGGTATTTTCAAAGGAGACTTCAGTTCAGGACCAGGAAATTCTAAACTGGTCCCTGGAAGAAACCTTCTCGTGGAGTAAGAAATATGGCATGGAAATTAATTTTAATAAAACTGCCTTTTCCAGTATTACAAATTGGAAAATAAAGGTCTTGGGCTTTTGCTTTTTTATAGGCTGCGTTGAATTTAATAAAGTAGAATAATAAAAGTATTTAGGAGTTATTTAAGCTAATACCTTACGCTGGAGTAATCATGTGAATTACAATTGCACCAAGCTTATCAAAATTTAGGCTTTTAAGAAGGCATCTAGATATGCAAATATAGATATACAATTTGCAGCACATAAACGTTATGTACGTCCAATATTAGAATATGCTGGTTGCGTATGGGACCCATAAAGGAAGCAGCAGTTTGAGCAAATAGAACGGATACAGAGTCTGGCACTTCGGTTTGTTTTTTCTGAGTACAGGCGCCCTGAATTGGCTATTGCATTAGAAAACGGAGTGCTGCTTGACTTTTTCTTTAAAAAAAAGGGAGCTGTGTAGGTTAGAATAAGATTTATACGCTGTGCCAAAGTCTTGACAAAGGTGAACACTTTACTGTACATTTTGCTTTCAATATCACGCTTCAAAAGGACGAGCGATTTTACCCTAGCAGTACAGAAATTATATATTTAAATGCTCTCTTTTTGCCTAAATATTATTGAGTATAACGCTCTGCCAGAACAAGTTGTCAATTATTCTATTCCTGAATTACCTGAAGCCCACTTAAATGAATTGTTTAGTTAACATTTCTATGCAGAAATGCATATCTCGATCATGCGTACTCTATTGAAAATAAATCTAAAGGGCCCATCAGCCTTGAAGGATTATGGGACCTCACAGGCCTTCAAAACCCTCCAGAAACACCCTACAGTAAAACTCTTCAGGGAGACTCCAAAGAAAAACCCTTTAGCTCCACAGCCTTTCAACCCATCAGACCCTTTAGCCCATCAACCATTTAGACGCCCTAATGACTTTGAACCATAGACAAAAATGCAGTTTCAAACATTATTGAAAATTTATTGCAGGCGTTTAGTTTTACATATATATTATAATTCAAAAAGTCAATAAAGAGCAACTTTTGTTCAAACCTGGCGCAAGGAGCTGTAAACGAAAGAGATCATATCAAATAGGGACAACTGACTTTTTTATCACAAGGAAAAATATCTTTCAAAGTACTCACAATGCCGCTCGGTATATTCCTGATGTACGGTAGTTCAGCTAATAAAACCGAGCAGGTGCACCTGATGGACACATACACAGTCTCCGTAAGCACGTTTAGCGAAAACCACAAACTCGCAAGCAGCACCCGCCACCGTTGAGGAATTCTGAGCAAAGTCATGGTTTCGTCTATGATGACGTCGCGCCGGCGTCTTCGGCGTATTTTTCACCCGCTGGATGCTTCTGAAGCCGGACGGACGAAGAGGCGCAAGGGACAAGGCCGCACAGTGGCCGTCATTCACCGTCTCAGGACACACAGTGTCATAATCCCGGTGCGCAGGCACAACATGCGGTGGGACGCTGACCCCGAATGCCAGGCTTTGCAGCGAGCAAGCCGACACCAGCCACCGTCTCCTTGAATGCGCTGAACACGATGGCGCTCGATCGGTGCTGATGGCGGCCAACGCCGAACCGTGGTTCACCTGCAGAACCAAGGAAGAAACTGCACGGATCAAAACAGACCAAGGGTCGAGCCCTCAAAGCCATGCATGCTCACCTTCCTGGAGGAAGTTGGTCCGCTCCAGACATCCGCGGCGGCTCGTGGGTTGACCGCCCACGAGCGTAGAGAAAATGGCTATACTGGTCTCCCCTGCTTGCACACACCACTCTCTCCCGCCGACCGCTGGATAGGGGCCTGTCAGCCCTGCACTCTCTCCCCATCGCCGGGCGGAGAGAGGATCAGTTTGGGTTGCTTCTTGGGGCGCGTGCCCCGTTGAGGAACCGGTTCCCGGAACGAGTCGCTCTCCGGTCACTGTTCCTGGGAAACGCACTGCTCTCGCCTTGTTTTTTTTTAACCATTATTCATTGTTGAACGGATCTCTCCTCGAGCTGACAGGATTGCGTTCACCTCAATACGGCGCTCGGCCAACACCACCTGGCCCACGGCTCGTCAATTCTTCACATGGGGCAGTCGCCCTCGGTGGCCTCCTTGGCGACCGAACACCCGGGCAGTGACGGACGGGTCCAGGAGCCCACTCGTATTTGATAGAAGAGCAGTAATAAAAATCTGACCGTACACATATACGATCGGCATTCTCCAAATACTTATTTGTTTCCCGTCGCGAACCATAAGCAGCTATGTTCTTATTCTGCGAAAATTATTTTATCCACCGAAGCCGTGGCCCCACAGACATCTGAAGAAGCCTGAAGGTTTTCCCGACCCCATTAGAAGGGTTCTTGACAGGCTTTCAAACATTTCAGCACAGCCTCTGACGGGGCCAACGAACCCACCAGGAATTATCGGGGCCCCCTTCAAACATCTCAGCAATTCCTGTAGTCCCCTTCACACCCTTTAAAAAATTTCTGAAGTCCCCTCAGACCGATTTTCAATAGGGCAGGTAGCTACAACCTGCCTGCGCTCACTTCACAATGTGAGTGGATGATTTAATTTCTTGTTTTGTGTGTTGAATGTTTCCCTCACTGTGTAGACCAAAAGGTCAACAGTATTATGAATAAATAAATAAATACCACATGAACCCAGCCATGAGGGCAGCGACCACGGCCACGTTGTCGCTCAACGGGCAGAAAAGTTCCGCCAGCTCGCCTTACCTCAGATTCAAGATGAACAACGTGTCGACGCTTTCTGGTACAACTTTCGTAGGATCGACGTTCGCTTTAAGCCCGGAGACCCTGTGTCGGTCTGGACTCCGTTAAGACGACGCGGTCTAAGCGAAAAACACCGGAAACGCTGCTTTAGACCTTACAAAGTACTCTGCCGCCAGAAAGACTTGAACTAAGTGGTGATGCCCGACGGAACAAGAACATCATCACGCCGCCACCCACCACCTAAAGTCGTTCATGTCGTGCGGCTCAAGCCACACTACGCTCGATAAGGCCGTGAATGGTGCTCCCATACCACGCTCGATAGGACCGTGTTCTACCATCCTCTGTAGGTTCCCAATTTTTTAGGTTTTTTTTTTGTACATAGCATACCCCGCAGGGGGCACCTGTGAAAGCAGGTGTTTGGAGAGTGGCGTCTCCACTGGCCCCGAGCCCCACCGGGGGCGCCTGCACCTTAGTAGCTAGGTGCTTGGTGAGTAGCGTCACCACGGACCTAAGCCACGTGGGCCGCCATACCCGCACGCAGGGGGCAGCTACTTTAGTAGATGCTTGGTGAGTGGCGTCACTACGAACCCCGAGGCATGTGGGTTCGCCCACGTACGTCTGGCTGTGCGTGGCTTAACCCATGTCCGGGGAAAAGGGGATCCTGCTGGTCGAGCTCAGCCCCGGCCACGTTTGAACCCATCGGGGCCCCCCGGGCGAGGCAATATACCGCTTTGCCCTCTGCTTCCCGTAGACGGGTGTCCTGGCTTGGCTCGACCAGGATGATTCAGTCTGTCGCCTCTTCAGTCAGTCGCCTTACCACTTTTCCTCCCACCTCTCTGTCTTCGTCTATACTCTCTTCCTTCCTTTTCCACCTTCTTAGGCGGCAAGGGCCAACCTTGAGCGGAAACAGGTCCAGTCCCTGCAACCGTACTAGGGTATATGCCCGGGCAGCACTGGTAGAGTAATTGTGTCAGCCAAGCATTTCTTGTTATGGCACATTACCTAGCCCCCTGTTGAGTTCCGTGGTGGGCGCTGCACCCAGGCACTGAATCTCCTCTCCATTTTTATGGGTCCCAAGCTAAACGGAACCTTTGGTCGGGACCTTAAAAGGGCCCGTACCAAAGTTCATTACCATGCTGCAAAGTTTCTTGAGATTTTTAAAATTCAGAATTTTATTGTTCTACATTCTGAGGCTAAAAAGCCACTCGCAAAGCTTTCTCCCTTCCTTGTTTCAAAAAGTCCTCGAAGGTGGTGTTGGTATGAACTTTAATGCCAAAAAGATGGCGTCGGGGGACCTTCTGGTCAAGATAAACACGAAACATCAAAATGACGCACTTCTCGCCTTGAACTACGTTTCAGATTACAAGTTTATCGTGACACCTCGCCGCAAGCCGAACATCTTTCAGGGAGTCATCGCTGAGAACGACTTGCTCGAAACATCTGAGGAAGAGCTTGTTGAGGGCCTCGCCAGCAAAAGGGTTGTAGGCGCGCGCCGCATCACCCTCCTCCGAGGCGGTGTCGAACGAAGAACAAGACATATTATCTTGACATTCGATTCCACCTCACTACCAGAGGCCATAAAGGCAAGCTACCTCGAGTGCCGAGTCCGACCCTATGTGCCGAACCTGCAGCGGTCCTTTAAGTGCCAACGGTTCGGCCATGGGTCGCGGAGCTGTCGGGGAATCGACACTTATGCGAAGTGCTCCAGGAAGGAGAATGTGGCAGAGGAGTGTGGAAAGGAAGCGAAATGTGCCAACTGTGACGGTCCTCTCGCGGCGTACTTCCGCTCCTCTTTATTGTGGAAGCAAGAGCAGGAAGTCCTTACTCTAAAGGCAAGTGAAACGATATCCTGCCTTGAAGCAAAAAAAAACTTTTTCTTTCTTGGCAAAAGGCGGATATGCCGAGGTCATGCATAAGGGACCTGCACTGCCTCTAATGTCATTGGCGGGAACCCAGACGTGTACTGACGATCTGCGGGTCACGTCGGAGTCCCCATCCAAACCACGGGAACGGTGCCAACAGCACCATGCCCCAAGCTGAGGGAGGATGCTCGCCCGCCGGCATCCACCCCAGAGCAGGAAATGGCCCCCTTTCCTGCCTCCTTGCTTTCCCAGCGCCGGGGCAAGCTACCCCGAATTACTGCCCCGAGGAAGTCCGGTGAGACGTCAAAGCAGTTGGCCCCTAAGGGTCAGCTGACGGCATCACCCGAAGAGACCATGGAAGAGGGCGGACTCAGATCCGACGATGAGGCTATCGTCTCATGGACTACCTCTAGTGGGGAAGCAAAATAATTGCGCAAAAAAGAAAAACGTTCCGCGCATAAAAATTGACTTTAAACCGTAGCAACCTGTTTCTACCAATTTTCCTTCGTTTTTGTTTTTATTATAATTTGATTTTACTACTGTTACGAGTAAGCACTTAGGTATCATGCAGTGAAACTGCCACGGACTTCTTCGTATATTGATGATTTAATTTTTTTTCTTGATGAGCTTCGTCCTGTGGCACTCTGTTTTCAGGAGACCCATCTGAACGACAAACACACACAGGTCCTACGTCGTCACCAGGTTTTTAGGAAGGACCGCCCCACTTATAAACCTGCTGGTCGTGTCGCAGTGGTGGTGCAGAGTGGGGTTGTATGTGCCCAGGTTCCTTTACAAACGCAACTTAAGGCAGTGGCAGTTCATGTCCCCTTTGACCGCCTCATCACCCTCGTATCGATCTACCTGCCACCCAACATTCCTCTGCAGCTCCATGAACTGCAAGGAATCGTAGCTCAGCTGCAGAAGCTTTTTTTTTAATGGTAGGTAATTTTAATGCCCACCACCCTTTGTGAGGAAGGTCTCGTCAGGACTCCCGTGTCGAAGTTAGAGAACGGCTTGTGTTACCTTCCGGGCTTTGCCTTCTGAATAAAAAAGAGCCAACATATTTTAGCGATGCTCATAACACCTTCACATCAAAAGATTTTTCAATATCCTCACCATCGTTACTTCCACGCTTTTCATGGAAGGTTTTAGATAATCCCTTTGGCAGTGATCATTTCCCCATTATTTTAGAAAGTGCTATACCCCTTCCTTCTTTTTTGACCCGTCTTCCAAAGTAGAAGTTGGAAAAGGCTAAATTGGCTCTTTTCAGTTTAAACGCTGTACTGGATCCGTTTGTCTTTTGTAGTATGTCTCCCGAGGAGGTGACCATCTATGTCACCGAATGTTCAAGTAATGCTGCTGCATCTTCTATTCCACAAACTTCTGGCCTTCTCTCCCGGAGATGCAAACCCTGGTAAAATGAGGAAGGCATAGTTACTCGGAGGAAACAAAATTGGGAAAGAAATATATTTTGACGCTACCCCACTTCTTTGAACCTGATTGAATTTTAAAAATAATGTAGGGCCACGGCACGTTGGACACGAAAAGAGTCGAAGAAGAGATCGCGGATAAAATATGTATCTTCTCTATACAGTTTTGTCCCGGAAAAAGAAATGTGAGACCGCCTGCGGAACGTCCGGGGAGATTATCAATCTTTCCAAACCCCTCTGCTCCCTTCCCCCTCTGTATCGCTTAAGGATAATGCAATTTTTTGGGGGGAGCATTTCCAACTTGTTAGTAGCTCCTCTAATTTTACTGAAAGGTTCTGGAAGCTCCAGGCAACTGCTGAAAAGCAGCCCAATTCCATGTCGGGGTGTGGTTCGTATTTTTACAACACACCATTCACTATGTGTGAACTCAAGGTCGCTCTTGGTGCAAAGACGCAGTCTGCACCAAGGCCAGACAGAGTCCACAATGAAATGTTGAGGAAACTGTCCGCTGAACCAATGAAAGTTCCGCTAAATTTTTAATCATCGTGGCAAGCCGCTGCTTGCCGTTGCTGGAAACATGCCCACATAATTCTTTTCTTGAAAGCTGGGAAAAACCTTTCATTACTACGAGTTCTCGACCCATCGCACACACGAGGTGTTTAGGGAACACATATGAGAGACTTGTCAATCGTCGTCTTGTCTATGTCTTGGAGAGTGAGAATTCGTTTGACGTAAACCAGTGTGGCTTTCGGGATTGACGAGCGACCACAGATCATTTGGTCCGCTTAGAAACTTCTATACGGGAGACATTTGTGCACCGGCAGCATAGTGTATCAGTGTTTTTTTATTCACAAAAAGCATATCATACCACTTGGAGGTACGGAATCGTCCGTGACTTTTACAACTGTGGTGTGCGGAGCCGCATGCTTCAATGTATACAGACCTTCTTGAACGAAAGGACGTTTCAATTTCGACTGGGCTCCACGCTGTCGGACGGCCTGCATCGCGTCTTCGTCTTGCTGTGTGATCACGAACCGCCTCAAGACATCGATCGTGTCCACCACCTCACAGTTACTGGGCACATCGCGGAGATATGCGGTTTAGAGAAGCTCGTTTTAGCGAACGCCGTTTTAACGACCCTGGTTTATCGAATGCCTTTATAGAGA
Source organism: Ixodes persulcatus (assembly GCA_013358835.2). NCBI lineage: Eukaryota > Metazoa > Arthropoda > Arachnida > Ixodida > Ixodidae > Ixodes > Ixodes persulcatus. Next base: position 47,337 of record JABSTQ010009823.1, on the reverse strand, counting down.
ACCCAGTTTAGAGAAAATGACGATGAACCTCCTTTCTGCGAGTTCGGCCGCCACGAAGCGGCGTGTACGGTTAAATCAGGTGAGTTAACGTTTTTGTAATGAGCCGCCGCAGACTGCCGCCGCGAAGCGAGAAGAGCGCAGCGGGGGGCATGGCTTAACATTCGCACCAGTGATACACGCAAAAGTAGGAAAGCCTTTTTTTAAAAAGCGTCCTCTTTTCGATAAACGGCGTTTCTCTAAACTGAGGCTCTGCTTTCTCTAAACCGTGCTTCGATAAAACGTGTCCATTCTATAAAACGTGGTTTGATGAAATGCCATTCGATCAACCGTAGTAAACCCGGCTCATCGAAGGTGTCTTGCTTCATCAGGCTCGATGTCGTCCACGTCTTGCGAGTTCCCACAAACATCGCTAGCTATCGCCTCGTCGGTCACCTCCTCCGTCGTATGACAGCAGAGTCGGCATATAGAAAGTCGTCGAGGGCGACGTTGTCAGGGGCGGCTCCATCCCCCAGGACAATGACAAACGCATTCTTTTAGTTAGGTCTCGAAACGAACCACGCAGCGCGAACGAAGCCGACGGACGAAATGGCGGCGGCTCTAGTGTCCTCTAGAAGCCGTTCTGTACACCACACTCGCCAGATTCGGCCCGTTTCACCCTTTGCGTTTTAATGGGGACCCATCCCAGCGCACGTGCTTCCCAAAATCTCCATCGGGAAACAAAAGTTCGTGACAAATTGTCCATGAAATTTCGTTACATCGAAATTTCGGCAATTGGGAGTTAGTTACATGGAGGTCAAAAATGCATGGCGTGCATACACTTGCGGTTAGTAAAAGTTATGTACTTTGTTACATCGGGGGTTTCGTTACATAGAAGTCTGTTACATCGAGGTTTGACTGCACTTGGTATCCATCAAATGCGGAGCCGAGTACATCGGTCAAAGAGGCCGGTGATTCAATGATCGGCTTTGTGAAACTTACAACGATTCAACATCGAGAGCCGAGAAGCCCACGCACCCTACCGCGGCTCACGCGAAAACTTCTTTCGGATGCGCTTCCAATTTCGGCTGCGCGAAAATCAAAGGAGATCACCGTCCACGCAGCCGAGTGAGGAATCATCGATGCTTTCCTCATCGAGAACGCAAGAAACGACATCTCATCGGCTTCTCTAACATCATCAAGACAGGAAATATAATTTCTTAAGACAGAGCTTGAAAAATCCCGGAACTCATCTTCGAAGGAACAGGCGGCACAATAACTTAGCGATTCGCCGTCCACCCCGCCCCACCCTCCCCACCTTAACTTAAAAGGAAGAGACGTCACCATGACACAAAGCTTCGCCCGCCTCCTCCATACATTTCGTTTGACTTCCCATTCTTTCTCTCCTTCCCTGCCTCTTATTTGCGAAAAATCACTAGAGCGTGAAGTTTTGTCACCAGAATTCAACGTCGTTGCGATTTGCAAGAGTGTTGTCATTCGTGAACGTCGTTTATGTTTTAATTCTTTCCTCTTTTTTAGAACTGTTCTGTCTTGAGCGTCACTTGCCCTTTCCGAGGGAGAGAGAGAGAGAGAGAGAAAGAAAGTAAAGATTTATTCGCACCCAAAAATTCGTCCAGGGACATTTTCTTTACCACTCATCGCCCAGCACGTTCTTGACGCGCTGAACTAAGAGCGGCCAGAGGGTTAGTTCGGTTCCGGCAGGGGCACTGGCCCACTCCTCCCAGCTCCCGGGCTTAAGTCTGGCTGGAAGTGTTTGTAGTGCTGTTCAAGTTGTGGCAGCTACGTTGGGGCAGTCCCATAGCTGATGGGCATTGCTGGGCTACCGCCCGCAGGTGCTGCACTGTGCTGTGCCTTTTACGCCGTTGATGTGGTGTCTAAGGTGTTCAGTCATGAGGCGTGTAGTCTGCGCTCTCCGCACTATAGTTGAGTCTTCTCTGTTTAGTAGGTAAGAGGGGCTGTTTATGAATGTTTTGTTTTCTCGGTGCTCTTTAAGTGTCATCTCACTCTGTTTATGCATAAATGCCCTATGAATGTAGAGGTCGTAGGAATGTTGCCTTGGGGTTTGGACGCCCTGATTGAGGTTTCCGTGGGCGAGCTCATGGGCTAGCTCGTTCCCCTTTATGCCTTGATGCCCCGGTATTCACTCTATTGTCACCGTGGTCTGAGGATGGTTGATCATGCCGTCTGCTAGCAAAGTTGTAATGTGTGGGGGAAGGGCGCTGTCCCTGAAGTTGCATATGGCCCCTTGGCTGTCGGTTCTGATTGTGATAGAGTTCTTGTGCCAGGAGTGTGGCCGAGTGACCTTCGTAAGCTTCCCATTCCGAGACCATCGGCGCGCCGGTCCCCTGTACTCTTCCCTCTCTCAAACTCTTCCGTCTGTCTATGCTCGTATTTGATATCCAGGTGTCCAAAAACTAATGTGGCTGAGATCGCTTATTTTAAATTTAAGAGGTGTATCCCGAGCGCTTTTCAAAATCTGCGAGGGAGGCAAAATACAGTTACTCTGGACCCGCTCCAAATCAACGAGCGGAAAATCAACTCGCATTTTTGGATTGACCCGCCCATGACGGTCTGCCGCTGAAAATAGCCGCTGCTCGAACTGGACAAGCCGACCAAGGACTCAGCCGACTGACGCTTCTGACGACCAGTCGCAAAGGGCACTGTTTAGATAAGGAAATAGCACGCAACACAGGCCGGGTGACAATATCCGTACCATGAAGTCCACATCACAAGTAGCGAGGAAGACATCTGCGTTCGACAGCATCACATAACTTTCAGCCGCCTCGAAGCTGCGGGACCCGGACAGCGATCACCATCGGTAAAGTTCAGATTGCTTGTAAGACTTATTAAACAGAAAGAGGTAACACACAAGAAGTAGAACTGTCGTTGCCTTGTCTGTTCTTGCTTTATTGCACGAGAATACGCTGGTGGTGAGCAGTCTAAACTCGTAAAAAATCAGCTGCGGCGAAAGTAACAGGGCTTAGCTTGCGCCGTCGTTTTTCAGATTTTCTGGTGTTCTTTTTTTCGTTCTTCCTCTCCCGATCACAAATGTAAGTGCTTAAGATTTGTCACGCTCCGGACCCGGCTCGGAACCCCTGATCCACGGGAGGTAGGTGTGTTCGAGCCGTCACAATCTCGTGTAAACAACCGATGCATCCAACATAAGTTAGCATGAGGAAGTTAAAAGAATAAAAAAATAGGATCCTTGATCGGTACCGCTTTGGTAGGCGCGACCGATTTAAAGCCTTGTGAACATAAATAAATTGGATCCTAAGACCACGTGCAAATTTCATCAAAGTGCCAATGGCCAACTGAACTACAAAAAACAAAAAAACTGGGCCACGTCAATAGACCGACCCAGAAAGGACCGAAAGGGAAAAAGGACCTCGCAGAATCTGACACCAGCCCAGTCCAGAAAAAGGCGCATAACGACAACACCAGAGGGTCAAAGATGATCGAGGGCAACAAGCGAGCGGGACAACAACCGTCGTAGTGATATTAGTTTTTCCCCTCCTTTCAAAAAGAAACCCCAGTCAGCCACCCCCCCCCCCCCCCCCAGCGAACTTCCCTCCCTTTTGGTGACGCATCTGGACAGATCCTAAGAAGAATAGAAAGTCGGGCTTGCTGGTGGGAGTGCGTCGTAGGAAACAGCGCGAAAACAAACTAAAACGAAGAAGAAACACACGGGACGGGCGCTGACTGTCAACTGAAATATTTTAATAGAAAAACTTATGAAACCAATCATTTATCTTTGGTAGTATGCCCGCCGTCTGAGTATCACGAGACAATTTATAGCAGTGTGATGGCACGTTTTTAACCCAATAAAAAGTGATATGAAGCCTGGCTCAATCCAAAAACGCCAACCCACTATCCAGCAATCATAAAGACGCTTGGCTGACACAGGAGGCTCCCGTCTGTTTTATTTGGTAGGCCTCTACTATTTTTCTTGACACTTGGTCGCTGGGCTTGAACAAAACTTCGGTGTCACTAAATCTTGGCTCATCTCTTACAGTCGCGGCACAACATTGCACAACATAGAAGCGGCGTTCTAGTGTTCCATCATGCACAAGCCAGGGTTATATGTAAACGCCTGTAAGCGATGTGCGGCAATAGAGGAACATAAACAAAAAACAAAAAACAAATAAAACAAAATAAAGGTGCTGTATTTCCACCTCTACTGTCATTTTCTTTTTGCTCTTTTTTCACATGGCATCTGCGAGCAAGGCGGGTGAGCGTCATGACGCACTATTACAACGCGACGTAGAAATATTCGCTCTGAAAGAACAGGTGTACTGCAAAATTTGAGAGACAATTGCGCTTAGAAGCGAAATGACGGGAACACAAACAAACCTGATGCGAGCCCAATGCCCGAGTTCCTCCAGCTAAATGGCTCGCAACTTCTTACCTGTGTAGGTTTCTTCTCGGTATTAAACCATGGTAGCAGTCACAACGGTTACACAATTTACAAACTAACGGAGCCGCGTTTATGGGAACAAGCAGTTTTATTCAGGAAAAACACGCCCAAAGCAACACATCAAGCTAGATCAAACAACATAGTTAAGGTGGGACGCTACGAACACCAAACACCCGCACAGCGCTTCCAAAAACGGGCGCTTGTGATAATTGTGTGCTGCAAACTAGGCCGCTTGAAGAGATATTTTCAAAATACCTCGGTGAACGCAGATCGACTCACACACGTAAAAAACAACGATCTCGACGAGCGTACTTTGGTGGGCACGCCGCAATCGCCGGCAGCCATGTCTGTTACCGTTTAATTCAGAAGCGGAAAGCCAATCTCAGCATATTTTTGAAAAACATAAGCACTGTTATCTGGATTATTTTTCCCTCAAATAAAAAAATAATGTCGATACAAACATTAATGCGTCACGAAGAATCAATTTTACAACGAACATTTCACACGCCATATTTTCTCTTCAAAAATGGGATTAGAGATAAGGTGCTCAGATTTGTAAGCAACGGGCGGGGCCTTTAACGAGGATACCCCACGTAAACTGCATCGAACCGCATGAATGTAGCTAAAACAAATTAGTGAAACAATTTGCGAAAAAAAAACAATACATATATATATATAACTCTAAGAACCGCTATGTGAATGCCGTATTCACTATATCTTTATTAAGCTCCGCGGTTATGCGAGTGGCAATCAAGCGTCACAGTCTAGTGAGTAATCAAATATAATTCATTATTTAATTTTTAATGTGATTGCATTCTGAAGCTACTTATCAGATATTTATCTTTGTAAGTCGTCTCTTATGTAGTTAATTTCCCGCTAAATTTAGCGTAAAATAGACGTCAAGTGGCCTATGCACCAATTCAGTTTCTCTTCAAACTTTAGACAAAAAATAACGTCACGTGACATAGGCACCAATTTAGGTTCCCCGCCAAATTTAGCGGGAATTTTACGTTACGTGACCTATGCACCAAATGAGGTTCTCCGCAAAAATTTAGCGGGAATCTGAAAACCTGCCCGTGTGTGCAAAGTTGAATGCTGTCGCATTCAAAGATAATCATCCAGGCTGACTGATTCCACGAGTGATCGAACCTCCATATGGCTTTTTATTATTGTTTTTTTATATGCGATTTACACACAAATTAGTCGCACGAAACTGCACTTTTGGTCGCGATAAAGCGTTTTTACTACGAGAAAAAAAAAGCTTTTAGATTGCGCGACGGCCATACTCCCGCCGTGTAGTGCAATACTTGCCAGATTTCCGGTCTTGTGGAAAGCAGACAAAGAGTACTGCGCCAAAGAATGTTTTCCGTTTCATGTAACGCACCAAAGTTGAAGTCAACTGCCTGCATTTAATATGTGCTCTATGAATAATACAAACTATAAAAAAATTTAACTTTAGACCAGTTAAAACAAATGCACTAGCCTTGAGGCCTCCTACCTCAAGATGTATGGACTTAACGAGTTAGAAAACTGCACATCATATAGGCCAGAGCATCCAAAAATATTCCTGCAAAATATAAATTTTCGATAAAGATATAAGCAGAGAAAGAAGTGTTTCGTATAAAACATTTTCAAAGAATACCCATATTGAAAACACAAAGTACAGAATCGTGACCCCGATTTCATTAAAACTCTGGGGTACATCGCTCCTTAGGCCAGGCAAAAACAACTTACAAAACATGTTGCACCATTTGCTTGGAACAAAAGTTCTGAGCGGTCAAAGTGCAAGTTCTGGTGGAGAACCGACATATCCCAGATCTGTCTTAATATTTGTTTTGTGGCTGCCCCGGGCAGTTGTGAGGAACATATAATCATGAAACGATGATTTCTGTTTCGGCGTCTTGTAAGTCAAATACGAGCTCCTACTCGGTGAACCAGTCTGTGTCTGTGTGTGCCTAGGGGGGGGGGGGGGGGGGGGGGGCTTAGCAAGGCAGTACTTTTTAAACTATATTTCGTTTTGATTTTGCATGTCTCGTTTATTAAAACTGTAGAAAATAAAAGAACGACGCCTCGGGTACAAGCGTACGAGGCGCTTATGTTACGGCGGAGCCAAGGAGGAGGCTGACGATTGTCAAGCGGTATACGTGGTTCGCGGTCGTTCTCGCTGTCAGGAGCTGGTAAGATATTTGAGCTCGCGTTTACCGCGAGGCAAACGTACACATTTTTCTTGGCTCCGCCGTAACGTAAGCTCCCGTACCCTTCTAACCTAGGCGTCGTGCCTTTATTCTCTGCAGTTCTAATAAACGACACTCGAGGTTAGAGCAGTTTTCAGCCTAACTCCTACACGAAGAGTTGTCCAAGTGCTTTTTTTCTTACATATAAAAACGTAACAAATACCTAAATATGACTTCTCATCAACGCTTCCCCACGAAGGAGATTTGAACATGCCACTGAACTCTTTGCGAATCAAGGTGGATTATTGCGACAGTTCGGCTAGACTCTCTTGGAATGCGCGGTGTCATAAATGATGTCAGCGCGTCAGTGGTGTCATCTGGACAGCTGTGTGTTGCCTGCCTCTGCCTGCCTGCCTCTTCCTGGTTCGTCACAACGGGATTTGGACATTTCGGTGCAGGACGTTTCGGTGTAGGACTTTTCGGTGCGGACTTTTTGGTGCACGGACATTTCGGTGCACGGACATTTCGGTGCACGGACATTTCGGTGCACGGACTTTTCGGTGCACGGACTTTTCGGTGCACGAACATTTCGGTGCACGGACTTTTCGGTGCACTGTCCTTTCGGTGTAGGAAGCAAGCATAACATCTGAGGCCAGACCCAAGATGAACTTGAAACATCGTTTATTCACGAAACACGTGCCACCAAAAATTTAGAAGGACACATTACGAGCAACGCCTCTGAGAAATCGAAGAGCATGGTTGCGGTCATACTCTCTAGCGAGTGTCTGCAGGCGCTCGGAAACCTTTACATATTTTGTTGTCGGCTTGAATCGCTGCCCCATCTCAAGTTGCGTAAGCCGGTGAAGCTGCATGCAGTCCTCTCTTTGTAGAAACTCCAGGAACCTCCAAAGGGACGGGTGGGAGCATTGCACATGAGCCTGGAAGCCCCTGTGCCATGCTTCCACAGAGTTGGTGGCCTTGGAGTCGCACTGGAGCACGGTGTCATGGTGATTCCAGAGTTCCACTGGAAACCGTGCGTCTCGCCTTCCCCCAGCCGTGGGCCGTCCTATGAAGGTATCTTCGAAGTAATCCATAACTGGTTGCAGATCTGAGTGTATGCTGGACGCCAGTTCGGTGAAGATACCCTCCACATCACTCCGGGGTACCTTGGAAAGAGCAGGTATCATGCGGGCCTCCAAGTTGATTCGAGGATCACAGGCATATAGTTCTTGAAGTCCTTCAGATTGAACCTTGCGATAAACGCACTGCGATAAATGAAAGAAGCACCCACGCACGTCGGATGTTGGCAAGACCGTTTTGAAAGCGTTAATGGCTGCAAGTTCGTAGTCGACTATTATGGTGCTTGGCTCGCAGACCCCTCCACACTCGCCGATAAGGGCGCTCAGAGCTCGCGTGTACGTTGGACAGTTTTTACGGGTTATCAGCATATAAGCCGCGGGGATAACAGATCCGCCAACTTCACAATGTAGGCTGTAAACTTGAAAAAACAGTTCTGGTGCAACCTTGAATGTACCGTCGGCAATCCATTTCTTGGACGTTTGAAGAATTTCAATCATCTGCGGACTGCAGAAAATAAGGAAGCGTTCCTGATCTTGAACACCGGAGTCGAATACAAGAAACCTCGAGCCGTCTTTCTTCGTCGCGATGTCAGCTGGAATGGTAACGTCTTCTAACCTCAAAGGTAGGGGGATCGGCCTTTGCTCCTCTCCACGAACTCTCCTGCACGTAAAATAGTTGGGATATCGTTGGCATCACGGTTCAAAACAGTGACACATGTGAATAAAAAATGCGTGCAATGTGCGATTTTAAACGCTACGAGGAGCTACGCGCTAAACACCTCTAGACTGTGAAATAAAACTAGCGAACGACTAGGAAAGTAAGAGGGGGACAAGACTGCTCATGGTCGTGAACTGTAGCGCGCGCCTTGTTATTTATTCTGTTTTTATGTGACGCGCCATGCAATTAAGCGCCCTGTCCTGTTCCCCCCTTATTTTCCTAATCGTTAACACCGACTAGCCCATCAGAGGTACGCGTTTAAAAGCTCTTTTTAACGGTAAAATAACGAAATTATAGTAAGTATTGATCCCACTGCCATTTTTCATACCTCTTCTAAACTTTCTCCTCCCAAAATATATTATTAAGGTCTATATTTGCAAACTGGGTAGTAATTATAGTAGCCTAAATGCTTACCTCAGTGTTCTCTCGATGGTATCTTGAGGTGGCAGGTAGCTACACGCTTCCGGCGTCATCTCGGTGATGAGGCGTCCGACAACGGCTTGGTCGCATTCTTCCGTCGTTCTGGCTCTCTCCTTCATCGAGGAGTAAGCCAACTTGGCTTCTTGTTCGATCTGGCAGGTGGCATGAGGATGTTCGTTGATGAGTTGCACGACTTCCCCATCAATGGTATGTGCCCTTGCCTTGCATTCGAGCTTCCTGCTGCATTTCCAATATGTTTGCGAGGAATAAAAGGTGATTTAAATCGAAGTCGTTTAGAGTTTGACCCTTATGACCCGTTCACACTGCCGGTGACTTCAACGAAATATTACGTTGAAGTCACCATGACTTCTGTGCTTCATATTAAGCGAGGCTACCAGTTCAAGGAGAAAGCATGACACGCGACATTCGAGGCAGGAATGTTTCGGTCGTAACGTAACTTAACGAAAGAAAATGGGGCAGTGTGAATCATCCTTTATTCTAATATCAAAGGGAAGTTAAAAAACTTCCTAAAAAACAAAAAAAAGGAGCGAGAGGTGAATTTTAGCGTACTTTTATCCCTTGAATTAGAATATCACATTCATTTTCTCCGGAGATGTAACTGAACGCGAGAAAACACGAAAAACCTCCGACCAGTCGTGACGTTATACCCAGATCTTTGGGCCGCCAAGCGCGTGTCGCTAGTGTGGGCAGCTCGTGCAATTGCATGCTTGTTAGGTATTTTCCCCCACACCGACACCAGTCCTGACGTCTCTTTCTGACTTAAAAAAAAAAAAAGAGTGCGCGTGCATAGCTTTGACAGGCGCTGTAGATGCGCGAGAGCGGAGGTTCCGGAAACTCCTAATATGACGCCCCGCCCCGGGAAGGGGGGCTTCAGTCGTACTTTTAAAAGTTAATTTCTGCAGCCTCGGTGAACCATATTGAAAAATAATCTCGATATTTGTGATTCTGGAGGCCAAATGAAGACGATTTGGGTGTTTTCCCTCAAATACAAAACCGCTTCAGTTTTCTTTAATAACAATTAACTAAGAGTCATATCCCATCATAGTGATATTATTCTATTCGATATCCGATTAGGCCACGAAATACGCTAAAAATAAGCTAAACAAATTGATTGACTTCGCAGTCTTTCTTACAAATTTTAAAAAACTATCGCTATTCAATGCTTTAGGCAAACAACACTCACCTTCTCTTTGAAGCAGCGCTCCTTGTCGTATTCGAATCCTTCGTGCAGAAGTTTGGACCCTCCACGTTTACTTCGCAAGTAGACCGTCATCCTAAAGCTACCACCTCGACTCAACCAACATCAAATGGAATAGGACGATGACATGCAGATGCCGCGCTCTTATCCTCGTTTTCGGACAGTAGTTAGCGCTGTACCAACGTTCCTGGCGCACCAGTAGGTTTTGTTTCTAAGCGGACGTTGCAGATAACGAAGTCTATGGTTTGGGGTTGGTTTGATGTTCTTAGAAGGGAACAAAATATTGTGTTCCGGGTGTACCTTTCGTTTATGTCTCTAGTGCTATTTGTAGAGGTTTCTGTGAAGGCTTTTTTTCTAAGCTGACATTGTAGATGACAAAGTGTATTTGGGTTTGGTATGAGGTACTTAGAAGTGAACAAAAGATTCGTGTTTAACACACTGTTTCTGTAACTGCATAATGTTCGGAAAAACAAACGAGGTAGCTGTGTTTGACACGTCACTGTTTTCGTTTCTTATCTTCTCGGCTTTAATTTCAACCCACTCTATTTGACACCAGTCTCGGGTAGTTTAGAAACATGGTCCTCATTGTTCTTTGTGTGTCCCCGTTGCCCTTATTTTCTTGTTTCTTAGTTTAATTCTTGGAACTTTCCAGTAACTTGAAAGGGTTTTGACCTTTTGTGCCCCCTAGTGTAAGGGTTCAAAGTTGCTAATGCCTTGAAAGGATTTTGACCAATTCACTGTTGGTGCCTTCGAAAAGGTGTGCGCGCTTCGTTTAGGTGTTATAAAAAATATGTTTCAGAAAAGCCCGTGCACCGAAAAGTCCGTGCACCGAAACGTCCGTGCATCGAAAAATCCGTGCACTGAAAAGTCCGTACACCGAAAAGTCCGTGCACCGAAAAGTCCGTGCACCGAAATGTCCGTGCACCGAAAAGTCCGCACCGAAAAGTCCTACACCGAAAAGTCCTACACCGAAACGTCCTAAACCGAAATGTCCTAGACCCCGTCACAACTGTAGTTGGTAGTCAGCGGGGGAACCCCTCGATCGCAACAGCATTGCGAAACCTTCGGGCTTCAGTTGGTTCGGCCGCGCAGACGAAGCAACGGGAGAAGCGACAAACGTCGGCGTTGTGCACGCAAAAGACGCAGCTCATAGCTCACTCAGACTTTCTTACGCCGATTACCTCCGCGTTCATTAGAAGAAGATACCTTCCAACAGAGATTTTTGCAGTGTCGTGCTCCGAGATGTTGAATCACTGCGGAAGCTGGGTGCTATCAGAATCTGGACATTTGCAGGATTCAGTCAAGGTATGCCAGCACTACTTTGGGCGCCTGAAGCCGCTCCTCTTTTCATATGCCGCCACACCTAATGAAACCAACGAGACATTTCTTCAGGAAGAAAAAGAGCTAATATCCTCATTTGCCGGCACTCCTGAAGAGACTGACGAGATATTTCTTTAGAAAGAGGAAGCAGTCAATGACCTTACAGGGTAAGGTCCAACTTCACAAAGTTTCTCCGCTAAAACGAGCATCTTCCATTCGGAAACGGCTCAGAAAATCTCATGGGCAGAGAAGACAGGAAGAGACAGAGAAATAAGTGTGAAAAGGAAGTGTTGACAAAAATACGCGCACGTTTAAGTACCGCCTATGTACATAAACATGAGCGTATTTTTGTCAACACTCCTATTTTAATCGCTGCCTGCTTTATCTCCAAATAAGATTTTCTGAGCCGTTTCCGAATGTAAGATGCTGACCTCAGCGGAGAAATTTTGGAAAGTTTGATGTACCTGGTCAGGTCATTGACGGCTTCTTCTTTCTAAGTAAATGTCTCGTCGGTTTCTTCAGGTGTGCCGGAAGATGATGATATTAACTCTTCTTTTTCCTGAAGAAATGCCTCGTTGGTTTCAACAGGTGTGCCGGAAGATGAGGAAAGGGGCGCCATCGAGTGTCCAATGCTCTGCTGGCAGACATGGTCTGTATGTCGTGGCAGACCTTGTGTGTAAACATAACAAAACAAAAATCTGGAAAGATATTTTTCATTACAGGAAGCCACAACACAAAAATTTCTTATTTTTAAAAAGAAATGTTTTTTTTTCTAAAAAAAAAAAAGAAAACAACAACAGGACACTGGCAGCCAAGTGAAGTTAAAAACGCCAGAGCCAAGACGCTTCACCGCCGTGTTCTTTCAACACAGTTTTTTTTCTATGTTTATATTTTATCGGAAGTTCATATTTTGCAGGAATATTTTAAGTGCTCTGGCTTCCATTATGTGTAGTTTTTAAACTCCTTAATGCCATATATATTGAGGCAGAAGGCTTCAAAGATAATGTATTTGATTCAACTGGTCTAAAGTTAGGAATTTTTATATTTTGTTTTATTTCATGGAACACGTAAAAATTCCATGCATTGGTTCGTTACATAAAGCAGGAAACATTTTTGGCGTACTACTCTTTGCCTGCCTTCCTTAGGACCGCGAATTCGGCAACTAATAGAGTCTGTGGTGGGTGCGGGGCCGTCGCGCAATGCTAAAGCATTTTTTTTTCTCGCATTGAAAACGTTTTTCGAAACAAAACGTTCAGTTTCGTGTGACTCATTTGTATGAACATCACATATAAAAAACAGCAAAACTAAAATTGTCGAGTCGTAATGCAGGTTCTATCTCTAGGAATCAAACAGCAAATGATTTAAATTAATTAATCTTTTTGTAAAACAATGTCGCTTAAAATCATACATTAATGAAAAATTTGGTTTAAATACCTTCAGCCGCACTTGAAGAAATCAATCTCTTGTGCAAACTGGTTTGGCCAATCCTGAACCGATACAATTGAAAGTGCAAGAACATTTTTCGAAGAGCCAGGAGTTCCGCCCTTACATCCATTAAAACCACGCCTATTTAGTGCTCAGCAAATATGGCACATATCTAGAGAGAGGATGATCGAGAGGGCATATAATTATATTCCGTTCATTCTTAAGCTCAGAGTGCAGTCGAAGCTACAAGCGCGAGCTAGGTCGCACACCTTACATTGAGACGTGCCAGAGGCTATTCGCGGCGAGAAGTTCTGATTTCGCAACCTGGCGGAATTGTCCTATAACCCAGATTGAGGATACTTCAATTTCCTCTTTTGGTGCAATTACGTGCAATACAAGGTGTCTATGCTCTATGAAAAATTAAAACATAACAGCGTGGGTAGCATGTGCACAACTGTTATGTCTTGCTTCTTTCTGTGTGATGTATTTCTTGTTGTAATCAATGTGTGTTTATAACAACCCTGTAACTCAAATCACACAAACATGTAGTAGTGGAGTGGATGAGGCAGAAGACTAGACCAAGGAGTGAGAGTGATGAAAGACTATCAACACTTGACAGACAGCTTTGAGTGCGTGTCCTGTATGTTGGTAATCGTCTAGTGTTCCAGCTGTTTCCTCACCATCATTACACAGAGCAGTCATTTAATTTTAAACACACAAACAAATCATATGTCGGGTTTTCTTATATCCTAAAGGGACGTACTACAGGTGCCTGGATGGGAAAGAATGCGACGAAAACGAGACCTGCTGCGAGCACTGGAAATATGGCCACATGTGCTGTCCCGACAAGAACGCAGTGTGCTGCTCGGACCGCGCCACCTGTTGCCCCAATGGCTTCGAGTGCTACCTCAATTCGACGAAGTGCGTCAAGTACCACGACAACGGAACGGTTGAAAACAGACGTAAGTATACGCAGCAACCCATGCTTTCTTCAATAGCCACCATGAACTTAAGAAACGGAGTGCCGTTGCTCATACGCCGTACAAAAGACGTGGTGTACGTTGCAGACATGACGACACAATAATTTTGCGGACACACCTCAAGCGCATAGGAAGTTCGTTTGCGCTTCGTACATATGTAGGCTTCCAAGATGTCTAATACACTAGACGTGTCTAAAGCCCTGGTCACACGGCTTATACCAATAATTATGGTGCCTTCAAGTGCGTTTACTTAGGGGGAGACACCTGGCCATTTTGTCCAAGTTTTTTTTTTTTGGTCAGAAGTGCGTGAAAATGCGTGTCCCTGCACACATTGTGGCGCTGACTATGCTATGGGGACATTTTGTTTTCGTTGACTCTTTTGTATTTTCCCCGTGAGCGAGTGCTGTCTGCATCGAATACTACAAAAAGTGGCGTCACCCTAAACAGAAGGACATTGGGGCACCCTACCTATAATACAAGAGAGACACTGTCTCCGGAGGTCAGTCACCGCGATACCCATCCTTCTAATGCCGCGTGCCAAATTTTCTCCTCGCACGCGTTGTCATGCGGCATTCGAGGCACGGATCTCGTGGTGACTTTGCGCTCACGAATCTGTTTGCAAGCCGTCTTTTTGATATGATGTATAAGCCTGGTTTAATGCGTGTCTAATGCAACGCGCAAAAAGAAGCATGGATCCCGTGGTGACTTTGCACTCGCGAATCTATTAGAAGACTGTCTTTTTAATATGATGTATACGCAGAGTGGCATACTGATACTTTAAACCCTGGTTGTTGTAAAAAATAAAAAAAAAAAAAACTATCTCCAGGCTTCGGCCTAAAACATGCTTTTCGTGCAATGCTCTTGAAATGATGAGGCGCTGGAGAAAAGCTGCATTCTGCGTTAAGTTCTTATTTCGAACTTTGTTGTTTTAGCGTTCCACCCATTGAAACGCTTGCGGGAAGGGCCTCAGCACGCACCTCGTATCGCTGCGCCGCAGTGTTTTTCCGCAACATAAATGCCGTCTGCTTTCCTCGCCGTCACCATGACAACGAACGCCAAATTAATGGAAGCAGGCATGGTACCGCCGTGTGATGCCAGCAACAGCTGACGCCATTTTACGAGCGCCGTGTTCTAGCCAAAGTCGAACGCGGTGTGTCAGACTGGCTACGTTCGCCGGTGTGCCGCTAGAAAAGACGACGAAGCTGTGACACGTTGATGGCGATTGAGCAAGCAAGAGTCCAGCGGGACGACTACAACGGGGGCATTTATTGGGATCAAAGGCGCGAAACAAGCAATATAAATTTATATTTGAATCATAACGGACGAAACCCT
Organism: Ixodes persulcatus; assembly: GCA_013358835.2. Taxonomy (NCBI): domain Eukaryota; kingdom Metazoa; phylum Arthropoda; class Arachnida; order Ixodida; family Ixodidae; genus Ixodes; species Ixodes persulcatus. The sequence goes on along the minus strand of JABSTQ010009823.1, from coordinate 32,259 downwards.
AAGTTTGGAAAACATGCATTAGATGGGTGTTTCCTGCTAAGCCTTTAAAGAGAAATTGGGTGCCGCATTCAGAAAGCAGCTTCGTTTTCAAAAAATGGGAGCTTTAAAAAGGACCGTTCAGACCGATAACAGAAACTAACTGACGTAAGAGGATTTGACAAGCGGTTGGCGTGTAAGTCGCCTTTATGCACGCAAGTGGCCGATGGGCTCAGCGAAGCTGATCACTTGAAGCTAGCGAGTGATCCGCTGCGCTGAGTGATCCGCTGCATGGGGAAGTTCCCTGTCTTCGTCGGGACTGTAGATCTTGGTGGCCGCGGCGACAAACGACTGGAATCTATCAGTGTTTCCGCGCGCCTTCTCTCTCCTCCAAAACATAAACTTTACAAGTTTCCCAGTGAAATCTTGGCTCTGGTGCCATCCAGATGAAAGAAAATTTTTGACATGGGACCAGGTGCCCTCCACCGTATTGGTGCGCGCACCAGTGTTCGCGTCGACAAAGTGCAGCTTGTGGATGACGGTGAGGTGCGTGAAGCGAGTGTCTTCTGCAAGCTTGCTATAGCCAGCCCAACAGTCAGTGATTATTCTTGTTCCAGGGCGAACCCACTCGGCTGTTAGCCCTTGCACTGCTTTAGCGTCACGGGTCTCCACGGGCACAAGAAAGAAACACCCTCTACCACGCTCACCCCACCACAAAGAACCCACTGGCCAAGCCCCAAATACTCGCGATGCTACTTTCGCCACCCGAACCTACTCTCGTCTAGTTCTACAGTCACGCCTTCACCGCCAATCATCTTTGATTGCGTAAAGACGGCATTTACCATAACCTCCCGACAAAGGCTCGTCCAATCAGTTATTTTCTTACTTGCGACATCACTCTCCCGTTGAAGGAAGGCGCGCGGCAGGTTTCGGAACGAGAGGTAGATGATCTTCATAAGTTGGGGAAGCTTCTGGTGCGATCCCTCAAAAAAAGGGACCGCTTCGTACCAAGACATCGCCCCGGCACTGATCCTTGAAGGGCATCCTCTTGGACACCTCCCCAGTCATCCACACACCGCACCTCAACGCGTAGACATCCGCAGATCTAAAGCGGACTTGCAGCGTCATCGCAGCTTGGCACTCCGGACGAGCACGAGAACACAGGAGCTGGCCCATGCCCTGAGGAAACTAATTACCTCAAGAGGGCATTTCATGCCGTCATGAATACAGTACAGGTTAAGCGCCATGCCGAGGGCATGATAATCCTTGTTTTCTTAAGAATTGGGTTATGGGGGGAAAAAAACAGGCAGATATTGAAAGATATGTGTGAAAAGGAAGTGTTGATACAAATACGCGCAAGCTTAAGTACCACATATGTACTTAAAACTGAGCGTATTTTTGTTAACACTTCTATTTTTATCTTTACCTGTTTTCTCTCTCCATACGAGGTTCTGAGCCGTTTTCTAATGGGGGGTGCTGACTTTAACGGAGAAGCTGTGGAAAGTTTGACTTAGACGCTCAGATCATTGACTGCTTCTTCTTCTAGGAGTAATGTCTCGTCTGTTTCTTCATGTGTGCCCAAATCAGTGCTGGTAGACATGGTCTGTATTTAGAGACCTGGCCGACCTTCTCTGTAAACAAAACAAAAAAACACTGGAAAGATATTTCCAATTACAGCAAGCTACTACACATAAATTGCTTATTTCTAAGAAAAAAATGTTGCTTTTTCCTAAAAAATTAACAAGAAGATACCAGAAGCGGGGTGAAGTTAAAAACGCCGCAGTCAATACGCTTCGCAACCGCCAATTTGACCGTTTAGAACTTTTTATCAAGCAAATGATGCAACACGTTTTTGTAAGTTGTTTTTGACTGCCCTAAGGAGACTTGTGCCCCACTTTTTTAATGAAATTGATACATGTTTCTTTTTCTTCAACGAGGTTTTTTTTAATTGTCTTCTTTAAAAACACTTTTTTTCTATGCTTATATTTCATCGGAATTTCATATTTTGCAGGAATATTTGAGATGCCCAGACCTATATTGTGTTTAGGTTTTAAACTCATTATTGCCAATTATATTGAGGTAGAAGGCTTAAAAAATCATGTATTGCTTTCAACTAGTCCAAATTAGGAATATTTATATTTTGTTTTAATTAATACAACACTTAATAATTGCATTCAGTTGACATAAGCATTGGGGCGTTTCATGGAACAGCAAACAGTTTTGGCGTACTATTCTTTGCCTGCCTTCAATGCGACCGTAAAGTTGGCAACTATTGCAGTCCGGGGTGGGAGCAGGGCCGTTGCGGAATCTTAATTCGATTTTTTTTTTCTCTCATAGTGAAAACGCTTTTTCGAAACAAAAATTTCAGTTTCGTGCGACTCATTTGTGTGTATATCACATATAAAAAACAAGAAAAAAAATGTCGAGTGGTAATGCAGGTTCGATCACTCATGGAATCACCCAGGAAATGATAAAAATTAATTTTTCTTGTATAACAATGTAGCTAAATATCACACAATAATAAAAAAAAAATTAGTTGAATTACCGTCAGCCGCAATTGAAGGAAATAATATCTTGTGCAAGCGGGCTTGGCCAATCCTGAACGTATACAGTTGAATGTGCTAGACCATTTGTTGTAGAACCAGGAGTTCCGCCCTTACAGCCATTAACGCCAGGCCATTTTAGTGCTCAGCAAATATGGCGCATATCTGGAGAAAAGTTGAGCGAGCGGGCATTGAATTATATTCCGTTCATCCTTACGCTTAGATTGCAGTCGAAGCTACACGCGCGAGCTAGCCCGCATCCCTTACATTTACACGTGCTATAGGTTATTCGCCGCGAGAAGTTCGAGTTTCGCCACCTGGCAGAAATGTTGAAGAAACCACAGTGAGGATACTGGTGCAAGCACATGCAATACAAAGCGTCTATGCACTATGAAAAAATAAAACATAACCGCGTGGGTAGCACGTGCACAACCCTAGCGATCTTCTCACCGCGAATGGACGTGCCTAGAGACACTGATATCCTTGTTACTCGAGCACACTTAACTGCAGCTACGGTAAGCCATAGTTAGCGCACAATACTTGCGGACAACATTCTGCGGGTATGCAGTCAAAGTTGTGGGCGTACGTGCGCTTGAGCATCTTGAGCACCTATCAGAGCAGTACACGCGCACTCTTCACTTCTTCTGAAATAGATCTCCGAGATTATAATGCAGCAACTGTGGTGCCGCGTAACAGCAGTTAAAGGGGCACTGAGGAGGTGAGGAGCGGGACAGGAGGGCGCCGGCGGACCGGGAAACACCGGTTTCTTCGTCCGATTCCCCGACTCACCGATCATCGTCTACTACGTGCGTCTTGCGCTGCCATGTTTTCCGAGGGAGGATACAAATCAAGGAGCCGACACCACATGGACTTCGATTTTTGTTATTTCCAACAGAAGGGCCGGGCCGGAGTGCGTTCGCAATTGAGTTAAAAAAAGCTTGATTTACGATTGCCGTTATTAAATGTTATAGAAATGTCGCCTGCAAAGCTTCTAAATTTGTCATGATGTTTGACGTCACCAATCAAAAGAAACGAGGAGGGGGGAGCAGGAGAGAAAAACGGCAGAAATGAAAAGGCTCGCGCTTGGGAATTCTTCATTCCCGATGCGGTATTTTTTGCGTGGTTATGACTACAACTTGCATTGTTTTAGCAACAATGTGGCCAGCCAGAGAAAAGCCGGAGAAACGCAAAATAAAAATACCTCGGCACTGACCAGCGCGCCTTGGAGCAAAACCGAACACGTGGGGGGAGCCAAAGCAAACCGGGATTTATTTTTACAATTTTGCTTATTTATTTTTACAAATTGACACGTAAATCACTCTCGAAGTCTACATTTGAGGAAATGCATCGGTCCAAACGTGTGTTTGCTTATACCTAAAGAATTTGTGAACACATCAAATGTAGTACCTTCCAATGTCTCCCTCAGTTTTTTGGTTGACCACTTCCTCGTCTACAATACGTTTTCTAAGTTTTTCTTTTTTTTTCATACTTGCGAGAACACAATATTATAAAACTAACTACGCTAGGGAGAACATGAATTTCTGTACCCTATAATAGAGCAGCATCACTCTAAGCCTTTGTCGGCTTTAATGAAATGTCTCCTTTGAACCGATGTCGTGCGGCAAAGCCCCTATAACGAAAACAATTAATACAAACCGTTAGAAGAAATTTTAAATTTGTTTTTTTAATATTGACTTGCAATTCTGGCTCACTTAGATAAATGAGCTGCGTTTCTGCACTAATAACAGAACTACAAATTGCTAAGCACATTTTTATATTAAAGCAACTTATTTAACGGTGATCATTATGATATATTTTACATCGTTTTATGTAATGTAGTTCGCTGCTAAATATTTTGTGAGTGTGTATCTTAAACGTGTTTATTTGACGTGTTCTCGTGATATCGTTTTGATATAAATCATTTATTATAGTTTTAATGCTCTTTGCACATGTTGTAGACGTTTCATAAAACAAGTTTGAAAAAAGTATTACTTCATGCATGCTTCGGTGTGAAATTTACAGCTATGCAAAATACCAAAGCGGAATCTTGGCAATATTCACGCCTCGCGCATCGAAATGTGTTATGTCTCCGGAAGAAAATTAGCCACTGCGTTCATAAATAGCTGAATGCTCCTCCCAAGAACAACAATGTAACCATAGCCTTCTTTGCCTATGCTTTAGCCTGTATATATTATTTAAATATGAAAACAAATTATCACCCGAACAATCATTGTACGATCTGATGTGATTTTCCTGATTAAAAAACAATTCACGACTTTGTTTTTTCAACCCTGGCACAATATAACGAAAATAACGCATGAACTTCTTTGAGGCGGACACCCGAAAGCACGAAGAGCAGATTCGAGCATCTGAGGCGCTCTCTGTGCTTATACACATTAACCAGGTGCTTCATTTCAGCTAGGGCCACTAAATATGTTACGCTTGAGAGTAGTGACACTTACCCAGCGTGCGTTTTAAAATCATGGTTGCCAGGTATCTGAAGCTTTATCTGAAATCACAGTAAACGCTCTTCCTTCATCCACAAAAGTTTTAACAGTTCGCGACGGCGTAAAGCAATATTACATTGGCTTCCTAACACCAAATCTAATTCCGAGGAACTCGCACGTTTGAATCATGGCAATCGGCAGTTGCTTCTGCTGTGCACCAGCACAAGGATGGCGGCGCCCACAACAAAATAGCGAAACAGAGTGCCGATACTCTAAGCGTAGCTCATTTAGTGGCTCTAGTCTCAGCTTTTCTCTCAGTGCGTAGGAAATAAAACATGAATTTTTAGGTTTAAATCTGTTTTCTGAAGCCCACACTCATGAAATTTGAATATAATCAATACACCACCCAAAAGATCCCTAGGTAAAACGTGGCGATTCACTCGGTTTTTTTATTTATTCAAACGAATTATTTTACCACCCAATAAAGATCAGAAATAGATTGTGCAGTTCCCTTATGACATTGAACTCGAGATAATATATTTTATTTGAAACCCGTGCGCAAGAATAGGAATGAATCGGCATCTCACAGAAAGAGTTTTACTTCTAAAGTTCATTTATTTTGAATTTTGATTTTGTTAGGTCCAAAGGGCACTGTACAGATATTCAAATTACCGGTTTGTGTTGAGCTAGGGGGTGCATTGTGATTAATGATGAGGAAACAGCTTGAACACTAAAGGATTTCACAGAGACAGGAGACACAAACAAACCTGACAGTACTCTATAGCATTTCAGCTTCCTTATCCCTCGGTCTAGCCCTCTTCCACATCCACTCTATGAGTACATGTTTCTGAGATTCGAAAAGTTAGATAATGTAATGTTTTGTATCTTTCTATGGGATGCATTTCTTGTTGTAATCTTGTGTGTCTAACATGTATCCAATTATTCGAATCTCATAATCATATAGTGGTCGAGTGGATGAGGCAGAATACTAGACCGAGGAGTGAGGAAGATGAAAGACTATAAAAAGCTGACAGACAGCTTTGTGTGCGTGTCCTGTCTGCTTGTAACTGTCTAGTTTTCCAGCTGTTTCGCTATCATCTGTACAAAGAGCAGTCATTGAATTTTAAACACACGCACAAAAATCACATGTCGGGTTTTCTTGCACCCTACAGCGTTGAAGAAAAGTTGCCCGGATGGGAGCGTTTGCGACTTCGGCGGTACCTGCTGCTCTTTAGAGGACTCGAACAAGTACGGCTGCTGTTCCTTAAAGGACGCAGTCTGCTGCAAACTCTACTTCTGCTGCCGCAACGGCCAAATGTGCAGCAGTTTGAAGGGGTTCTGCTACGAGAGCTACCGCAACCGAAAGACGGTCTTGCGCAGAGGGATCTCGCTTCGTTCCTCCCTCCGCTCGGATGAAGTCAGATGTCAGTATACGCAGCAACCCATGGTTTCTTATATAGCCACCCAGAGCTTAAGAAACGGAGTGCAATTGCTGCTACACCGTACAAAAGATGTTGTGTTCGTTACAGACATGACGACAGAATAATTTTGTAAACACACCTCTAGTGCATACGAAGTTCGTTTACGCTTTGTACACATGTAGGCATCCAAGATGTCTGATGGATTAGATGTGTCTGAAGTCCTGGTCACACGGCTCATACCTATATTAGAAGAGAGACAGTGTCTGCGGACGTCAGTCACCAAGAAATTCGTGGTTCGAACGACGCGTGCCCCATTTTTTCCTCCAACTCGTTGCCGTGCGGCGTTGGAAGCACGGATCTCGTGGTGACTTTGCGATCCCGAGTATGTCTGTAGGCTGTCCTTTTGATATGAAGTATAAGCAGAGTAACCCACGCCTAATGCCTGTCTAATGCATCGTTCAAAAAGAAGCACGGATTCCCTGGTGACTCTGCGCTCGCGAATCTGTTTGAAGTCTGTCGTTTTGATATGACGTATTGGCGACGTCCGCGATCAAAAGCGTCGCTGTGGTTGGCCTTCCACGATTGGCCGAATGCCGACTATGACGTTTGCAAAGGATTTCTCATCGAGGGAAATAAGAGGAGTAATGTAAGACCTTCAATTTTTACGGTGTCGGCAGTGTCGGTTTCAGAGTGCTATGATTTCGAGCTTCCACCATGCTCATTAGAAACACCATCGAACTTGTTGGTCGCAAGGTAATGGCGTCACGAAAGGTAACCATATGAGAGCGCCCACAAGACATCTCGCCGCTAATAAGTAGGGTTATTCGTGTTCTGGTAAAACCCAATTTTACCCGATTTTAACGCCCCGGACATGTCTCAGTAAAATCGGGTTAAACCCGATTTCTCCCCCAATTTTAAAACCACATAACCACCCTATTTATTTTTATACCGTACGGAATTTGCGGTGCTCACACGCTAGCTACCCCACCTCACCGATATTTATTTGCAAACAACCTCGCTACCGCCTGCCACAGGCGGACCCCTGCGTGTTTCTGGTTCCCTCCTTTTTCCTTCGTTTTTCATAATTTTCTTATTTCTAATACCTCCTACAATGAGGGGAAGTCCTTACGAACATATTACAAATACGTCTGCGAGAGAAAACCTTCTCACCCGATCTCTGTGCGTTGGTGGAGAACAAAAAGATACACCATCGGAAGTCTACTCATGCACACAACCGGAAGTCTACCACCAGAAATTTACTACTAGACTCACGCCGAATGCGGTGAATAGTTCATTTCGCAAGTTGCGTGCAGTACTGTGGGCGCTACACGGTTATCAACCAACCGCCTAACGAGCACGCCTAACTCACCGTGACATTCTACGGAGGCCGGCTCAAGAAACGCGACAATAGGAAGTATTCACTGGCGGCCATAGCTGTGTGCACGACTGCTGAGTGCGTGCTGATAGCGAGCTTCCACAGTTCTTTCGTAACGTACATTTCGCACCCTCAAGATTGCCGGTCTTAGTAGCCTATTAATGTGGGCTCGTTCAGAGCATGCGCTCTAGACATCACCCACAAATATAGCGCCCAGTGAATACTCCTTATAGGCGTTGGGGCCTCCGAGGGGCATTTCCATTTCCATCTCCCCGCTGTGCTGGTGGAACCGCCTCGACATATCACGTAGCATCGGCCCTGATGCACGCAGCTTGTGAAATGCACTATCAATCCCCCTTCGACCGCTGACGCCCCGCCTGGTCTTTCGGGTAGCATGGCCATCTCGCTAGCGTCCAACCTTTCTTACGAACAACGTCCGAGCAAGTCAGCCGCGTAAACAAATCGGGAAAATTTAACAGGTTTATTCCATAGCGAAACTTCAGCGAAACTTCTGATCGAAGATGCCCGTCCCTCGAACGGTCGGGGTTTTTGTTGACACTTATGGGAGAGGAGGAGTCCGTGGGCAGTGCTTCCCTTGAAGCGACCGACCGCAATCGGAACTGAAAAAACCTGATGTCCTCCTAATTACCAGCTTGAAACATATCCTTAATTTTAAAGGGCTAGCGTTAAGGCGCTTGTAATACCCTATGAAAAAACAAAATCAATGCATTACTAAATACATTTGTCAATTTAACCCCCCCCCCCCCAAAAAAAAAAAAAAAAATTCGGAAAGTTTCCACAAAATCCCCGATTTTTCCACGATTATCAGCTGTAGAAAGACCGCCCGATTTTTACCCCCCGAATTAAAAACAAAAATATACAAAACTGGAAAACGAACAACCCTATGTATCAGCAAAATGACCCTGGCCTAATGAGCGTCTAATGCATCCTACAAAAAGACAGTCCTTATGCTACAAAAGGTCTGCCATTACATCTAGAAGGAACACCGTGTCTTTGAATGATATAGGAGCAGTGTGACTTTTACCTGCAAACTCGTATAATGCCTGACATTCATTGTAGGTAGGCTTGCGAGTTTTCGGTATACATACAGATAAGCACCGAAAATTAACCCTCGATGTGTTTTTTTCCGAATCGGGGAAAATTGAAAAGTACCGAGTTTGAACAGTCCTTGACGAAAAAACAATACAAAAAAAAAAAAAAAGAAACGCCAGCTTCACGCGAAAAAATCCTGTACCCTACTTTTTTCTTCTCGTTGACAGAGCCTCACTAAACTGTCCTTGCAGGTGTTCCTTTCTTTCGAAGCCACAATCCTTGCCCCGTGTTCCCTTCTTTTATCTTTCCCAGCATTATTGGAGAAAATATTAAAATTTGTTGCTTATAAAATGCCAGATTTTCTCCGGTAATCATATACGGTCGCTTAACTATGCAAGCCCGAGAAACACCGATTGGTCTCTGGCATTAAAAATGGACACCGAAAAACACCGATTCAAAGGGGAAAAATAAACACCAAAAAAAGTCACCCCCTAATTCGGAGGAAAAAAAATACCGAAAACTCAGAACCCTAATTATAAGCTTCCGTGTTTTCACAATCATAGGTTATTTCGTTCTTATAGGGTTTCTTGCGTAACGTATATTTTCCTGCTATATGTAGCGGAGAAACTGAATGGTTGTAAGGTTACTTGATGTAAAGTCATGTCGCGCAACGCAACTTTCTCCGCTTAATTTAGCGGAAAATTAACAGACGGATGGACGGACATAATTTTGGGATTGAGGGGTATCGTTAAAATTGTTTTATGACGAAAGCAAGGAAGACACCATAGCTACAATTTGTTTGATCTACGGAGGGTAATGTGACATGCCTCATGGTTCCCAGTTCTGGATAACACGCGCGAAGACAGCCACGTCTGCCCTGGGGATACCACGTGCTGCGAGACGCCCAGCGGCAAGTGCAACTGCTGCCCCCTTGCTTTTGGGGTGTGCTGTTCGGACCTCACGCACTGCTGCCCTCAGGACTACACGTGTGACTTGAGCACACAGTCCTGCAGGCGAGACCCCCTTTATTCCTTCCTCGGGAATGTATCCATGCTGCCAGAGTTTCCAAGCTCGTCGAACCGGCACTGATATACTTGAAAGATCGGACCTGAGGCCGAGCTGGAGCGAGTTTGGGATTCGGCGAAACGCCAGAGCCCGTTGAGAAAGATCACGCAAAAATTGTGTTTGCTTTTATTTTGTATTGGATCCTTGCTTTGTATTGGTCTCTCTCTACCCTTGGCATGACTGCCTAGTTCAATAAAGTGCTCATTTATGCGCATTATGACTGGTTAATCGGCAAGAAGTGCTAAAAATTGATACCGATCAAGCAAAAAAAAAAATAGATACCTAAAAATGAAGTGTGTGTACACGTCTATGTGGCCAGTTGGTCATTTATTGTAGGGGATAAAAGCGCAAACAAATATAAGACGAGTTAACGAATAGTTTTGCAGACCGAGTGACTTTGCAAGCGAAAATGCCAGGCAGAATCTCGTCCATTAAATAAGGCTTTAGCGTCCATTCTGCGTGCGACGTCCATGCAGAATGGATCGCCTACAACCTATATTTTATGCGACGCTTTGCGCAGTATCAAACCTTGTTTATGTAGTCAAACATGTCTAGCACGACGTAAGGCAAACAATTCCAATGCAAATAAACACAAAAACACGAGGACTCCCCCTGATACCGGCAACATCGCACATCAACGTTGTTTGCGCTCTTTTTGTGGAGGACATTGCGCTTCTTGCCCACACCCCATAGCGCATTTGCGGCACCGGAGAGGGTGCTTAGATTTGTTGGTAAAGTTGTGTTTGTGCGTATTGCTAAATGCAAAAAAAAAAAACATTTCCAGGTTTCGCATGCGAACATAACCTTTTTGAAGCAGTTTTTATGCAATGGTACGCTTTCAATTACGTCACAGACGAAAGTGTCTTTCTGCATTACCTGCCCCATTTGTGTCGTGTACATCACTTGTTTTTTCTGGTTAAGTAAAATAAACCTGACAGGTTTTCACCTCACCGACAGTCACATTATCTCCAACTAAAATCTTCAACTGTCGACTCAATGGTGTCACCGAATAGAATCTGCCCCCTTTTTATGAGCCTGCCACCTACACAATCCTGCCTGACCTAGGAGGGCCTCCGAAAGAAGGTATCGTGCGTCGATCAAGGGATCCTTGGGTCGGCCGCCAGGATCAGGATGTGGGCTTATGACATTCAAAACAAAAATCAGTTTTCCTGTTCCATGAAGACAACATAGCTACACTCATAGTTACAAGACGCACGCTACAAATCACCGGCTTTCATTAACAATGCCTTTTACACTCTAAGCCCGGTCCCACTTAGTAAGAGGAACATTTCTTCGATTTTTTCCCTCTTAACTTTAAGCGGGGCGATAGACCTCTTAATATTACATGGGGACGCTCCCCCTTAATTAAGTGAGACACCACCCCTCTTAAAGTAAGCGATACGGCGTCTCCCTTAAATTCGAGGTCAGTCTCCCGTAGTAAGAGGGACATTTTTTAGATATTTTCCCCCTTAAGTTTGGAGGGGCAGTGGCCTGCTTAAAATGCAGGGGTATAGTCCCTTTTAAGCCGGGGTCACACTGCTTATACATCATACAAAATACATTCTGCAGACATGTTCCAAAACGAGTCACCGCGACACCCGTGCCTCGTACGCCACCATGCAACCAATTCAAGAGGTAGCTTTGTCACGTGGCATACAAAACACGGATGTCGCGGTGACTCGTTTTGGAACATGTCTGCAGAATGTATTTAGTATGATGTATAGGCAGTGTGATCCCGGATTTAGGTTATCTCTCTTATTGTATCGTATAATTTCTGCTCCTTCGTGTTTTGACTGTCAGCTGACATGCTGCACTGCAGTGATATAGTTCTCGCACTTTCGCTGATATTGTTTAACCAAAGTTATTTTGTGCCGCGTAATGGAATTGAAAATTGATCGGTATATTATGTTTGATAAACGGAATCAATAGGTCGAATAAAACAGTGACAATATTTAAAGATAAACATGTGTTTTATTTCCCATGAAAAAAGAAAAGGTATTGAAATGTCTGTATCAAAATAGTAATTTTACAACGATGTTCTGGTAGCTTATACAGATAAAAAACGACGTCAGAACTACGCCAGAAATTTGCGTTTCTTGGGAACTATCACACAAAAAATTTCGTGCCGCAATGGGACTCCTTTTGCTTATTATTAGAAATAACAATCCAACCGTGCTGAAAACTATTTTTTTTTTTCAGCGGATATCACAAACATAAAAATCCACTCTAAAAAAAGCTTGTGCGTCTACTTTCCCGCAAAACACTTGGAAAGCCAATCACCATAACTCACAGAGGCCGCTCAACGAATGTCGATACCGAAATATATGATTATACCAAAAAAAATGCAGTCTGATTTGTGACACTAAGCAACACAAGCGTGACGTTTTGCATTGCTTAATGTCATAACTCAGACTGAGGTTTTTGGTCTAAACTTATGTTTCGGCATCGTGATTCGCTGAGCTGACTCCGTGAGTTACGGTGATTGGCTATCCAAGTGCTGTTCGGGAAAATAGATTCCTGTGTTTTTTTGAGAGTGTAGTTACCTGCTTCATTGAATTAAAACAAATTACTCGGCGTTGGTTACTGCTGATTGCAGTAACCAACGGCGAGTAATTACTGCTGATTTTGTTGTTTTTGAACGGCCATATGCAACTTTCTGAGCTTCTCAGACATGAACTGAATCGAAACTCGTCATTTTCAACGAGCAGACACTGGAGCTAGGAGTCCAAGGGATTGGCAAAGAAGGTTACGAGCCAAGCAGGAATGACTTTAAGTGTAAAGTGTTTTCTAAAATATCACAAAGTAGACATGCCCTTTCGTATAGTGGTGAACGAGAATGGGACGTGGCAGCACACCATCTCGCGGTTTCTTCAACAAGGGTTGAATCTGGTGCACCTTGAAAAAAGCCTGGCCCTTAAGAACTCGGATGAATTAATCAGTATCTCGGAAGGAATTCATGTAAAGAGATGTTCGGTAGTCTCCATGGACATAAAGGACTTATATTATTCGCTAGAGAAGGCACGTCTAATGCAGAGGGTTCGTGAGGCTTTGGAATTAAATTTGGTTCATTTTCAATCCAACTTAGGAATAACGGTGGATAGTTTTTTGTCGATTCTGGATCTCTATCTCCAGGCAACGGTAGTCGAGTACAATGAACGCAAATTCGTACAAAGAGATGGCGTATGTATAGGTTCATCGGTTGCTCCAATGCTAGCAGAAATATACCTTAAAAACATGGAAGCTGCCGTAACGGATACATTGAATTGTATTTCATCGAGTACATGCTTTGTAAGGCGATATGTCGATGACATATTCATCTGCTCATTTCGCAAAGAGGATATACTCGAGTTGGAACGGACAGTGAGGGGAGCGGCGCCAGAACTTAAGTTCACCTTAGAAAAGGTGGACAATGGCACTTTACAATTTCTGGACTTGCGCATTCACGTGGAGGGGGGTTTATGTGGGAGTACGGAAAAATGGCCGCAAAACCAGTTTTGAGTAGGAAAAGTTGTCATGCTAAATCAGTAAAATCAGGTGTAGTCAGATCTCTAATCAGCAACGCACTGGATAAGTCGTGTGCCCATTTTATGGGTTATGCGGTAGAAAGGCAGTGGTCAAGGTTAGAAGATGCAGGCTATGACAGTGTTCATAAAAAGACAATTGGAATTACAGCAAAAGGCTAAACAACGACCAGAAAAGGAAACAAAAAGGCATTATGCGGTTATTCCGTATTTTCACGGAATTTCTCATAACCTTAAAGCATGCGCAAAAAAATTTGGGGTAGATGTAGCATTTACGTCCGACTTTAAGCTGAACCGCTTGACGCCGTTTCAGACGACTCAGAAAGTTTGTCAGAAAGCGCACCGTGATAAGTCGGTTGATTGCAAGGAAGGGGAGGTCTATGAAATACCACTGGAATGCGGTTTCAAGTACGTAGGACAAACGGCAAGGTGTATAAATGATAGATTGGTAGAGCACAAACAAAATGTAAAAATAAACGCACCCAATTCAGAGATTGCTAAACACATTAGTGAGTGTAACGATTGTACAGCACATTGGTCGCAAACTGACATTCACAGAGAGCGCAACAACACTAAGAGGCTCATAAGAGAGACAGTTCGTATCAAATCCATCGGCAATTGTATCAGCCATGCTTCGATGCAACTCTTAAGTAGTTCCAAGAACTTTCTTAAAATGTGAAGTTTTTTTTTTTTGTAATAGTTGTAAGTGAACGTGCAATGAGTCATTTTGCGGGCAGGTGTTCAGTTGGAAGTCATATCAGTTCTCGCTTAGATAAAGCACAGCCTTTCCAGACTCCGGCTGAAAAAGAAGGGGGTCCGTGTGTTTGTTTTGTTGTGTTTGCTTTTTTGTTCAAGGTCGTAAGCTTTCAGTTTGGGATTGAGGCCACCGTTTACGGTTGAGGTGAAGACCAGTGTGGGTAGTATTGTATAGATAACAAAGGTTGACCTTGTGACGTCGGTGGTGGCGGTTAGGTTGTGGGTATATAATACATTGAGGAAATAAACGCAGTAGCTGAGTTTGAGACGCTCTTTTCCCCTGTCTTTCTTCTTCGACCATGTTTCCCTGCTTTTACCACAGTCTCGGGTTTTCTACATCATGATCAATAAAATGCCGTCGTGGGAGTGCCAAACCTAGCAGCTTGAGCTGGGAGGAGAACGAACGCGCGTTCGAAATTAAAAAGTAGACAAAAGCGTCGGACAGAAAATGTTCTGATATCACCAGCCTAAGACAGACACGTATACATTGGGACATCCTAGCGCACTAAAAGTAGTTTCTGCGAAAGACAGCCCTGCGGCTCGCGGCAGGGCAAACGATAAGCGACGCTTTGTCTTAACTGAACGAGCAGATCAAGGAAGCGACCGCGGACTACTGCAGTCATCTGAAAACTCTCACTCTACATGCAAAGCTCGTGCATTTCACAGCCAGCGTGAAAGTATTGATGGCTCGTTATTCCCACCCGCAATGTACCCAAAACAAAAGCGTCAATATAACAGGATTACTCACCCGAAGGAAGTCAAACGAGCAGCATGAAGCTTGCGACTCTCCGGTCATGACCGTTTCCAGCTCTCCGTGAATTGGCGCGAAGCCTTAGCACCGTCTGAACTCTGCCGTGGATTAGTGCGCCTACACTTCTCCTCTTGACCGAACTACATTGGTACAGTTAAGAGGGGCCAGTCCCCTCTTAATATAAAGGGACACGCGTGAATTTTTTTGTCGGTTTTTCCTATTCAGAGGGACCACTGAAACGGTTTGCTTGGTCTCTCTTAATATGTTGGTGTCCCTCTAGATGTTGCTATTTTATTTTTTCATTTCCCTCTTAAAGAGAACTGTCCCCCAGAAAGCAGCGTTGTCCCCTCTAAAATCAGAGGGACAGCGTTTTTTTATGAGGGACCGGTTTTAGAGTGTAGTACACCCAACTTTGGATTTGCCACATGCCTCCATAGTGTGGGCCACCCCGCCGTTCTGCTGTGACCCATGATACATACAATAGTAATTATATTATTTTATGAGCAAGAGGTTTTTGTCATATCGTGCAGGACTTCTCGACAAGCTTATATATTCTCCTATTTCCCTTCGCTCTGTCGAGCCATGTGCACCCATCAGAGACACAGGACTCTGGGCTCTCGCTAGAATTTATGTTTATGAATAGGACTCGATATTCATCACGCAACGCCTACGCAGCTGTGTTGTTTAAGGAACCGCTGGCAAAAGACTCGGTTTTCGCGACATTGATTAATGTGTACTTACCACTATCACGTCCATCGCGCAATGGAGTTTCCTGCACAAATATGGAACCTTGGTTAGCGTCGGGTCGTATTTGGAGGCGCCCCTGATGGCGATGAGGATGCCATCGATGCTGCCGATGGCGCCGGGTCTTACACGGCGTCGCCCTCTTTTCGGTGGTTTGGAGGAAGCTGACACAGCACCGACCAGTGTTGCGGAGTGGCCACTCCGGAGTTGTAATGATTCCGGAATCATTCCGCATTTTCGCGACCCCGGAATGGAATGGGAATTGAATGGCGGCAACGTTGAGAGGAATGGAATGGGAATAGAATTAGATGCATTTTGCCCGGAATGGAATGGGAATGGAATGGGCCCAGTTCTTTATTTTTATTATTTATTTATAATATATATATATACTTTTTTTCTTTCTTTTTTTTTTGGGGGGGGGGGGGGCGTTTAGCTATACCGAGGCAGTCAGCGAGTCAGTTGTTCAGAAATGAAATGAATACAAAAAACAAGCGTCAAAGAAAAGTGCAGAGGGGGGAGTGGTGGCGGTGGCGCCTTTCACGGATGCGCTGGCGACGGGCTTCACTGGTGTTACACGAGAGCGAAACAAGAAACCAAGCACCAAACAAAAGAAACGAAGGGTGCGGCAAAGAAAGAAGCCGCCATGCACGGCTCTTCATCGTCCTTCTTGTCTTGCTTTTTTTTTTTTCGACGGCATGGAGAAACCACGCGCGCGCAAAGACAGATCTGGAAGAGGGGGGCGACTCATAACTCGCAGAGCTCTGATAACTCGCTGACTCGCACGCCGCCGAAAGATGATCCGTTATTGTTTTCTTATAGTTCGAGGAGCGTTGTTTAGGAGGTGGCCAACTCTGCTGCCTTCCACGTTCATTCGCGTCCACTCCTTTGAAGTGCGAAATCTGGGTTTGCTTCGGCATTAGATTCACTTCTCTCTTCTCCTCTTGCGCTTTGCTCCGACGCTTGTTTTTTTTTATATACTGCATTTTTACGTGTAAGTCCACCTTTTACTTGAACTTCGTTCCGATGCTTGTTTTCTGTGTTATATGTTTTACATTCAGGAGGGTTAGGGTTACAAACAAGCTAGCGGATTCCCGCTCATTTCCTTTGACTTTAGTTTCTGCATACTTTGTTTCACCTTGCGATGGACCGCTGCAGACGCTACGAGTCACCCCAGGCATTCCAGCACCGTGAGCTTCTGCATACTTTGTTTCACCTTGCGATGGACCGCTGCAGACGCTACGAGTCACCCCAGGCAATCCAGCACCGTGAGCTTAGTAAAATCAGTGCTTTTTTTAGGCATTTAGCATTTTTTTGCAAATGTCTATGCGTTTGATAATGTCAGCTTTCAGCGGTTTATGCCGGCAACACAACAGGGTTGGGCAGTATCGTATTTCAGCAATACATTTCTTATCTATATTTCTGTATCACAATACATTTTTGCACCAGTATCTATATTCCTGTATCAAATACATGTGGAATGTTTCTTTTTATTGCGATACAATCAGGATGAAATGTATTTCGTTACATTTCTTGAGAAATACCCCACCCCCCCCCCGAAAAACAAAATAAAAAAAACCGAACGCCTTTTTTTTATTTCTGGGGGCTTTAAGGGTCAAGGAGATGTTGGTGCAAGGTTACTATGCTGAGCAAGGTTCCTTCCGACTTTCCAAATTATTTTTCTCTTTTGAGAAATGTTGCGTAGTCGGGACTCGAAACAGGTAGCGTGCCAGGAGTTGAGTCGGAGCA
This sequence comes from Ixodes persulcatus, assembly GCA_013358835.2. Lineage (NCBI taxonomy): Eukaryota > Metazoa > Arthropoda > Arachnida > Ixodida > Ixodidae > Ixodes > Ixodes persulcatus. The sequence goes on along the minus strand of JABSTQ010009823.1, from coordinate 14,861 downwards.
TCTTCTACCGCAGGTCCCTAGGTAGGGATTTCATGAGTCATTGTTTACTGGCATCCAACGCCCGCTGCTAGTTAGCTAGAGCCTTGAGAAACAGGAAATCAAACAGGCACGTAGCCAGGATTTTGTTTCGGGGGTGCCCGCCCATGACAAAATGCCTTATGAGGGGGAGGAGGAGAGGAGGTCCCAGCAAAATGGAAGATTTCGAGGGGGGGGGGGGGTCGGGCCCCATGCCCCTCCCCCCCCCCCTGGCTACGTGCCTGAAATCAAAGGAAGTGTTGCTTGGCCTGTGGCCGAGTAGCTGAGTCACAGTCCGTTGCAACACCAGTCTAGCGGTGGTCGACTTGAAATAGTAGGATGACTGACGCAGTGAAGTTCAACAGATATCCGAATGCGTCTGCGCCTGTAATATTGCACTGCTCAAGGGTACGTCATCAGTCAACGTGAACGTGACCCGCTGCTCTGGTGACCCGATAACCAGGAAGGAGGCCAGACTTGGCCTCGCTGTGCCGACTTAGACTTCGTACACCTGCGACTCGTCTCGAGCGCACTGTTTCTCGGACAGCTCGCACCTGTGCCGGCCATCTCAGGTCGCAATCCACGAGGTCTCTGTTTGGATGATGCTAGGCGAAACTTGAGGACTGCCATTCACGCATTGGAGACAGAGGGTCGGCAGGAAGGACCGTCACAACAGTGATGCCACCGTATCGATTTTTCAACCGTAACAGAAGATAAGACATGTTCTCCAGGATGCTTCAGGTGGTCCAATATTCAAAAAAATTTCAAATGCAAGTGCCTGCACGATCTTCAACGAGGTCACCTACAACGAAAGTACGTATTGTCCTTCCATACAGCAGCGTGGGTAGTTTCATGTTCAAGGCAACACTTACATATACAAGAATACTAGTTCATTCCACCGTAACGTCATGTGATCAGTGTTGACAGGGGCTCCTTTTTGGACAGGAGAGTGGTGATGTTATGATGGAATGTATTTAGAGGTCGAAGTCTTTTCGCATCACTCGTCAGACAGACAGAATGCCAGGTAAGGGACCACGGTCAATCCTTGATGGAACGTTTTTTTTTAACCCATTCAAGGCTCTTTTCCGTCAGGAACCACTACCTTCAAGGCGAAGTGCCAAGCCTGTGGGATAGTTATTTTGGGATAAAAAAAACACAAAAAACTTCCACTTCACACTTCAAGCTTCATCTCAGTTGGCGTCTCAAAGAAATTTGAAAAATGTATTGCATTATCAGCATTTGTATTTCTTCCCTCCCTAATATGCATTCCTGCATTTGTATTTCCAAAAAAACGTGTTGCCTCTTTTTAAAATGTATTTCCGATACGTATCGCGATACATTCTTATAGATATATTTGAGTATCAGTATTTTAGCTATTATTTTCATGTACCCCAGTATTTGCATTTCCGAATACATTTATGAGTATTTCTGCCCAACCCTGCAACACAATGTAGCTGTCAAGTGCCAATTTGTACGTTTAGGAATTAGAGGAATGGAATGGAACGATTCAGCCATTCCAGGAGTAGGAATGGGCCCAATCTGCCCAATCCTAGGAGTTGAAAAGAATTGAATTATCGAAATCTCTAATTCCCGGAATGGAATTGGAAAGGAATGGGGGTGCCCATTCCGCAACACTGGCACCGACCGGGGCAGCGCAAGATGGCGTAAGGGATGGCTGCATGGTACTGCTGGTGATTGTCTTATGAACAGCAACGTGCTGGTCGCTCGCCAGCATGCTCTGGTTGATTCTGGTGGCGTAAAAGCGGAGTGGCGCATAGCACCTGCTGCTTCACCACAAGATTGCCCCTCCGTTTCTCAGAGTATTCGGAGACGGGCCCTTTTTGAAACTCGATGCACCGCCATTGTGCCAGGTTCTTGAAAAGGCTCTAATTCTCACGAAATTACTCATTTGGAAGGAAGAATGCGTTCACGGCCGGCTTTTTTGAGGCATTTTGCAAGGTAAAAAGTTTTAAAAGCGATGTCAAAATTCGAATCAATTTCTGTTCAATGAAACCGAAGCAATGTCAGCCCCCAGGAACATTACGTTTTTCTGACACAGAAAGCAAACTTTCTTTAATGTGGCCAATAAAAAACTGTATGGCCGTGAAAAAAAACCCTATACAAATCCAAATATTTCATTTCTGCCTATGGATATTTTTTACTGTGATAAATATATTCCTAGGGAGCATTGCGCTGTACGCTGTAGTTCAGTCAAAGTTCTTAGTGGTAATATAGCGCCCAAGCCATTGGTAGCCAGCTGGGGATGTGCGTGATAGTAAAACCGCCGCCGCCTTCCAAACACGCACATACACACCGCCGTCATTGCCGCCACTCCGAACGATCATGCCGCTTATGTTCCGTGCTTTGATAAGGGGACACCACCAGGGGACACTTCGTCCGGTACTCAGAACTTGTGTTAGGTAAAAATGACGTCAAGTTTTGTTCCGGACGTTGCGTATCCCTTAGCGAAAAACCGCCTATTTCGAATATATTTATGAGGAACTTAATACGAATATTTTTCACAAATTTTGTTGAAATTTAATTGGCCGACCTTGAGTATACTACAAATGTAATTTTACCGTATTCTTGACGCAATATTGTCATATTTTTTTGGAACTCCAAAACGTAGGGCTGGCACTTTGAATGCACTTATATCGTATTCTTCACGCAATTTTGGCATACTTCTCACGAACTCCAAAACGTAGGGCTGGCACTTCGAATGCACGTTTAGCTTCCTTCAAGTTACTTAGGAATTTATACAAGATTGCATTAAAAGTATATTTAACGCACCAGCAAACCTATTACAAACAGAAATATCTTAAAAAAATAAAGTTGTAGCAAAAATTAAGTTTTGAAGCTTATGCAAAACAAATCTCCAGCAGTGGAACAAAACTACGATTACAGGAATCATGGAAGGTTTGTAAGTGCCCGCAGTTGGTTTTCGAAGCGTCCTATTTTAATTTTTTACCTAATATGGTTCCTATGCCGATAAAGTTGCACTAAATGTTGCATTCGGTGCAACTTTATCGGTATTGGAACCATATTAGGTAAAACAATAAAATAGAAAGCTTGTAAAACCAACTGCCGGCACCAACAAACCTTTCATAATTGCAGTAATCGTAGGGTTTTGTTCCACTGCTAGCGATTTGTTTTGCATAAGCTTCAAAATTTAATGTTTGCTTAAACTTTATTTTTTTAAGATATTTCTGTTTGTAATAAATTTAGTTTTAAACTATCCTTGGCCCAGGGAGACGTATATGTGCCAATTCACACATGCAGTTCTACGAAATGCAAGGAAGAATGACAAAAAAAAAAAACTTTATTTAAGAACACATATATGAAAGAGAAAATATATACAAAATGTCAGCTTTCAGAATATGCACTGATCTTTATATAGGGCGTAAAAATAGTGCGAAAGGAAATTCATATATAAAAAAAAAACACTTCGATAAGTTAAAACATAAAAGTAGGTTAGCCACATTGTGACCCTTAAAGGGACACTGACAGGGTATTTATGCTAGCCAAGGTTTCTATTTGTACATGAGAGCCTACCCAGAACACAATTCGCAGCCCGAAATTCGTTTTCTTTCCGCCCGAAAACCGCCGATCGAGCGATCGAGAACTGCACGGTTTGAGTCGCGCTCACTCTCTTCTTCGTTGTTCGGAAGACAAAATGTGGTTTTGTTCAGGGTGCAAAATGACTGGCAAAACAAATCCATTGCTAAAAGTCGGCTTTAAATGATAAACGATATTAAACGCACAGTGTCCTTAGACAGCAGAAAAAAAAAAAAAAAAACTTCAACAGAAACACGTTTCTAGCCAAACGCACAGCATAATTGTATAAAAGTAAAAAAAGAAAAAAAAAACAGAAGCAAGTTATGTCACCCAAAGAACTATGCAACTCTTAGGAATGAACATAAAAATATAAACAAGCTCATGAATGAACTCCAAATGTGTACCTAAGCTAAATATAAAAATATTGCACATTTTTTTAAATAAATATTTCACAGTCCACTTTAAATAAAAAAGTTTCTAGCCTAAGCTCAGCACAGTTGTATAAAAGTAAAAAAAATAAATAAAAAACAAGTTATATTACCCAAAGAACTATTCAACTTTTAAAAATGAACTCAAGAATATAGAGAAGCTCATGGAATGGACTTCAAATATCTAGGCTAAAAGAAAAACATGCACACTTTTTTTAAAATAAACATATCATAATGTGCTTAAAAAAAAAAAAAAGGTGTCAGGTTAATATTCTTTTTTTCTTTTTTGACGATTCGTGATTGCATTTTCTGGCCAGGTACCGCCGTACGCTGGTGACGTCCTCGTTGCCGAACTTCTCCATTACGTGAGCTGGCAAAAAAAAAGACGGTACTCGCAATGTATTTATGATTAACCACTAAGTACTTGTCAACATGTGCAATATCACACTAAACAAGGAATGTTAACATTCTACTTGGACACGTTCTTGTTAATATAATATTCCACCTTCCTAAATAAACGGTTGCCTATTAGACAGTGCAGTGATACCATGTAAATGGTTGGGATTCTGTTGCTAGACAAATGAAAGATTAGAAAAGAATAATCTTTCGGAGCCGGTTGACGTTTACCTATTTTATCCTCGGCCACCGGGGCTTTTATTGCTGCAAAGAAATAAGCAAAGCAGGCCCATCCCATTGTTTTAACCCGATGTACTGTGGTTAAAATAACCGCCCAGCCACGAACAATAGCATTTTACACAAACAGCTGTAACTGCGAGCCTTTCCAGGGAATGGTGTTATCGTACGTCGCAAAAGCTATGTAATCAATACTGTGACTGCTCCAGTATTATCCTTGGTGCTACCACAGACTAGGCGGCGTTTTTACATAGTGCTCCGTTCTCGTTTTATTTTTTGGAAAGAATTTTTCCTTTGTATCTTGCACACATCCCCGTTTTCCACTCTTGCAAAGAAATGAAAAAAAGTCTTCCTCCCACACAACGCAAAAAAAGAAAATTAGCATTTTGAAGAATTCCGCTTGACGTTTAGGTGAGGCTAGGATTTATCGAGGACTCCACTGCACGGCGCTTGCACACTAGAAACTGGCAACAGGGCGAACGTCCGTTGAAAGACTTCGGGCAGGAAAATGTACTCACCATGAAGGCAGCAAGACTGAACATGTAATCCGAGATCGCTGGTATATACCGCAATAACAAGTGAAGCTGTCTTAAACACTCAACGTCGCGCGCACAAACACGGTATAAACCTCCTTCAACTTCAAAGTCGGCACGGAATCCATACACTTCGTGCGGGCACCGGCGAGGGCCTCGCCTTCGAAGGGGTGCCCAACCACTGCGGCACCGCTGGGAGGCAGGAGGCCGACCAACTGGCCAAGCTCGAACACGACGATGCTGAATTCTGACTGTCCAGCGTGGAGCCCTTCGAGGACGCGAAGCTTCTGGTGGCCCCCGAAGCCCAAGCCAAGCATCCCCATGCGAGGTACGCGGCGGAAGACCGTCTCGCTAGGCAGCGGCAGGCCGTCATCCACCGCCTCCTAACAAGCAGTGCCTCGTCCCCAGTGACGTTGCAGGACCTGTGGAGAATGGGCGGGCACCAGCCGCCTGCCCGAGTTCGCGGATCACACCGACCGAGGAGGCACTGCACCGACGATCGCGGAGAGTCCATGGCGGCGTTCGGCATGACTCACTAGGCCACGCCAGCGGCAGACAAGCGGCATCAATGCCAACCTTTCCTGCACAAAAGAACGGATCATCCGTCCGCATGAGACGGCGCAAACAAAAGAAAAGCCCCTCAAGGCGCTACTCACCTTCTTCGATAACAGTGGTCTGCTACTATCCATGAGAGCCCTGATATTGCAAAATTTCGAACAAAGAATCCAGGCCTCCCGCGCGCGGCTACATAACGAAGGAAGGAGAGCAAAATGGCGCGGCCGTCGTCCCAAGCCGTTGGATGTGTTGGATGGATGGATGAATACTGCCGGTTCTCTCTACACCGGGGGGTAGCTTGCGCCACCTAGCCTTGAATTATTTAATTCAAAACTTTATTTATTTATTTATTTTTCATTTTTTCTCTCCCATGGTTAATATTCTTCTCCCTTTACCTCCCTGCAACTATCACCGGGCAGGTAGAGTACTTTCCTGGAAAACATTTAGGGAATCGGGCAAAAATACACCATCTTCCCGAGGGGAACCATGGGCTGATGCGGAGCACTTGAAGGAGAGGAGACTAGAGGCGGAGAGTTGCACATGCGCGCGCGTTGTGAGTAGAATCGAACGCACGCGAAGTGCACGCAGCTGGTAGAGAGAGAGAGCGGAGAGAGTAACGCGCAGCTGTTGGAGAGAGGGAAGCAGGAGAGAGGAGACTAGAGGAGGAGAGTTGCGCATGCGCGCGCGGTGTGAGTAGAATCGAACGCACGCGCTCTGGAAGTGCACGCAGCTGGTAGAGAGAGAGAGCGGAGAGAGTAACGCGCAGCTGTTGGAGAGAGGGAAGGAGGAGAGTTGCGCATGCGTAGTGTGAGTGCGGACTACGACGCCGACGCCGCGGGACATAGACCCGAGCAAACATTGCTCCGCATCTAAAAAAAAAAAAATCAAACACCACTCTTTGCCTCCTTGCTCGGGCGAAGGAGTCGCCAATTTTCCTCTGGTCAACCTCGTTCGTCTTCGAGGACGAGGAGTGTCGCCTACCGCTTTCAAAAGAGCACCCGGGTTCGACTTCGATCCACAGTGTGGGCTTGCTTTTTTATTTTTTTTTCTCGATCATTTTGTTTTGTCGAGGCATTTAGCGATATTTACGACATTTCCTTTTTTACAATTAACTAAAAAAAACTTTAAAAAAAACATGAATGTTGTTGACGAAACTTCGCTAAACTAAATGGACCGGAATGTTTGGCTCATACGCAAGCGGACGCGGGTTCGATCCCCCGTGTAAATTCATTTTTTTTATTTTTTTTACTTTTTGTTTTGTCGAGGCATTCGGCGATATTTACGACATTTCGTCGACGAACGAATATTGTCGACGAAACGCGCTAGAAATATCCCGCATGGATCTAAAGTGCCGTCATGGCACCGACATGCGCGGAAGAGCAGACGCCTTCTTCCCCTTCCCCCCCCCCCCCCCCCGTATTTATTTTTTTATTGTGTTTTGGCTTGCCCCTGCAAGGTTTTTTTTTTTTTTTTTATCACACCTGAAGCGTGACGGTATTCGCGGAAAAGCCTGCCCATAAACAGAGTCTGTGCGAAAATTAACTCGTACGATGGTTTTCTTGTATTAAAGTTAGCATTCAAGGCGCTAATTTCCTGCCATAGCTCACAACCGATGAAACACTCGATCATACATGCGTTGCGCCAAAAACCCAGCGGTTGAATCAACTAGCACGTCCAGTCGCCGTGCCAGTTCAAAACACAGATTACGACACTTCCAAGGCTGCGCGTTCACGGTTCGGTCGTCATGAAAACCGAGCACTTTCACAAAAAGCTGGCGGCACAAACAAAACGGGCCGACCAAGGAGCTTCAGCACACCGAGCGCGGCCATCGACGACAGGCCCATCTGCACGGCTAGACTTCTAGTCGAACGTCGAACTGGTCAAACGGATAAGCTGTACACTTTATAATGGGCGGTAGCTTCCGCCATCTATCCGAGAAACAAAAAACCACAATTATGATTTATTCCTTCGCCCGTCTAAGCCAATTTCTTGTCCGCCCAAGGTTAACCTTTGTGTATCCGTAGAGTGCACTCTGAGTAGAGGCTCCGCACTCTTCAAATATATTCTTGAGGCACTTCCGCCGTATATCTAAAGTGCCCAATATATGCATTCCTGATTACTGCTAACAACGTAGTTTAAATACACTAAAACTATGTAAACATATTTTGAGTGCAATTAATATACACTAATAGCGAACATGCTTCAAGCATATTCCCAAAATATAATCTGATTAAGAAGGGGCTGATATTATTATTGAACTTTTGTGGAATTTCGATTTCTCTCACTTGCTTATGGCGCACTAAAATATACGAAGTATATTTTTAGTGCGCTATAAGCAAGCGCTATATTAAAAATATACGAAGTATATTTTTAATATGCTGTTTTTCGCTAAGGGATACCAATTCTTGGCCCAGAGCTTCAGCAGCAACGTCCCACGCGCCGCTGATGAATCGCAGCAGGTGGCTATGTCTCGGTCCCCTGATCCCGCTTGATCCCGTCGTGTAGAATAAAGCATACTTATCATTGGATTGCATTTATGCAGACAATGAGCACACCTCTCCCTTCAGCCAAAATACCCTCTTCAAAATAACACTTCAGCTTGATGTGTCATGAAAACCTCCCAGCGCTTCAAACCCCTCCAGCTCGTCAAACCCCTCTGCCATACAAACCCTTCAGCACGATGGGACCCTTCATTCTTTCAGACCCCTCAGCCCCTAAACCCTATAGGCGTCCTTATGACTGTAAACTACAGACCAAAATGCAGTTAAAAACGTTATTAGAAATAAACTTCACACATTGAGTTCTACATGCATGTGGTAACTTAAAAAAAACGATCAAAACTAACGTTTGTTCAAACCCGGACGCAAGCACCTGTCGACAAAAGCGATAATGATAAATAGAAACAACCGAGTTTTTTGTCACAAAAAATAACTTTAAATGTACTCGCAATGTCGCTGGGTAAATATCTGAGATGTACGGTGGTTCAACTAATAAAACCGAGCAGGTGTACCAAAGATACAGATAATATCTGCAGGGGAGGTTTAGCGAAAACCACGAGCGCGCAACCAACATCCTCCGCTGTTGAGAAACTTCTGAGCACAGTCACGGGGTCGTCTCCGGCGTCTTTTTCGCTCGCTGGACGCTTCAGCAGTCGTACACACTAAGAGACGCAAAAAACAGTGCTCCGGGAGATATTCCTGATCTGAAAACCCAGCTGATCTATGAGATAGCAGCTGGAATGGCATGGTATGGCAAGCCGATATTGAGCGTCCGTTCGTTGTTGTTCATTTATTTTGAGCCCATTGACCAAGAACAGAGAGGGCTACCAAATTATAAGAAAGGGTGTGTTTGGGCCGACTAACAACAGGTTATTTGCAAACAAGCAGCGAAACGTCACCCTCCCATTTTTTCTCACGCACTCTCTTTCCCTCGTGAAGAAGGTCTTTGCGAAGAAAAGCAGTACAGTGAAGAAAGGGCGGAAACTAGGAAAGTTAAAGTGGAGACCTCCTATGGAGAACGGCCTGTCTCGTGCGAGTCACGTTTTCCTTTGGTGGGGCCCATACATGTACGTAACGCGTTACAAGTAACGAGTTACTTGTACCTAGTTACTATTTTTGGTAACGAGTAACGTATTTAGTTACTTTTTTAGAAAAGGAACTAGTAACGGTATTTCGTTACTTTGAAGGTCAAGTAACGAGTAACGGTATCTCGTTACTTTTGAGGAGTAACGTGTACAACACCGCTTAAACGGCCTTGTTTTTATTCTAGCCTGAGTATGCGTCTATTGTGACAAAGGCAGATGGGCAACCCGAAAAACAACTAACCTGTATGACAGTACAGCAACGTATATCGCTGAACACGTCAGTCGAACGGTTCGACTGATGTGTCCAGCGATAAACGTTGCTGTACTGAACTCTACAGCTGGGAATGTCCTTCACCCAGCGAGCACAATCAGGTTCGTTGGTTGAACCTTCTAGAAACGGGTACGGACCGAATGTAAACCCGGAAGTTGCAAACACGGGAAGGCACATAACCCATTACCCGCTGTCCTCAATGAAGGCGCAGTTCTCGAAGATTCACCAGCTCTTCCTGAAGCACAACACTGCCGTTCCTTCGAGCGCGTCGGTAGAACGACTCTTCAGCGTCGCCGGAGATGTATTTTCAAGGAAGCGGGGAAACATAACTGATTAAAACTTCTACAGGCAGATGCTGCTGAAGGGCAATGACTACTAAAAAGAAAACAATAAACCATGAAACAAAAACAGTTGCGTATTCGGTCGCCAAAGTAACGTGAAAAGTAACTCGTTACTTTTGAGGTAACTCACGCGTTCCTTTTGAGAATCGGTAACGAGTAACGTATTTAGTTACTTTTTGAGCGAGTAACGAGTAACGGTATTTAGTTACTTTTTTTGGGTAACGTGTACATGTCTGGTGGGGCCGCATCGCGGCAACGACGGGTAGGGACGGGGGAACGTCACCGTGATTTTAAAAATTTGTCACGGCCATTTGGAACAATATAGTCAAATGGCTTCCCTGACTAAGACATTGATATTTACATGCATGTTGTAACTGTAAAACACGATAAGAACTAACATTTTCTCAAACCCGGTCACAAGCAGCTGTAGACAAAAGCGATCAGGTCAAATAGGGGCAACCGACTCTCGATTTGTACTCCGTTTCGGGCATTGGTTAAAAACGATCACATCGGATTTGTGGGAGGGAACACGAATCTGTGGGAGCAATTCAAACAAATCCGTGAAAGGGATCATGTGACCCTTCAGGGTCACGTGATCTCTCCCAAATATACGTGTAGACGATTTTGATGGGCGATGTGGTTTCACGGAAAATATTGAGACAGACCGCACAACCCTCGCAAAAAGCAATAATTTAATAAAGAGTACGTGAGGCCCATTTGAAAACTTTGACGGATATCTAAAATACGCCAAACAATTTTGATGCGTGTGTCAAAACATTTCAGAAATCTCAATTGGCCCCATTGATGAATTCTCAGTAGGCTAACCATTATGGTGCGTGCGCGATTTCTAAAGAAGACCACTGTTACCATGCTCCACAATCTCGCTGGAATAGACCCTTTCCGAAATTCAGTCTGACCACTTTGATCACTAGCATCATCAGTGGAATGGCATCTGTGCCATACCAATGGCGGCCTTCTAGTGACTGATAAAGGAACACGTTGAAGATGCTCCAAAGCGAATGTTGCAAGGCCTGTGCATTCGGGGGGTCAGTACGACGGGTCAATACTGACGGGTCAGTACGACGCGTCGACGGGACGAACACAGGAGCTACGTAAGCGTTTATTTCTAATAACTCAGATCCAGTCAATCTGTGGGCGGCAAACAATCGGCTTTAAAGCACTTTAGTGTATAGAATTTTCTCGGGGCATCTGAGTGGGTTGGAGCTTTGTTCAGAATGCAGGTTCTTGGTCACCATCGAACTGAAAGTGATCGAGAAAGAACTCACACTGAAGAATTCCTCGCGTGCCGTTGACTTCCGAAAGTGACGGTGTTGATACAAGTTCATTTCCGCCATTGATATGGCAAAGCCTAAACTGCTTTACAAACCACCAGATGGCACTCAATTTCGGAAAGGGTCTGCTGGAGCACCGATAGGTGGGGTGTTGACACCTGGGGTGCTATCCTAGTCGCAAACGGGTACTTTCGAGTTGTGACGTATCGAGAAAGAAGGGGCGGAGGCTCAAACTAGAATGATTCTTGTTTGAGGATCCGCCCCAACGTTCGGGTTCACGCACGCGGTCAGCTAGAATATGACGATCCCCCTACGTCGCAATAATGTGTCGACACAGTTGGGGCGCAGAAATCCCCGCATTTCCCCCATGTTTTTTTTTGTTATCTTCTTTTTTTCCTCCGTAGCGGGATACGTTCCGGAAAATGGAAGGAAACAGAGAAAAATAATCTTATCTTTTTATAAAATACGAAAGATTATTTCAAAAATTTTGACGTAAAGTAAATTTAGCTAAGATATCTCAACTTGTTTTCTCGAAGTCTTTCGCTACGGTCTTTCAAAACGAACATGGCGAAAACCGCGGTAACGACCTTGTGGTGTTTGTGTCTTGTTTGCGTCGTTGCTTTCCCTGTTTCTGCACGATACGGATCGTATTACGAGAAGAAAATACTATGTGAAGGTACGCTGCGACACCGATCATCCTTTGTGAAGCCTCCGTGAACATAAGCTGCAAATGAAATTTCCTGTTTGCCTGTGAAGTAGACTCCAGATGGATACAAAGCTGACGACGACTCTGTGGTAATATATGACAAGTCATGAGATAGACGCAGCGTGCACCGGTTGTGAACATGCTGTGGATGATGCAGGAAAGTTTCTTCGGACAGTTTTAATAATGCTTTGCTCCCTTTGCTCACTGCAGTGATTACGACGGTAGTCCCCATGAGCCATGCTCTTTGCTTTCGGCGCTGAAGAAATGGACGCGACCGCATAATCTCGGGCAGTCGTTTTTAATTACGTTTTTATTTGCAAACAAAATCGTGCACAAAAATAAAAAAATAAAACTGTTTTTACGTTTTTACACGTCCCTACATAGGTACCTCGCTATCCCATTGGCTTCATTGCGCGTGTCGATTCAACGCTCTTTGCCATGGGAACTTTCGTGAATCTAGAAAGCTTCTGTTTGCCGCTAACAGTCGCTTTTTGAGTTCGGGTTGTGACGACAAAATGACGTAAGAACAAGAATGCACGAGAGTATTTGCAATGTCTTAACTCGACAACCGTACCCTTTGCGTGATAAACTCGAAAGAACATGGCCGCGATGCTCGTCGGATTGACCGCGGCTGGGGTTTGACATGCGATCGGGAACTTGATCAACGCGCACACGAATGCTTTCGTGCTGTTGGATGAGCCCCGTCGGTGGCAGGACCGGATTGAAGAGCACGGTGAGCTGGCGTTCAACGTCTCCGGTATAACACCTGGCGAGATGCTAGAATTGGCTTCTATTTGTGCCAGTGTTATGAAGCTGAAAGTGGTGTTGTTGTCGTGGCTCGTAACGGCAGCCTTGCTGAGATTATGAAGACGGTAATAGACCTTCATTAAGCGTTTCTATGCGTCAAGATTCAAAACCTCACCTTGTCACAAAGTGACCAACGCTTCTGCGATCACGGAGGCAGCAGCCAACGGTCTGAGAATGAATTGTGCCGTCGCCACGACCGCCAGTGATCGCCCCAACGGCAAGAAAACAAACGATAAGCGCATTGAGGTTTGTGTAGCGCTGATTTCTGATTCATCGGACGACAAAGGTGAATGTAAAACGCAATGTAAGTTTGCCAGCGTATTGCAAAACTAACGCGTTTCATTAAAAATTTAATTTGTGGAATTTGTTCACGCCTTGAAAGTTTGACGGGAACTGCATTGTGAAGGCAGTCTTCACACTAATGTTTTTTTAAAGTGTGTGCTTTGCCTGCATGCATATAAAGTCAGAAACACTGGCTATATGGTGCATAGAATAAAGGAAGTTTCGCTTATCCGGATAATGTTGACCATCTATTGAGTGCTGTTGATCGTAGTGGCGTAGCCAGGAACGTTTGAGGGGGCGAGGGGGGAGGGAAGTTGAGGTGGCTGGGATGTTCATGACTTTGGTGCGGGGGGGATGGTGTCAAAATTTGTGTGTATATTCTGGGGACCACAGAATTCGGGGACAGGGGGGGGGGGGCGAAGCACCATAAGCCTCCACCCACCTCGTCCCCCACCCCTGGCTTCGCCACTGGATGATACCATAAGAGGCGCATCTTACATTCACAGGCTGCCATAAGCATGTGCATAGCCACCGAGCTCGTACCACAATAGCAAGATAGTTGCTGACATTCTCCACGTTACGTAGCAGTTCTTTCTTTAGAACATATGCTTACTTTTCCATCACACATCTACTCTACGCTTGATGGTGATAAGTCAACAGTGCGTATTTGTTCTGTATCACAGGCAAATTTCAAAAATTGAGTTCACACTACTCTTTAATTTCATTGAGTTACTGTCACGTTTGAAACGACAATCTATTTAATTGGTATCATATTCTTTACAGTAAACACTCGTGTGCTGAATGTAGGACAATTGTATCTTTCTTGTTTTTCTTGGTCACGGAGATGACAACCATCCACAAGATTGCACTGGCTAAATTTCTCGGCTACAGTGGGTAATAATGTTACCATACTCTGTCAGACTAAACTCCCGCTGTCTAAACAACTAACGATTCATTTTAGGACACACCTCTTCGTAGTTCATTACAGAGCATCGAACAGTGTTTCTTATGACTGTCCGATGACTGACATTCAATTCCAGAAGCTTGGCGTGAAAAGGTAAAATATCTAATTGATACAATAAAATGCCATCAGCAACCCATCCAGATTTTATTGCGTGATTGACATTAGCTACAAACCGCAACAAAAGGTCAATTGCATACATAGGTACTAAGCGTGCACTAACTTCGAAGCGGTAGAAACCCTGAAGTTTTAACGTCAACTTACCACCCTGTTGTTAATGGCAATGATTACGGCAAAGTGTTGGAGTCCTTCAGAGCGGTGACATTCTCCTTCAGACCGATGATGATGGTGACGAAGGTTCAGTTAGATCCTAGGTTCAGTCAACGCACCCCACGACGTCGGTGTGCTTGTCGTGGTGGCGACGAAAGCCTTCTTTCGCACATGCCTCAGCTGCCTCGGTCCGGGGTTTCGTCGACCCAGCCGTCTCTTCCCAGCCGGTTGACAGCGACACCCCCGACGGCCGTCACGGCTCTGATCACCATCCACTGGGCATTAGCTATGTGATCATCGGTGGCAACCGCGCCCTTGTAGTTCCCCGCCGCGAAACAATCTCAGTGGGATTCAATTATAGTAGCTGCTGCTCGGCGGTGATCATCTCTCATCGTCGCCGTCTCTGTCGCGCAGCTGGTCACACTGCAATCACACGGTGCTTTTCGACAAGCGGTATTGTCGTCAGAAACAGTCGTCGTGCATCGCGAAGGCAACCGGGTGCTCGCGAAAAACCCGTCATTGTACGCGTTGGTCGAGCTATCGTTGCGCAACAATCATCGCCGCCATTTTCTACGCTCTAGTATCTTACCCAAAGCTTGTTCCCCTTCGTGCAATAGAAACAGAAGTTA